>VWZT01000382.1:235717-374168 GCA_013397055.1 Pachycephala philippinensis
GGGAGGAGGGACGGGTGAGGAAGAGGGGGTGGCGGAGAGCGAGAGACAATGACACCAGGCCATGTCTGGAGCTGGTGGCCCTTCGGAGCCGGGAGGAGGGCTGGAGAGGGAGAGGATGGTCTGGGAGATGTGCGAGGGAGAGCCTTAGGCGAGTCGTTCCGGGTGGAGAAATAGCTGATGGGGAAGAGAGCTTCCTTCATGCATGGCAGAGCTGGAGCGGCCACGGAAGATAACAGAATCACAGAGTTGTTAGGGTTGGAAGGGACCTCTGGAGATCACCTAGTCCAACCCCCATGTTGTTGGATTCCCAGGATGTGGGACCGTTTGCCTGCTTCGGGCCGAAGGAGGGGTGTTGGGATTGTAGTGCAGCTGTGTCAGCACCACCTCGTCTGGAAGCGTGAGGGAAGTACCGGTGCTGGATAGTACAAAGCACATGCAGGCATCCAATTACAGGCAGCTTAAAAGGACAACTTGGGCTTCGCAATTCTGACATGATGAGTACAGGCGGGGCTTGAACCTATGTGGCAAAATACTGACATATTTACTGAAAGACTTCTAGAGAAAGACCTGTTTTATCTAAGTAATACGTAAATTGATTATGCCCCTCTCTTTCTAGTGTAATTGTTTCTGTTTTGGAGATAATTATCTTGATTTTGTACAGTAATAATGTCTGTTTAAATGGATTTGTTTGAAGAGATAACATTAAATTGAAACTTGCTTGTTTTAAAAATGAGTGTAAGTAATTCAGAATTGTTCTTTTGTCATTCTATTAATTCGTATGTTAGTGCTTACTTTTTTTTTAAAAAAAGAAGAACAATCCTTTTCTTGATTTCTTTGTCTGTGAGAGATCCTGGGAAAGGGAGGGGCAGAAATAACCGTACTTCAGCTATTTATTTCTTCTTAATTAAAATCTGTAAGAAACAGTTTTTTTCTTATGTTTTTCATATATCACTAGAGTGGTTAACAATAATTTTATGATTTATGCAGATGACATTAAATTGCTAACCCTTTTGGCCCTTCTGTTGACATTAGACTGTGCATTCAAGTTAGAAACAAAACAGAGAAATGTTTTTTTATTGTTTAACTGAATGTATAGCCAGTCTGTATGTCATCCATACACTTAGACACTGGTATTAATCTTGTGTTTATTTCAGTAGCTTGGTCTGCCTAAAGTGTCATCCAGATCCCTCCAAGCATGGCTCCATTGTGTTACACAGATTATAAAGCAAGCCCTCTAGACTGTACAGTCTGCCTCTGGTGTCGTGTAAACTGATTTGTGCGAGGAGACACTCAAGCACACATCCCAGTGGTTTCTATCCTACAGCTTCATTGAAACCTTCTCCTGTAGATCTGATTGTGTGATTGGGGCTTAAATAGGAAAACAGTATGATGTGGGTATACAAAACCATTAAGGCAGGAAAGAAGAAATACAAGGTTGCCTGTACTGCCTTATGTATATACAGCGGCTTCACGAACCTGAAAAATATCAGACATGATGTTAACTACTACAGAGTCTTATTGAAATTTTTCTTTTGGTTACAGCACAACAAAATACAGCTGTTGTTTGTAAATTTAGCATGGTCCGTTGTCTGGTTTTGTGTGTGATAGGCTCCTAATTCAGAAGTGGCAATATGTAACTCCTGAGTAGATCTCATGTCTGTCTATTAGAAAAGTTTTAGAGAAGGGTACGTATCATCCATATTTTACATTTGGTGTAATTGGCTGTTAAAGCTGAGCTATGATTTTTGTAGCAGTATTTGAAATAGGATGCACATGTGCTCTGTCCGTTTAGCTCCTCATCTGTTGAGACTGCTCTTCAGCTGGACGCTTCTTCGCCACCTTAAGCAAGGAATATGGACTTCTTGTTCATGAGATATTGCTTTATTTTGGAGAGCAGCAACATTAATGATAAAACATGAGTAAAACAGTAATTTAGAATTGAATTTAATTTGGCGCTAGCTCTGGCGAAGTCTAACTTTACAGTTCTATTGAATTTTTTTTAAATGGTAGTTAAATAAAAAGTAGCTTTTAAAAATCATGGCAGTACTTCCATATCTTCAAATCAACATCTTTTCTTTCAGTCTGAATATTTAGTTGATTAGTCTTCATGGAAGTTATCTGTGTGCTCCAGTAAGATCCATTAAGATCTTTTTTTTCCAACTGCATGACTGTAGTAAAGTTGCTTTTTATTTACTGCTAATAGTAGGTCAGATATTCTAACTAGTAGTTGTTACTAATTGAGGCTATTTTTGTTTCATTTTCTAAAGCCACTATTTACATTGTTTTATATTGTTTGTATAAAACGATCTGCTATTGAAGTATCTGATAAACAAGCAGTTGTCAGAAGTACTGTATCCCTGTACAACAGGCAAACAAATTGTAGCTTTGCTTTTTAGATTGAGTTTAACAAGCAGTATTTTAACAATCTTTAATAATCTCCCTTTGTCATTTTTAATCCCCATATATTTTCTTACAGATCTGTGCTGTTGCATTCCATTAAGATTATACATCATCTATTTTTAAGTTTTGAATTCCTGGAGAGAAAAGCCTTGCAACGTTCCAGACTGTGGCAGTCTGACCTTTGAACAGGTGTTAAGATGAGGTCTTTCTAGTATGACCATTTTTCTGGTGATAGAAGATAAGAAAGCAAAATACGAATTAAGTATTGCAACCTGAATTATAGATGTTCTTTGGCTTTTTAACAGGGATGAAATTAAGCCTGATACTTGTAGCTTCCTGTATTTGATGATTCACCAGGTTGTGTCTGGTTTTATGTAGAACAGTTGAGTTTAATTTAACATCGTCCTTTTTGAAACATTTTCTCTCTATGTGGAAAACATAACATTTCTTCAGTCGCCTAATGAAGTACAGCTAATTTAGAACTTCATATTGTTTGCTTTCATAGCAACAACTCTTAATCTATGTAAGGAATGAGTTTATCCTTAAAATTGTCCACTTGCAGAAAGCATCAGGCAGCAAGCTGTCAGAAGGATTAGATTTAGAAGCTCCTTTTCCAGTGAATTACCTCCACTGCTGTTTCTGTGTTGCTTTTCAGCCATGTTACAGTCTAGGAAACTTTACTGTAAACATACTGTGTTTGCATAAACGATGAAAGGTCTTGAGGGGAAAAAAACCCTCATCTGAACATAAAGTTTTTAATAGACTCTACAAAAACTGTTAGTGCTTTGTGTCAGAATAGACACAAACAGTGGAGAGTGGATTTGTCTGCCTGAAAAGGTGGTTCCATAGGACCAGGCTGAGCAAACCAGAATGCCCCCATATAAAGTCTGCTAGTTCAACTGCAAATCAGGAATCAAACAACTCTTCCATAAAACTCCAAATCACAAGTAATATAAAATGATATGAATATGTACCTAGTATGTACTTTAAAGAATAGTGTGCATGTGCTGCCTAGAGTTCTAGAGGTACCAACTGAAGAGGGCTGAAATTTGGTTTTAAAAGGTTCTTTAGTGCTCCTTGTATCGTTCATTTTGGTCTGTCATGCAAGGATCCTGCTGGATGATATAGGTCTCGTGCAGTGTGAAAGTAGCAGCTCTGTTCAGTTTGTCCTGCTGTTACATGTACGTGTAGGATGATGAAGCAGTGGGCTATAATTAAGCACTTAGTTTCTCTGAAAACAGTTTCTCTGAAAATGCTTGGAGTAGAACTAACCCAGAGGTGTGAAGGTTCATCTACGTCCTTACCTGCGTAGATCTGCAAATGACCTCTCACCTACTTACGTTTTTCTGTCTCCCTCTTTTTACCTTTCCTAGTTTCATTTTCTCGTGTCCTTTGCGTATACAATCGCGATACGTTAGAACGAGTTAGGTTAGCAGTCAGTACAGAAAAATGTGTATGTATTGGCAACTCTGGGTGCGTTGGAAAACACCTTCCTGCACTATCGCAAACAGTTAAAAATGCATTTTGAAGACCATTATCATGTTACTGCACTGAATTTAATTTTACTGGAAAAGTTGTGGATGAGCCAAATTCCTGTTTGTGTTTTGGATAGAGCTGTTCTTGTTAAGCTGCCTTCTATTTTTTATGAAAACTAGTTGTCCTTTTTTGGAAGCTGAAGGTCAGAATTTTTGGAGTCTTTCCTATGCTGAATACAAAGAGATTGGTATTGCAATATTGTCTGTTGTCTTCATGTGCTATAGGCATTTATTTTCACAGTATACAAGTCACTATTGTCCATAAAAATCTATTTTGTGGTTGTAATTGTTCTTCTGAAACACTTACTTTTAAGCAAAGAGGATAAATGGAGATTCCATGCTAGTAAAAACCAAGCTGTTTAAAAAAAAACAAACCCAAACCTCTGAAAATTCAGCTGCTCTTCCCTGCTTTTGCTTGCTTTACTGAGCTTGGGCTTTAACTAGCAGGCTTTTGGTGTGGTTAAGATCTCATCTACTTTTGCAAAGATTTAAAACTTGGCTTGGTAACAGTAAGGTTTGGTTGGCCCCATAAACTGTTTTCTAGGTTGCCTTCAGCATTTGATATGTAAGGTGCTATTTATGTAGAATTTATGGGGCTAATTTAAGGAAAGTTGTGTGTGTTGAGATATTTTGTTGTTTCAAATGTAATCAGATCTTGGCTGTGCAGACTGGCAGTGCTGATGAGATTTAATCTCTTTTGAGAAAGGGGATGGTTGGCAGGGTATATGTAAAAACACTTTTCTAGAAAATAGGGTGGATTGTATCTGGGTCAGAAAAATGTTAATGAAGAATGAGTATCAAATACTTGGGTTTTGTCTTGGAAGTTAAAAGTGGTATTTCTTTTAGGTGATTTTGGCTTTATCCTGAAATGTGTTCAGTTAAAACCTCTAATATTTTGAAAGTTTGAACATTGATTTTCACTATCTTTTAAAATTTAATCTTGAAAGACTTCAATATATCAGTATGCCACAGGACAGCTTTTAAATACCTCTGTTCTGCTGCATATTTTAGAGCCTTAATTAGAATTTTGAAGCTTAAAATGAGAAGTTGTTGCCTTGTGACCAGAACACATCTATTTCTTGTAAGAACTATCTTTACTGTCTTGTGGGGTTTTGGCCTAGTTGATTTTTTTTTTTTCCTATACCCTTTTGCAGTGTATTGCTGCTGTAAGTGTCATATTTTCCTTTTTTCTTTTGGTTCTTGTCTCCAGTTAACCACTGCGTCATTCATTCAGGATGACAACAGTATCCGTTCTTATGCATCTTCTTCATATACACATGAAAAAAATTAACTGTTGACAGCAGTTGTACTCTCCAGACTTTTTCTAGAATCCTTCAGAGGGCAATAGGTATTGAGATGGTATTTTGATAATATGTTCTAAATATGTTAACTTGCACAGTTGTCAGGAAGGATTTTGGTGTTTATGGATGTTTATAGAGAGGGAAGCATCAACCACTGGTGTTCTAGTCAGCCTCTCCTGTTCTTGGCAAACATCCTAGCTGAAATCATGGACTTACAAAGATGAGTGAAGCTTGTCTTTTGGTGGGGCATCTAGCTGTCAGTTTGGGGGTTGTATTGGTGTTGATACTTCTATCAGGTTGCTGGTTAGTTAGTACTTTAAATGAATACTGCCAGGAGCCTGGGAAGCAAGACCTGCAAACTTGTACATGACTCATTCTATTCTGCAACAGCCAGTGGCAGATCAGTGACTCGAATAGGCAGGGGAAAAGAGTTTTGTGTTTTCTGCATCCAGCTGGAAAGCTTTCCTGTGTGATGTGTAAATTGGTTGTTTGCAGGGAGAAAATACCCTGATCTGTGAAAGACAGCTGCTGTCAGTGGAGCATTATAGGCTGAAGGGACTTGAGAAACAGCTCCACAGATTTTGAGGAAGGAGGGGAGGTATCGTGGAAATACAACTGAGTAAGAAGTTTAATAATTTTTATCTGTAAAGGGGGCAGACCTTTACTGTGTGTGTTTAAAAGCCAAAAATAATGTGTAGTAGCTGTGCTAGTCAGATGCATACAGACCAAGAAGTATTCTGTGCACAGCTCACGGTTAGCCTGTAGTTCTTTTCCGTAAGTAAGTAGTAGAAGAAGCTATAGGTTATACCTAGGCAAAACAGACCTTTAAGAAAAATCACATACAAGAGGTCTCCAAACAACCAGGGAAAACATAAAATGCTTCTGTGGGATTTTATAGAAAGAGAATATTGTACAAGGATAATTGAACAAATGGTAGCTGGTGTTTCTATGAAAAGCACTTAATATGGTAACCTAAAATGAAGAAGAAAACACAAAACCCCAAATCTACCAAACAGCAGCACCACCCCCAGCCCCAAGCGTATATAATTTATAGATACTGTAATGGAATGCAAGTGGAGTGTTAAAAAAAAATAATCTGTTTTGAGGGATAAGGTAGATGATACTTCTTGTATGATGCTTTCCATTTTCAGTATAAATGTAGAGACACTAAAAACAGGCCTGTCAAGACCCAAGAGTTTGAAACACCTGGCACAATTCCTTTATTGATTTCTAATCAATCTTGGGACACTGAGAAAATTCCAAAGGATTGGAAAACATCTGCTACTGTGCCAGCATTGTTACAAGGATGAATAGGATGACCTAGGTAATTACTGGTGTATTGGCTTAATGTTGATCCCAGGCAGAGTAGAGGAGTGACTGATACATATGTCAGTGAGAACAAAATTGGCAATCAGCAAGGACTTGAGAAAGATTTTAAAATCATTTTTGAAAAAGGCAGGTCCTCTACCAGTTTTAAGGTTTGGGGATAGATTATAAGGCATTTTTACTACATGTTAGTCTTCTGTAACTTTTATGTTCTTCAGTTGCTCATTTTACATGATTAGAAGTAAAAATTGCCAGACTTGGAGAAAAAGGCTTAATAACATTTCATCTGAATTGATAAACATTTACAAATTTTGGTGTGAGGGGTTTTTTTGTGATTTTTGCTTGGTTGGTTTGGTTCGGGTTTTTTTTCCACCCCATTTTTTGTGTTTCTTCTTTCCAGTCTTAGCTTTTAGGTATTCTTCTTGATGTTGGAGATATTGCTTGGGTTTCTTCAGGGGTTTCTGGATTTGGTGGTGTTTGCTGGTTTTCTCTAATTTGAGGTTTTAAACATATTAGTAGATTATGAGATTTCAGTTGGGAAGCAGAAACTTCTTTTAAAAGAACTTGAAATCTTGAGGAAGCTGAGCTCTTGCTGTGGTCAAGAACAGCTTAAAAACTTGGGTAGGGAATGAGGAGGTTGTACAAACTCTGTACATTACACAACTTAGAGCTGTTTTGTCATGCACAGATGGGTTTTTTGTCTTAAATCCAAGCTTTTTATTTTAGAATTGTATAAACACTTTAGCATAACTAGATTTTTCCAAAACTAAAGGTGTCTTTTAATAAGACATTGAGGACATGATTGCTTTGGACTTTTTTAAATTACTTTAGTTGAGAAGATTTGATTTTTTTTCCTGTCCCCCTGTTTCTGGTACTCTACCATGTATACTCATGTGGTACAAGATTGTGTGGTTATTGATGTTATGCTGTTTATTACTTGTTTTTGTTCAAATGGTTTATATCTGCTGTCCAGTGCTCTCCAGAGTTTTTTTCATTTCATGTATTTCTTATGTCAGAAAAATTATATTTTAAAGATAATAGAAGTTATTTGCCCTTGAGATAAATGGGTTTATTCAAGCTCTCTTTTTTGTCTACTCAAACACAGAGGGAGATAAATTTAAAAAAAATGATCCATTAATAGTACCAATTTTGCACGTACCACCCTTAGCACTTGCTGTTCTAATAATCTCAACAGGTTTTGTAATGTTATTCCTGCTTTTCAGTTAAAAATAAATGTGTAATTAGGTTTGTAAATATTTCGTGCAAGGAGATTTTAGCCAATGCTGGATCCAGGAGTGTTTTGCTCCTTTTTTTTCTTTTTTTTTTTCACTTTGAGTCACTTGAAGTGGCTCCCAGGTGTCAGTTTGCATTGCAGTTGAATGACCAACATGCTTCAACATTGCAATGTGCAGCTTTGCAGTTTGAGAGAAATGAGGGAGGAGATATTTTTAGACTTTGAAATTGAGATAAAAATACTGAGGTTTACTGAAGATATTAGCTAGCATTTTATACTACAGTTTAAGCTGTCCAGTGGAAAAGTATGAGGTAGACTTTCAACGTTTCAAATCTGTAAATTAAAAATAACTAGTGTGCCACTGGTATGATTCCTTTGGTAGCTTCCCATCATATTTTAGTTTTCAAACTGTGCTACAGATATACTTGCACGGAACAGTGTACTTTTAATGCAGGTTGTAAGCATAAACTAATGTGAATGCCCTTTCAAGTGAAGATACTTTTTGCAAAGGTGTGGTTCTCTTAGGTGTAAAACCAAGACAGCGCTGCGTGCCTGGGAGGTGACCTTGCGGGTGCTAACGGTGTGCATGAAGGTTTTGTTGCTGCTGTCACCTGAACTCAGAGTGCAGCAGTCAACCTAAAGTCACAGAGTTCTTTCTGCAACTCAGGAAATCTGGGAAGGCAGAGTCTTAACTTGGCTTGCTTAATTTGGCTGATGGACTGTGATGTTTGCAAGAATGCTGTCCTGGCTCTCGTGTGGAGTTCAGGAAAGTGGATAGGAATAAATTAACCTTTGTTTTCATTATTCTGAAATGGAAACAGAGCTTTATAATCTTAAGTAAAATTGCTAGACTAGAACAGCTGCATTTGCATGGAAGTTTGAAAGCTGGATAAAAACTAAGTGCCTGAGAAGTGTGATTAAAATTTTCTTCACCTGCATCAAAATGAGACACTTGGATGTTCTCCACTTGTGATTTAAGACATGAAACCTGATTTTGTGTGATTATGCATATAAATAGATCTTAAATGCTTAGAAATTTTGCTGTAAAGAGAAATAGTTTCCTTCTTTAAGATTGTACCTAACACTATGGGATGTATAGTCTGTGGTGGTTACCAATGTTTGGAGAAGCTTCAGGTTTGTATCTTAGCTCCTTTTCTCTTCCTCTCTGCACCTAAGTTTGACCTTCATCCCTGAGTCTTGCTCAGAACAAAATCTGTGTTCAAATAATTAACAGCCTTTTATACTGAAGGAAAGGCAGCACTTGGACCGTTCTTTCCTTGTTCACCTTCTTATCACATGAAAGCTGAAGCTGCTGTCTGCTTGGTTGCTGTCCAGGCCTTTCAGTGATGAACTTGAGGCAGGTGGCAATTTCTTTGACTGACTTCTGTAGTTTGTAACAGTTTTTATTTAACAGTAATTACTTATACTTTCTACTTCACTGATCTTGTGCCACCCCTACTTGTTCTTTAAGAGAATTTTAGGACACATGATTAAATAAACTATAAATTTAACTGTATTGTTAAATAAAAAGTACTTGTATAGTCAATGCATTTTTTCATAATACTGTCTTATGAACTGTTGATCCAGTGGATCCAGTAAATATGTAACTGAATGCTTGAAATTGTTCACAGGTTGGTAAGCAGTGGTAAAAGAAACACTTTCTTGTAGCATGGTTGGCAACATGACTAGGGTTAATAATACTGTGTAGTGGCGTTCTTTTTGAGTAGCCTTCCACTTGCCTTCTTAGGGGCGTCTGAGAAAAGGAAGAACAGTTGTCATATGAGTAATAGTCTTAATTTGTGTGGTCTGAACTTGTAAAAAAATTTATTGGATGTAAATAAAAGACAGAACATAGAAAATTAAGATTTCATTGTATTAATAATTAATGCATGTGTGCTGTACTGAAGGCAGTCACACTGGAGCTTTCAGTAATACTCATATTCTTACTTCTTGTGTTCTTTCAAGTATCTTAGTCTGACCTTCTTCCTATAGCGGCACTTCATAAAGAAATCAGGACTTCAGTAACAGTATGATCACCTTGAATGCTTCATTTAAAAGAGCTCACATTGGGACTTCTAATTTAAAATTTGAGCTTTCTAATACAAGTTCAAATTTTTGTTTGGGTGAAAATTACAAACTTGAAATGGTTGTAACCTTTTTAGGGGGCATACCACAGACATAAAAATAAAGTTAAGTCCATACTTTATGGTTATCCTTTTTTGTTTCCTCTATCAAATACAACTTTATGAGTTGTGAATTTTGTAGACAATCATTAAATTGTAGTCTTCTGGCCATCGTCTTGCAGCTGGAAAAGATAATGGTTTTCTTATAATTCAGAGCTACAGTAGGAGAGAAATGGCTTAGTGCTCTTTTAATTAGAAGGTTACCAGTAGTATAATTCATGTATAGACTTACATGTGACCTTTAAAGTTTTAGTGTCTGAAATGGATGAGAGTCTTGCAGTGTCATGTGTTTTGTTGCTTTTGAAGTTACTGTAGTGAGCAGGCTGCTTAGTGGGAGTATGTTGGGGGTTTGTTTTGGGGTTTTTTTGTTGCAATTTGCTCCAGGTATCGTGGACTTCAAATTATCTTCTATTTAAGTCTGAAATAAAGTTTAGTAATCTTCAGCTTTTAAATTACCATTTAAACTACCCATTTCCAAAAGGGGAAAAAAATAATTGCACTCAAATATCTGCAGCAAGGTTAATAATAAAATGTAGATTTTCCCCGTATTACAAAGGGATCTTTTAATTTGATTCTTAAAACTTGACACTGCACAAGACCTTACTGTCCTTGGTTGTATCTTGTTTTTGACAAATCACAGTTCTGGTCATTTGACAGAACAGAAATGGACCTCATACACAATGAAAATGTTATAGCAAATGATTGTGTGTGTTGTAAGGAGGATAATTAAAAAGCCTGAAGGTTCCCTTTTTGCAGGATGTCGAAAGGGTTACTACCCATAGTTTGATCAGCTTTAACTCTGGATTTTACTAAAAAATATTCTAGCAGTCAAAATAAGTACCTGCTTTGAGATGAAGATGCTCACATGACTGGCTTAGAATAATCATTTTATTCCAGGTTTTCTTTTATTCCATGAGTCTGTTCTGTATGTATATTACAACTATTTAATATGTTGAATACTTGTGTTTATGGAGGGCACAGCAAAGGTGTAATTACTTTTATTACCTTGAGTAATCTGTGAAACTTGTATATGATAGTAGTTCGTGGTAGCTGGCTATACTTTAAAAAAGTATGGAATAAGGATGCATCACCACTACTTTGCATGTGTGCTTACTCCTGAAAAAAAAATTGAAAAGAAAAAGGAATGTTTGAAGTATCGTGTTACATGACAGAGTCTACTGAAGAGGTGGGCTGTGTGAAGAGGGGACACGTAGCTTTTGTTCATACTGCCAAATGATCCAGAAACAAGACTGAGAAACATAATGACAGTCTTGTTCTGCAGCAGCAGCCTGTCTTTGCCAGAATAAATACAGAGCATTAGTAAAACATTTATTTCAGTCTTCATTTGTCACCAACCAAGCAAATGTCAAATAGAGCATAGTAGAAAATAACAGAAGTCTCAAGAAATAGTTTCATCAATAGGTAACTCTGTCAAAAAGGAATGTATGCTTGCTTATATATGAATGCCAGAAGTCTTTAAAAATAGCTGAGAAAGTATCAGTAGTTTTAAAATGAGCATGCTGTCTTAGGCCAGGAATGAGAAGGGATAATTTGTGGAAAATTCTTCATTCCATAGCATTAATTATGAAGGTATGAATGTTTAATTTGCTTGACATAAAGCTTAGTCATGGTAGGTAAATACATTCAACTGGATTGACAGGTAACATTCAATTAAGATGTATCGAGCAGCTCTTGTGTCCTTCTTGAGCAGTACCCAGGGATTGGTTTAAGATGTAGCAATTGAAGAGCTCATCTGTAATAGTGAACAATCTCATCATTGTATGCTCAGTCTCAAATTCATCTTCATAGCAGTCGTGAAAAAAACTCACTAAAGACCATGGTTTTTTATTTCAAAAAGAGTAACACAGGATCAAGGGATCAAAAAGGGGAGCAAAATGCTTAGAGCTGATTGATTGTCAGGTGTTTTGTTAACAGTTAGTGGATATCTACTATCAATAAAAGCTTGTCAAAGCTTTGTGATAAAGTCGGTATAAGCAAATAGCAAAGAAAACACACCCATATCCATATGGCTTGCAAGTGATAATAGTCACAAAAGTATTTGGGGAGTACAAAGGTACTGAAGAAGATGAAGATATGTTACTTACCTTTTTGCTGTTTATGGAAGCTGAGGAAGTTTCCTATAGAGGAATTAAAATGAATGACTTGGGAAAAAAAATCCCAGTTTGAAGTTTAAGCTAAAGATCCTGTTAACTTGCTAGGGGTTTTTAAAGGGCCTCAACTCTGAAATTGCTGGACCGTTTAATAGAGCATGTAAGATTTAAATTTCATTAATTGCTGACAAAGGAATGCAAGGTACTAAATGTGACCAGAGCCAGTGGTTTGTTGTTTTGTTTTTTTTTTTTTAGAAAGTGCCAAGGGTGTGAGGGATGAAGAAATCTTGAGAACTTCAGCCTGGCAAGTCTGAACTGTAGGAAAGAATAAAGCTAGTGGAGAACAGAATGGATGTGTATGCTGTGATGAGGAAGAATTGGTGTGGACTTTTCTGAGGGGAAACTTACCATCCCAAATCTGCAGGGCAGAGTCATTGAGTGTATAGATGAGTGTAAGGTAATCAATCCAGTTTTACAGTAAACCCCAACCAAGTTGCTCACCCGAGGTTTCTGAAGGTACCAAGCTTTCAAGGATTACACGTTCTGTTTTCTCTACAAAGAGGTATTTCAGTTCTGTAGAGGTTTGTGGTGTTTTGGGGTGAGTGATGAGGTGACAAAGGTTAATTAAGGAAAATACTTAACAGAGTGAAAACAACCTGCCAGAGGCAGCAGTTGTGCTGTACTGACCCACTCCTTGATCAAACGGCACTGGTTGGGTGCTGCTAAATGCAAACTGACTTAAATGGTTGGAGGAGGAAACTGGTCGAAATCGTGGGTGCACAAACATGGGCTCTAAATAAGACTTACATCTGTCAAAAGGGTGCATGGCATTTGAATTGCTGGGAATGATTCCATCAAAATATTGATTCCTTTGTCAAAAAGACAAATATGAAAACAATAGAGAAAAAAAATAAAGCTGTTAGGCTGCTTTGTAAAGATACCACGTGTTCCACGTGCAGTTTTGCTCTCTGTTGCCTTCTTGATGCAGAAGTCAACAAGGATGATTGAAAGTGTGGAATGTCTTCCAGAGTGGATCAAGCAGACTGTGCTTCTTGTTCCCTGAAGGGGAAAAAAATGAGAGATGGAAGTAAAGGAAGTTTGTAAAATTTTAAGTGACATAGACATTAAGAGAGAATAATTGATTGTAATTTCTTGTAATGCACATACAGAGATCCTGTGAAGAACCCAGCTTATTTAAGTAAAGCAAAAAAAAAGTTATTTCCTGCAGCTTGTAATTACATTCATCCCAAAAGTTAAAACCGTTTGAAAAGTGATTAAGTGAAAATTTAACAAGGGTTGTCAAACCTGCAGGAACAGTCTCTGTACAGGAAGAGCATAAGCCACAGATGGCTAAATACTGGTAGGAGGGAACTATTGCAGCATTCCTGCCCTGCTTTTGTAATCTGCATTTACTTGAGCATATGCTGTTGGCCATTCCTGGAAGCAAAATGAAGACTGGGTATCAAGGGTTTAAGAAAAACTTGCTGTTCCTGTATCCTTCTGTCCAATATGGTCCGATATTTTTAGGTTTAATTTTTGGGTTTGTTCCCCAGTTCTCAAAGCTCTCACGAACCTTATTTAAAAATCTGGGATGGAGTTGCTCTGTTTTTGTGTGCATCTTTGGACACTGATCTGCTTTTGTATTTCATGAAACATTCATTTTCCATCAAACTTTATCTTACTTGAAATTTATTTTTCTACTATGTCTGCACTTTATGATGAAATAGCTTTTGAGCTGGGTAGTACAAAAGTTCAAAACTTTTTTTTTTTTTATTATTTATGTATAAAAACTCATGGTTATCTACAAAGAAAAAAGAAATTTTTCTTCTTAATTAAATGGACTAGAGCTACTGCATACAGATCCCTGTCTTATGACATGAAATGATGATAGAAAATACTGATGTTCTGGGAATGGCATAATGAACTGAAGATACACTAATTCTAGAATTAAACTTTGCATGTAGGTGTAAAAAGCTGTGTTGTATCTGAAGTAGGAAGAACAGAATGCTTGTATAACACAAGGGGAGCTTGACTGTTGCAAAATATACTGTAGCTTGATTTTTCCAAGTTATGTTTGGTTAGGCCTTAAAATTTTGATTCATAAAGAACCCAAGTACATAAGTGAAAATAGCTTGTTTCTTTTGAGTTTCTGTGATAATTTATGTATACAACTGTAATACTTTTATTAAACTGTGATAGCATTGGTGCTGAGGAGAAGTTGAGAAACTGACTTTGTGACTTAAATTCATGTTACCTGTTACTTCTGTTACTGCGTTGTTCATGCTGTCATGAGAGCATAACCTCTTGAAGCAGGACACAGTTGAAGAGTAAGATGCCTAAGATTAGGGGCCTTCATATGTATCTGATCTCCTGTGTTCCCTAATTATTGTTCAGCTCCCTGCTGGCTTTGGAGAATGCTCGGGCAAATTCTGAAGCAGACGTCCTGGTCCATCTGCACAGCTTCGTCAGCTCATGATTGCAGTGACAACTTGCATGAACAAGGCATCAGGCAGACAGCAATGCATGAAAACGTGCAGGGAGAAACATCATATATATCAAACTGAGTCTTAGCTGGAATGCAACATTTTGTGTTTCTAAATGTAGGTTCTATTGAATGTTTGGGATACTTTTTCAGTCGTAAATGCAACCAATTAAAATGGTAATTACATTTTAAGAGTTAGATACTTAAGAGACTTGTTTCTGTTAAGCCTTCTATTGCATTGCTTGACTGCAAGTGAGTGTGCAGAAATTTGTCTCTTACAGGGATGGATGTGGTGGAAGAATCCAGCAATTACATTGCAGAGGGGTGAGATAATTTCATACTATCAGGTCTTTGATTTTTTTTGAGCCAGACTGATGTTTGCCTGCTTTGAACTTAAAGGTCAAACTTAAAGATGATCTTCAGAGAGAAAAATTCTTTCCCCATTTCAGATGTAATCTTGTGTCTGCAAAATTTGTTTCCACTTCTGACGTATATTTTTGTTTCTTTTTTTTTTAATGTATTACTATTATTTTTTGACATAAACCCACACTTTTCCAAGCAGAGGAATGTGCTTGAGTTTCTGATTTTAAGAATGAGGGAAACTAAACTGTTCAGTTAAAGGAGCGGAAAGAGGGGAAGCCAAACTTGATATGAAAGTCACAACATGCATTACCACAAGCTTGTTTTCTTTGTGAGACATGATACTACATTTCATATATGATGGCTTTCACCAGAAATGTTCTACATAATCAGTTATGTTGCTTTAAGTTTGCAGAAGAAGAACTGAGGCTGCTTTCGACTTTTCTAAATTTCAGAGAGCAACATGTCAAGCTGCTGTGGCAAATGAAGAATTACTGATGATTCATGTTCTCTAGAAATAGGCAAACATGCTTCACAATTTTAAACAACAGAGCTAACGGTTTCCTTGTGGCTTGGAGGAAGCATAAACCCACTGTGCCCGGAGAGTGTCTGCAGCCCTGCTCTTGCATGCAGTGCAAGCTACAGTTCTGCTGACTGGAACAAATACTCAATCAAGTGAAGCAATGAATGTTAGAGAAAATTGATAGGACTGAATGTACTGAGTCTCCCTGCAGGATACACTGTTGAGGATTTCTGTCTCTCCTGATTTTTCACTCTGTTTTCTCTTTGATGAATATGCTGACAAACTAATGTGTGCCATCAGTTGACTCAGGTTAACAAGAGTTGGGTTGAGTCCCCTTATCTTGCATGAACTATTCTAGAGAGACTGGTGGAGCTACATAGTACTTCAGACCATTAAATTCTATCATCCTTTGAGGCTTAACCTTGCCCCTCTCCCTTAAATTTAAAACTTAATGCAGTCAGTAGATTCCCAGCTCTTTTTAGGGGCTTACAAGTGTGCAGTAATTCACACAGAGTGCTTTGTGACACTGGGTTGCAGTGACAGAGGTGGTATAAATAAAGTCTCACTTCTGACAAGAATTACGCTGATTATAATCACTATGTTATGGAATTTATAATTGGTAGTCAGTTTCTTTTACCTTGTTATGTGCTACTTAGATGGCAGTTATGGTTCTTCGCAAGAATATTTGAAAAATCAATTCCTGAGGCAGAGAAGCTGACTTTTATGGTTTGTTTATGTTTTGTTTTGTCTGTTTGTTTCCAAAGACTTGCAATGCTTTTCTTAGTCCCTCATGTGCTGTTTTCATGAGAGACATTGGTAAGAATTTTTTTGTATCCTGGTCTGTATACTGTTGAACTTGGTGAAATGGCTTTTTCTTTAAATTGTAGTTATTTGGAGCCGAATAACTGTAGTGTACCCTTTGATCAAACTCTTGTAGGAGGTCTGTCTTATTTTGGTATTTCTCTGCAGTAGTTTGTCCTCTCATTCTTTAGTAAAGAAATGAATGACCTCCCTCAACACACTTTCATGTTTCCATGTTGAATTTCATTTTCTGTTCTGCTATTCCAATCTATTTAACTTAACAACCCATATTTCCCCAGCAGTAGCAGTAATTCTGGGTAAAGCATTTGTTTTCTTCCCCATCCTACCCTTCACCACATGGTAAAACTGGTGTAGGAACTCATCAAATTGTGGGGTTTTTTTTAAAAAAAGTGTTTTAAAATTTAAGTAAAAAATGTCAACATTTATGTTCTTAATCTAGTTTTACTTTGTTACTTTTTAACTAGTAAAGTCCCTCTGCAACTCTATAGCAGGTGTGCAAGACAGTTGTACTGGCTTAATACAGATAAATGGTGCAGCCAGGAGGAAAGGGATGTTAAGTAGCAACCGATTTTTTGCTGTTCAACGCATTGAACAGCATTGTAAATTTTTCTTGCTGAATAGTCTTTCTTTGTTCTGAGTAGTAGTTGACTCATTTGTGTGCATAGCACACATGTGCTACCTTCTTTAAGCAGCAAAAAATACAAAAAGTAATAAAAATATCTGAGTGAAATTAGTTTATGCTGTTTTCAAAATGTGCTACCTGTCTCCATTTGAATAGTTGTTGCTGTGTTGCTGGAGTTATAGCCTATAGAATCAGAATTTACACAACTCACAAGCGTTTTAATACATGACATGAGAAAGAAGAGTCAGAAAAATTATACACATTGTGAATATGAAGAAGAATATACAGCTGCAGGCTTTCCCCCCCTTATGTGATAAAGAAACATTATTGTCCTGTCAAAATTTTACTTCATTATAAAAATAGCAGTAATGTTGATGAAACATAGTGGGTAAACTCCATAGGGTTTTGCAGTATATTTATTCCAGTGCATTTTTTGGTGTACACTGCAATGGGCAATTCTGTTCCAGCTTTTCCTTCCTAAAACATGTGATGCACATGAGGTATGGCAACTCAGGGTCATGCAGCTCTACAGTGAGTTGAAATAGCTCTCTGACCCAATGAAAACTAAAACTGTCAGGCTATTTAAACCCAGTGCCTGGATAGCTATTGTGTAAGGAGTTTGCAAATACACACAAACAGATGGTGGAATAGGAGAAACCACTTTTTTTTGGTGGTCACCTTCAGATAGACTGGATTAAAGCACATTGGAAAACTGTCTCTCTAGGCAAGATCCTTTTTATAGTCTGGTTAGGTCACTGCGTATTTGGTAAGCAACCAAACTGCTTTTATGTTAATGGACCTTTTCAGCAATGTGTGCCACCAGTTCTGAGCATGAGACCGATTCACAGAGGTTGTGAGAGGAGGTGCCAAAAGGCTGGCACAAGGTATTTGAAAGGTATGCCCGGCTTGATTAAACTAAATACACATGGCTATCCTCTTGTAACTGTTTAAAGATGTAAATAAAAAGTCTGTTTCCATTCTTTTTTGGAGATTGATCTTAGAAAAGGCACAAATTTGGGTGTGGGAGTTTGCTGTAGATTTAATGAAGGTTGAGAACCCATATAGTAATGAGGAGGAGCAGAGGGATTTACTGCTGTAGAAAGTGAGCTTTTCAGCCATATTAGAAAATAAATGCTACTAAGAATGACTGCAGTTCACTTATCCTTGGTAATGTGTAACCTGTATGTGTGTCACCACTCCTCAAGTAGTGAAGCAACTTGACAGTAGTCTCAACTTGGTTTAGCAAATAGAAGGATTATTACAGGAAATCCAGTTATAAAACCCCACTGGACTGAATTATTCTGAATTAATTTTAAGCAGAAGGAGGCCACTAGAGTAGTTTCTGCTTTTGTATAGATTTGCCAGTGATTCTGTATTTGAAAATGTCATATCTAATAAAGTGAAGGAGCAGGTAGTAAGTTTGACTGAATCAAGACAAGCTGTGCATTCAGGTTTCTAAATTTACACCAGAGTTGCATATTCCTGAGTGGTGTATTCTGAGCAGGGCTGGGGAGAAGCTGTAGTTCTCTATTAGTGCCATCTAAAAATGGCTAAAGATACTGAGAATAAAGGAGAAGATTGCTTGAAAGATAAATAAAAAACCAGTAAGGACCGTAAGACATAATGACTTTGGAAGTGCAGATATAAAAGTAGAGAAACACTTTGACAGGGTTTGCTGCGAATCTGTAGCGTATCAGAAAATATGGCATGGGAAATAAAAATAGAAACTGTTCCTTTCCTGTATTAGCACTCTTCAGGGGAATTAGTGTCATCTAAAGTTGAAGCACCTTACCAAAGTCTGTATTCGTGACTTTTGAGTTTTTACTTCGTGTGTATGTATCCGTAAATATTTCTCTACGTGATTCAAAGGTTACTACTTCATGTTTTTCAAAGATAATGAGATATGACTTAGCATTTCACTTGATTAGAGGGTTTCAGGATTTTGTAGAGCATAACGAGGAGGATTTACATGGAATTTCATCAAGAGTTATCAGACTCAAAATGTAACTGCTGTTTGTTTGGAATGCTGCTTCTTAAGTAGTGTTGGTTAATCTGCTTCCTTGGTTACTCCTTTGGTACCTGTAAACATGAAGTTGCAATGGTGTAATATGTTGGAATGGAAAGCAAGTGGAAGTGTTCAGATATACTCCTGAGGTTCTTTTATTTGTCTGTTCAAGAATTATTTCTTATTATATAAATGAAGACCACAGCAGTGATTTTCTTAAATCTGTGCAGAACTTTGCTGTTTTCTGTCCCTGTGCCATAGCTGTGTGAGCTATGAAACTAAGTATAATGAAATGTTAATTAACCCCAGCAAGAACCAGCAGTTGTACAGATGTGTGAATAAACTATAACCAAAGGCCCGTCTGGCTAAAGTATGGACTCAGGAGAGGGAAGAACTTTTGAGAGGGAAGAAACACTCGTGATATTTTACAACAGGGACACAGGTAAAATTCACACTTTGATACCATATTGTGCTTGCACTTGCATCTACATACCTTCCAATCCCATTTTTCTTCAGGTTAGCTTCCTGGATTGAAACAGAACAAAAACTGCGCCCTAAAGGCCTACTGCTGCTATCAGCCTCTCCTTGGACTCCCACAAATAGGCTTTTTTTGTCCATCTTTAGACACTGTGTTGAAAAGGGTTTGAGGGATGGGAGGAGAGATCTCTGTGCATCCTGGAAGGTATGACAGAAAAAGCTATTTATAGGATTTAGAGGAAGACATAGTGCTGTCGTATGTATCCTGGGAATTCCATTTAAGATACAATTTCAGCGTTCATAATGAGTGGTTTATTATGCAGGCTACCCCCTGTAATGAATTTACATACACTACTACCAGTTTTAGGCAGATCAACCTGATTTGATAATCTAGGGGAATAGATTAGTACAGTGTTATATTAAACTGTTTAATTATTCTGTGCTGGTTTGAGATCCCAGTGCGGCTTTTTATAAAGGTTTCATTTTTTGTCTGTTTGCCATTGCATACACTGATACCCATTGACATTGCAGATAGATGTATTAAAAGTTACTGAAGTTAATTACACCTCTAATTTAGTAGTTAATTTAACTGCTATGGTTAAAAAAGAAATAGGAGAGGAAAATACCATAATCTGAGTTTGACAGTTTTCCATACCTCCTCAGCACAAGGAAACATACTGAAACTGGGGTAGTTCATAGTTCAGAGGCAGTGAGGCAAAGATGGGAGCAAGAAGAGTGGTCAGCTAGAAGCATCAAGAAAATCTCTGTGTATGTTCTGGACACTTGTCTCTTGGTAAATCTTAAGCTTTGTGGAAGATCTGTAAGTGGTTTAGATGTTAGGGACAATGTTTGGGTAAAAGCAAGTCCTAAATTTGTAGCATGTATTTTTACATAAACTTACTGTTTTTTCTTAGATCTGCTGACTTAGCAGAAATTGCCCACAGAGAGCATCTCTGGATCATCATTTTTTTAGTGCAGTGGAGCTTGAATTAAAAACAGCTGTATGTTTCTCCAGTTGCATTATTTGGACTCCTTAGACATAATTATTTTAGTTTTTTTCTGAAGTCTGTGAGTGGCTTGTGGGTATTAGTACTTCTTTACTTTAGCTGAATAGACAAGAGACTTCTTGCCACTGCTTGAAGCTAACAGATATCCAGAAAAGAAGTAAGTTTCAGATATTTCCTGAGAAATATGTTCTAATAACCCGGTTTGGGGAAGAATGTACTCAGTGTGATCTGTTTGGAATTTCATCTCATTGAGGGAGAAACTGTTTTTTTTGTTCCTGACAAATTCATATGGCTTTACTACTGTGAGTTCAAACTTGGTGCTTTTTTAAAATTAAACTGTTACCATATGTGTAATAATCTTACTACATAGTTGGGAGTGTAGTTAATTAACGTTATCTTCAAATAAATACAGAATTTCTAGCTTTTTATTACAGAGTTTTTGTATACCTTGACATGGAGAAAGACAATTCAGTATTGTTAAAGAGGGAAAATTCAAGGTCTTTTAATCATTTAGTTGCCACAATATTTTGTATGATACTGGAGACAGTCACTAGAATACTTGGATGGAAGAATGCAAGCAAAGTCAATTCAAGCAAAGCTTTAATGTTTTAATTGGATTTTACTTTTTTTTTAATATAGATAGCGATATAATTTAAATTCATCTTCACTGCTTGTTTCTTGGCTCTTATCCACCTGCTTTGACTTGAAAGAATTGAATGCAAGTTGCTTCCTTCTCGCAGTAGTCTTCTATGGTATAAGTCATGTGAACTCCAAATATTGACTAGTTTCCTTGAAGTATTGCAGCCTGTGCTGCTTTGGATGATTCTACATTCTGATTAGCCAGGATGGTTACAGTTCTTTAAAATGCCACTGCTTGCTGCCTTGAATTCATTAGATGTTTAATAAACTTATATTCACTGTAAGCATCAGAATAATAGGCTTTAGATGTGCAGATCCTTGCGGAGTTGAGAATTATGCATGTGCTTCTCTGGCAGGTAACATCAGTTGTTTAGAATACAGTATAATGGGAATGTAATGTGTACTTGTTCTTGAATACAATTCTGATGCAAGAATGGAAAAACAGAATGAGAGATGTATTAAATGCTTTTAGGTATGTGGGGTTTACCTAGCATCATATTTTGTAATGAACTTGGGAAGTATTTTTCCACTTTATGGTAAATAGTTTACATTTTTCCCAATAGCAAGTTCCTAAGCATTCTTTCTCCTGTAATCTAATGTACAGTTTGATGTTGATATCATAGAGCCTAGCTCTGTGTAATGTTCCTAAAGGTAACCGTTTAATTATTCCTTACTTGATGAGAATGTAATCCTTGACTTCTGCCAAAGTATAACTCTAGAATATTTATACTTCACTTAGAATAACAGCATATTTAGGTAACCAGAAGGAAATAATACCTAAAGATACCAATTTGAAATTCAGGTTATTAGAGATGCCCTTCGATGTAGTGAAGGTTTAAATCATACTTTTAATTGGATACAGGAGGGTAAACAGTGAATTAGTCTTAAATTGGAATTTTGTTCAGTATATAATCCAGTATTGCCGACAGCACCTGCTTGACCTACTTGGGCATTTTGATGTTGCTGTTTGGTGTTACTTGCCGTTGTTACAGAGAGATTTGTTGGTTTTACAGTTGTAAATGAGATTAGCTGGTTATAAGGTGTTAAAGGAAGAAAGAGAAAACTGGAAACTAGCTTGGTTTTTTAATACTAAAAACTATAAGCAAGCTGAAGAGGGTAAGGAAAAGTGTTCAAATGACATGTTAACATAGTGGATTAAAGCTGGAGAGGTGAGAATGAAATTATGGATGCCTATTGTGGTGATTTATCTCTGGCCGGCAACTAAGCCCTACACAGCCTCTCACTGGCTTGTATCAAAGAGAGAACTGGAACGGTAAAAGTGCAAAAACTTTGGGTTGAGATAAAGACAGGTTAATTAAAAAAAAGACAAGAGGGAGAAATGACAGTGAAAATCAAACCCAAGAAACATGTGTGATGCAAAAAAAAAGCTGTAGCTCACCAGCAGGTGACCAATTATCAGCCAGTCCCCAAGCAGCAATAGGCAAACTGCACACACACCCCCTGCCCCATGCCCCAATTTTTTCTTTCTAAGCGTGACACCCTGTGGAATGGAATACCCCTGTAGTCTGTAGGGGTTGGCTGTTGTGGCTCTGTCCTCTCCCAGCTCCTTGGGTATCCCCAACCTGCTCACTGGTGGAGTGGAGTGAGAAACTGAAAAAGGCCTTGACTCTCTGTAAGCACTGCTCAGCAATAACTAAAACATTCCTGAATTATTAACAGTGTTTCCAGCACGAATCTAAAACACAGCACCATATACAACCCACTGTGAAGAAAATTAATTCTACCCAGCCAAAACCAACAACAAAGGTCTTAGACATTTTCAGAGATTTCTTTGAAATTACGATGGTCAGTAGAAGTGTAGATGAAATGGAAAATGATGTTGAAACTCATGTACATGACTCGTTTTACCTGCTTGGTGAAACAATTGATGCATACCATTGGAAAACTGCAAAATAATTTCTCTTTGGTCAGGTTTTGCTTCTGTGTGCAAAAGCTTCGTGTATTTCCATTAATTCTGTGATAGAGATCTGTAAGGAGGTTTTCTGGAGCTGTGTGTGAATGGGAGATTCAGAAGGGGTTTATTTTGTCATTTCTGCTGTGCTTTTAAATAATTACAATTAGTTGCATTTTAGGACACGTGATTGTTTCAGTGTCATAGAATAATCTGAGCTGTTTTTCATAGTAATTCTGTGTTTACATCACAGATATCACAGAGGAAGCTGTTGTCCTTCCCTACAGTTTTCATCCCCTGTTTCAGCATCTTACATCCTCTTGATTTCTTCCCTCCTAGAATAAATGGTGATTCTGAGATAATAAGCTTTTCCAGCTCTTAGATCCTCTCTGTTGCAGTTTTGGTTGTCTGCTTGGAGAGAGGGAGAGCAAAATAAGGAATGATTTCAAGCCTGGCTTAATCTTTCTTCTCTAGCTAATTTTTAGTTCCGCAGGGATTACTTTTTCCCATTTAAAAGAGTGCATCAGTCAGTGTTCTGGTTCGTCTGTCTTTAACAGATTCTTTATCTAGCATGAGAATTGTTAGTTACCGTTATTATAATCTGGTTTTCTGCTGATAATGCTTCTTGAATTTTTGTATGCTTCCTGCTGGATGTGGTTGATACATGACCATGAAATTGTACTGTGATTAACTTGTGTTCTGGCGTGGAGAGCAGAGGGAGCAATCAGACAGTGAAAGAAATTAGGTTTCCTCTGTTCTCAAGGGTAAAAGTAGAGTTCAAGTCTGCTGTTTTACCTCATTCATACTAATAGTATCATATCATGCTTCTCTGCAATTACAGAATTTTAGTCTTGTAAAAATAATTGACGTCCGCCACTGTAAGAACCTTTCTTTTTATTTAACAAAGGTTATAAAATCAATAGTTTCACATTAATAGACTTAGGCAATGCTGCTTGAAAGGGTAGTAACATTTAATTAGATTGACACTTCTATAAGTTTTTTACTTCTGGTCAGTTTTGTTGGAAACTTTAAACTTGGAAGCCGTTCGGTTTTATCTGTTGGTTGATAATGTTGTTTGATGGACAGACTTCAGACTATCTCAGGGAGCAGAGTTCCTGGGTGTGAATGCTAACGTGGGAGGTAAAATAATGGAAGGTATGAAGATGCTGGAAGGAAGGGAGTTTCTTCTCCTTCCTGTTGGTCAGGAGATTGTCCTCAAGCGAGTAAAATGATTGAATGTTGTAGTCTGGGAGGAAGGTGTATGTCACTGAAACATTGCTGACTGTGAGTCATTGTTATTATTGTTACTTACTGAGGAATGCTTAGTGTCTAGAATATGGAATTATTTTCATGTTTGGTCCTGGGTAGCCCAGATTTGATCAACTTCTGGAGTAGCTGTTTCTGGGATGAACTGCTGACCTGTTAAACTCTGGGGCTCACTGGGGGTAAATATGAGCATCAGTCTTACCAGAAATAAGATGTAGATTTTAAGTTGATGTGCATTCCATATGTTCAGTTTTCTTGATGTTGGGAAAGTCAGTTAGTAAACGTAGTTGCTACTAGTGGTTTGTGATAAAATACCAAACATGAGAACCTGTGTTAGGTAAGTGAATCAGTATGACCGTGTGAAATGGTGAATGAAGGACAGGATGCAGACAAAGTGTGCTTTTCCTTCCTGGGAGCTTAGTTAGAAATATTAAGTTGGTGTGTTTTTTGTCAGAATCAGTCCATGCTACTAGTTTAAGGCTTATATACAAAAACCAAAGTAAAGTGTTCGGTTTAGTTGATTACGGTTTTGCACATTTGAGTAGGACTTTATACTGGAATAGATCTCCTGAGAGGATTTCTTGAAAAACGCACACACAAATATATTCATTCTTGATCCTGTACAGTTTATTTCAAGTATGTATTGCTTCAGCACTGCAAAACCTAGGCTTTATGAAATTCTCTATGATTTAAGCATGCAAAATGACTATAGAGAAGAGACAAGACTAGTCTTGAATCGAATAGGTTTCCTAAAATTAGTTACAGTAATTTAAAATTATTTTGAAAATGTATTGTTAAAGATTTGCTTAAAATGTTTGCCAAAAACATTCGACAATCTGTCCTTCTGTTATAATATATTTTAAAATAGTATGAAATAGAGGCACTACAGACTTTTTTCCTCTCCCTTAGTCATTACTGTGGTATCTAACACTGTTTAAAACCAAGGGTGATAATTGGTCATTATATGAAATCCTAAGAACTAGCAGTGGTGGATTGTTTGGTTGTGTTTCTGTATAATCCATGTTTATCAAGCAGTATATCCTTTATATCCTTTATGGGTAAATTAATAGTTCTAATAATACTTGCGTTTTCCTTATTACTTTTATATACGTCAGCTCTGAAAAGAGCTGGCCAGTGTCTTCACAGAAGCATTCCAGGGATGTGATGTTTAGCTGGCATGACCGGATGCAAATTTAAACATCCTGTTTTGAATATAGATTTGCATAGTAATTATGATACAGTTTGCAATCAATGCAGGTGGAGAGTAGAGGTACTTAGGAAACTATAAACATGTATTTTCTGTTTTATAATAATCCTGGTTTCAAGTGTTTGCCTAAATAGTTTTGCTTTCCAGTAGTTTTCTGTTATTTGATTTTATATATGTGCTTATGATACCATTTCTGTAACTATGCCTTTGTTTCATTTTACAGAGGAAATAAAGGCTGAAACAGAAAAGCAAAGGTATGTGATAGTTCATTGTATTAAATCATAGTGTTTTTAACATCTTAAAATGTGTACCATACTTATTCTGCAAGGGGAGTATGGGCTCACTCTGAAAAGCATTTTCAACATATTTTGGGTGGTTGGTGGTATCTGGAAACGTACAGATAGTGCTGCTTTATGTGACTGGCTGTTCTGGTGCAAAGCAGGGCTTGGGAGAAGCAGCAGAAGGTAGCTTAGAGGGAGCAGGGTGGTACTGTCTGGCCAGGCAGCACAGGAAATGGGGATCAAAGTTGGAAAGTATCTTTGTGGGTGGCACAGGCATTTCTTCCAGTGTATTGGTGGAAGAGCCTTGAAGTAGATTCAGAGAAGGGGGAAGAATGCAGATAAAAGACTTGAAGTGAGTTATCAAGGGGAGGAAATTGGGGTGAGGAAGTGGGAATGAGGAAAGAAAAGTAATGTAACTGGAAAAGATAGAGTCTGGAAAGGACCTTGTCAGGGAATAGGTGTAGATTTGTGAAGGCAGTTCCTCTACAAGTGAAGGTAAAACCAAAAGCTGACATTCAGCAGTCTTTTGCTGTCAACAGACTTAAGTATTGCTAAGCTGTGGAATCCCTTGCTGGTGTTTCATTACATGTTCCACAGGATCGTCTTCCTCATCCAGGGTCCGTTGCTAACTCTGAGTCAGGGCCGTGTGGGGAAGACTGTTCACTTGTTGAAAGAATTGGATCAGTGGGTGAAACTGAGGATGAAAGTGTCCTTAGGCAGCTGGGTACTGCTTAGGGATCTCTGTTCTGCCCTGTGTCTGGATTTCGGGTTTGGGCAAATCATTTAAACCACAGCTGTCAAAAGTTGGATGTTAATGATTTCTGCTTCATCTCCTGGATATTTGAGCAGAAATCTACAATTTTGGTTTGGAAAACAGAATCACTTCTAGCTGGAATAAAGTCAGTGGTAACTTTGTTTCAGAAGCTGTAAAAGAAAAGTTAATATCAAATATGCTGAAAAATTTAGTCTTTCAGCTTATCAAATTGGGCACATATAACTTAGTGGGTGTATCTGATTGAGACTGTGCTTTGCTTTCCACCAGCAAAATAAAGTCAATAAAATGAGCTCATGGTAAGATTGTAAAAATAAATTTAATATTTATGTAGTGTTTAGAAAATGTTGCGTCCAGCACTACAAGATTGTCTCAGACAGAAAGTAATAATGTGAATTTATAATAGGTTTTTCTTAGAGTAGTATAAATAAAGCAGAAGTCCACATTGTGAAGCATGATAAGAAAAAATGCTTTACATTAAATATTCAGTGAGAGATATTTGTTCTGGGCACTGAATATGGAAAGGTAATATCCGGTCCTGTAGGTAAATACCATGCTAAAACTAATGAGACCACGGAATTAAAATGGTTTGTACGCATATGGTTGAGCCATTTTTGAACTTCAGGTGCATAATTTCTGCCCTATTAATGTCTGAAGTTGTGATTTCTTAGGGGGTAGAATGTGTATGTCTTATCTTCCTATATGCATTTTTAAAATAGATTTTGATTTCTTCAGTGCTGTCTTTATTTTGACAGTAGCCTTTTGCTGCTGTGAAGGCTTTGCTGGACTTGGAAACTGTGAATGGACTTCTCTATTCTTACTATAGAGTCAAATTTTTTAGGTGCAGTAGAAAATACTGTTTTTCTAGGCCCTAGAATAGAGAAACTTCTTAGTCTATTAAATTATTTTCAGGTTCTTACTTCTGTAATTGAGATTCAAATACCCTAATAAGGGATTTCTAATGATGCATCTTTAAATTTTTCCAATCCCTGTTCAAGGTAACTGATTTCAGTTAACCTAGAATGCACTGAAGAACAGATCATTTCCATTTTCCAGAAATTTTGCATGGAAAACAGCTCATTTTGTTCTGCTATGTGTTTTTTAAACAGAACTGGTATTTGGTAGTGGGGTGGAGGGGAAGGGAATAGAAAAGTACAATCTGATTCATGTAACCATTACACAGCAAATGCTGCCAAAATAATTTTTCAAATCCATTGTTTAATACATACCTTAGCCTTTCTCTATGGCTAATACGTAAATATCAGCATATTTCATAATTCCCATTCTTTGTAGATGCCTTGGTGGAAGAAAGTTTTGGGGATAGTTTCTGGGTTTAGAAGCAATTCACTCACATTAAGAAGTCCTTTCGAGTTTCTCTTCTCCCCTCCGTGCTATCCCCTTCCCTTACATTTATCAGCAGTGTGATGAGCTTACAGTGTGAGTTGCTTTTCCAGAGATGAATGTGCATCATCTTCCATATTTAATATCTTGCCCATTTAAAAATAGCTTTCATTTAAGAGAATTAAGAGACACTCCAAGGCTTATGCAGTAGCTTGCCTGTGGCATGGGCTCTTCATTTTCAGAATCTCATCATGGCCTGCTCCTTGTTTTGAACAATTCTGAGTTTATTTCCAGAGTGCTCTTTTAAACTTAATTTTAATGGGTCAATGGACATAATCACTAGATGAGGAACAGTCATAAGACATAAGCAACAGATAACTGCCCTTTCCTTCCTCAGAGTAAGGCTTTTATAGGAATATCAGAGAGCTTTAAGAACATAGAAGAATCATGTACTTCCTCTGCAACTTATCTGATTAGGGTGTTGTTCAAAAGAGCTCTGCTTCCAGCAAAACAATACAGGGCAATAAATAAAGTTGTGCATCCAACAGAAAAACAAACCTCTGCTTTTCTTCAGGAAAAAAATGTGTAGGGATAAATTCTTAAATCTTCAAAAGAGATTTAGTCAGTAAAAAGTAGCATCTTAATACTCATTATTTGTTCTTAAGACTTAGAATTTGGGTGCCCTTTTTAAGCAACCTAAACAAGATCTCTTTGAATGTGGTGACAGATACCATCTCAAGCACAATCCAGCCTGCTCCTTGAAAAGCTGAAACTAATTTATATTGATTAGTTTAAGGCCCACTCCATAATGCGTGGGACTGCAAACATGCTTTGGATTTATAATAAACTCTTAGCAGTTCATTCTTCTACTTCAGGAACATGAAATCGAATGCATTCCTTGAAACATCTGATTTAATTAGCAACATGCGTAGGAGCTGTATTTGAATCCAGTTGTTCTGTAAGGATCTTTCTGCATTACTGCAAAAATTCTGTAAGCCTTCACTACAGAATATGACATTTTTCACTTTTTTTAATACTCCTTATCAAGTCTGTGTAAGACAGTGTAGTTTACCTTTTATCTAAAGATACCTATGTGTGCACAAAAAAGGTTAGGAATGCTTTATATAAAGGTGATAAGTTATTCTGTGAAATGAAAAATCCAAACATCTAGCTTTGAGCCAAAGTCAAACTGCATTGATGCACTCAAATTAGTGAAAAATGACCCATTCTTAATTATCCTTTTGTGGTAAGTATTATTGAGCACGACCTTTCCAAAGGTGCTGTAATCAATAAAACTTGAACAGCTCATAATTTTCTTGCTTTTGTACAGTTAGTCATTTCAAGTAATTTACCCAAGTGAGATACATTGGTAACCACTGAACTCTTAAATTAAGTTGTGTTACCTGAAGCAGAGATTAAGATAAAGATTCAGCTTTTTTTGTTTTGTTCGTTTGTTGCTTTTGCCAGTCTAGTAAGGGGAGTCCTTTGGTATTTGACAGGAAACAAGTCTATGCCTCCAAACCAGCAACTACCACTGAATATCCCCTTAGTGTGCAAATGGGTCGATTTGCCTGCTCCACAAAGGACCCGTGAAGTATAAAAGGTGTTAAGAATACTTTATGTATTACCATTGTTAGAAGTTAGTCTTCCCTAACATTAATTTTCTTGATATTTTATTTCATTCATAAACACCGTGGTGGTGAGAACTATTTGTGTGATCACTTTACAGTATTCTAATACAGTCAATTCTGTTTAGTCCCCCTCATGGAGAAGCAAAGTCTGGTTCAAGCACGCT
This sequence comes from Pachycephala philippinensis, assembly GCA_013397055.1. Classification (NCBI taxonomy): domain Eukaryota; kingdom Metazoa; phylum Chordata; class Aves; order Passeriformes; genus Pachycephala; species Pachycephala philippinensis. The sequence goes on from VWZT01000382.1 coordinate 265,319, forward strand.
TCCACCTGTGAAATCAAAGACAAGCTTCATTGAAGCGGACAAATACTTCTTACCATTTGAGTTGGCATGCCAGTCCAAGTGCCCCAGGATTGTCAGTACATCTCTAGATTGTTTACAGGTCTGTATGAAGATGAGCTTTAACTATCAACTGTGAAATCCTGTTGCTTTGGAGGGGGAGTACATTTATATGTGATAAATAACGTCATGGGGTTTTTATTATTTTACTTGATTGCAGACACAACCAAACAGAATGTATTTCTCACAAAAGATGAATGTATGCCTTATTTATTATGTAGTGTATGTATGTGTTTCTTTGTGTATATATGTATTACCACAGTTACATATTTGGGTTATTATGTACAGCTACGTATTTTCATGTGTTTAAATATGTGTTGAGCTAGTGCAACAGGTGTAGCATTAGCAAATTCATTGTGTGCTATTTATAATTGCAGTAAAATATTTTTAATTTGGGATGTGTAGTCTCTCCAAACTCTGAGGCTCCTGTAATGTTTTCAGAAGAAATTCTGCAGCCTTGTATTTAGCGATTCACTCTGCCAGAGCAGCCCAACAGTGAACTCAGTTTACAGTCACAGGCACATGCGTGCCTGGCCTTCTCTCGTACCATGATGCTACTCTGTGAAGCCTGGGGATTTACAAATACTCTTGTGCCTTAAGTGTTCAGAAGAGGATTTTACTAATTTTGTAATAAATTCCACTTCTAAGTATTGAAGACCTAGGGAAAGCAAAGGATACAACACTTAAAACCAGAAGAAACACTTAAAAATAGAACACCAGCTAGTAGCTCAAATAGAATGCATTTGCAGCTGGTTTATCTGGTATGAAAAACATTTGTGTGTTGACTACATATGAAGACTTACGTGATGTGAGTTACTTTTTAGAATCCTGTTTGTTTTAAAACACTGTTAACTGATGAACAAAACCTTTAATGTTAAACTTGCTGGCAGACTTCGTATAGCAGTTGCTGAATGAAAATTTAATAAATCTGGAGGATATGTAAAAAAATCCTTGATGTTTTCTGATACATAGGTTAAAATGTACTGTTTTAATTATTCTGTGCAAGTTAGAAATATCAAGTGAGTTTATTTATTATAACAAAAAGCTGGCTTAATTTTTTAAGCTCTTATTTACATGGGTTTTTTTCTTCTCTCCAGAAACTTATAGCATATGGACACTTGACAGGCAATGCTCCAGACAGTACAGCTCCAGGAAAAAAACTAATTGATAGAATTATCGAGACAATATGTGGCTGTTTTCAAGGCCCTCAAACAGACGAAGGGGTTCAGCTACAAATAATAAAGGTAACATGTTTAATACTTCCTGTATTTATAGTTGTGGCAGGAGGAAGACATTCATGATCTCAGAGTTCAAAAGCAGAAGTGTTTAATCTGTAAATGTCGTGTAAAATATTTTCTTGATCCTGTTTCTTGGAGATGGAAACTCCCAATCCCGTGCCCTTCCTGTTATTTCTCCCACTGCATTTTGGGTGAACTCATGGTTGTGGCCTCAAGTCTTGTACATAGACCACTGGGTGAAACTCATTCACAGCAGACCTGTGGAGCCTCTAATTGTGAGGAATTACTGTCAAACAATCCTGCACTCCCGGTGGGGGAAATGTTAATTAAGCAGCAGATTTTAAAATCCATTTTGGAATTGGTTGATGAAATGCAATTAGACCTGGCAGTTGGACATTACCATGGTAGCTTTGTGCTGCTGTGTCATATGCTTTTGCTTGAAGGAGGTCCAGGATTTCTTTCCACAGGTTATATAATTGTTGCATGTGGAATTTGTACAAATGTTTCTGGGGAACCTGTTTTCTGACTGCGGCCATTAATTATGGGTATTTGTTTCAGGAAATTGCTATGCCAAGTACTAGGATTTAGCTGCCTAGTGGAAATGCTGTACCCTGCTCCTGTAACAGCAGTCTTTGAATGGCTGCGATGGTGAGCGGCAGTGAAGAATGCAATTGAAGTTAATTAAGAGAAATGGAGTGTTCGTTACCTCATAATCTTGTGTATATGTATCCTGACGCATTGGCATTTCTTGCAGATTGTATTTACTTGTTTTAGTGCAAAGAATGTAGTTTGTTCTTCTCCTTTTCATAGCTCAAACCTTCCCTCTTCTTTTTTGCTCTCCACTTCTCCAGCAAATGGTTGTTACAAATGTTGGTTCATGCTGCCGTTTTCTAGATTTGTTGTTCTGTTTTGCACAAGCATTCAAGATGTTTTTCATCCTGCAAATGGAAGTTTTTATTGGTTTAAACTTTCAGTGGCTGAAACGATTATAGCTCTTTCTCATTGTAATACCGTCTCTCTGAATGCTTTCTTATTCCAGTCATCCCCGCCTGAAGGGGCTTTAAGAGCTAATACTCCTTCTGTCCAGGAGAACAGTTGAGAAAGTAAATTCTTCAACAGTTGTAAAATGCTTGTAAAATTTAGTGCCTTGATTTTTCACTGTTTAGATTTGGCTAATTGCCATGTTAGAACAACTAGGAAAGCGGAGAGTACTGTTTTGACTTTGACTCCATCTTTGTCCAATACACTGAACACTACAAAAAACTTGAAAATTTTAAATAACCTTGGCAAAGACCAGAACTTTTGACTTTGGAAGGATAATGAAACTGCTAAGTCGGTCATATTATCTTAGGCTTTATAACTCTTAAATTCTGAGATGAATGTGGACCCTGCTTGCCCAGTATGACTTGAAGGATGGATCATATATCTTCTTAGACTCTTCTGTGGTTCTGGTGACTAGTATGTTGTCTGAAGAATTTTAATTCTGTCAGGGAGATAGAAGGCAGCGGACCTGGATCTCCCACTTTCTTGTGCTGGTGTTCCCAGGCTGTTACCCACAACATAAGCAGCACTCCCACAGGGCAGCTGCTTCACCAACACCACAGTGAAAGCTGAGAACTTTGATCACTTGGACACCTTCCTCTCTGGAGGTTTGTCTTGGTTCTGCATGCAGAATGGGTGGCCCTTGTGTAGCGTGCTGCCGTCACTCTGGGATCTGGGAGCCATCATGGGTAAGAGTTAACGTGCAGTGCTGTTTCCTGGTTACTGGGTGGCTTTCCAGGGGTGGAGTCATCTTAAGCCAGTTCCCAACTACCAGAGCCACTCAGACATTCTGAAAATCCCTTTCTGCTGACTGCCAAGGAAATAATCTTGGTGACACCAAGGAGTATAATTTGTTTTTTTTTTTAGTTATCTAAGCTTTAGAGTCATGTTCTGCAGTAGTTTTGATGGAAGCCAGTTACATTTTTCTGCTCCTATTTTCGCTTGCATGTTCTCTGTAATGCCCTTGTTCTTCATCTGCAGACTCCATGATGAACCAGACTGGGACATTGGCCTTTCCTTCCTTTCCCTTGTAGTTTAGTTCGATTTGGTGTAATTCTGATGTGAAGCCAGGCAACTTTCTTTTGTAGTTGTTGTGGTGGGGATTCTTGTGGCAGAAACAATGCGAGTAATTAGACTGCTGATGCAATTAAAAGTGGTTTATTCAAATAGTGTGAAATAACTTCCCAGAAATCTTTCTGCCTCCAGGCTTGCTTTCCTACGGCTGCTGTGGCATTTGTGGTGTGTGAGTGCAGACTTGCACTGACGGTTGCAGAGGTCTTACTTGAAGTTCTGTTTACATTTCTTCTGGCCTTTTGGCGCCTGAAGAACTAAAATTATGGCAAAACTTGGTTTTTGGTTTTTTTTTTTAATCTGTAAAGAAGGAACAGAGATGAGGCAGGATGGGACATGATATCAATTGTTTACACTCATGTGTGTGCTTTCCTTGGTTTGTTGTATGGAAAGTATTTGCTATTATCTAGGTACTTTTACAGCTTAACTTACTAATGTTTGGCAGAGAAGGATTGTTGCGTGTGCTCGATAGCTGTAGTCTGAAAAGTTGAATGTTATTTAGTGACTTTTTTTTAGTGTCACTTAAATTCAAAAATTATTTATCTATGAAGGTTACTTGATGTATTTGTTGTTTTGTGGTTTAAGGAGTTCAGTTTCCTGTGTTTTTTCAAAAGTCAGTCCATACTAACACATTATTTTGTGATAAGTAAATGTTTGGACTTCAAGTTAAAACAAAAATTATTGTTGAAAATAACCCTATAGACCCTCTCAAAGGAAACAGAATTATGTGGTTCCAGTAGCTAATTAACACTAGAGAGGGGAGCTAGGGCTACTCTGTTTTATGTGCCGTTCCAAGTACTCGAGAGTTTCCAGGCAACTGAATTACGAAATTAAGACAAGTAAGCCTGTGCTGATCAGATGACAGCTATACTGTGTCATAAATCTTCCAAAGATAAGATGATCAGAGTTGGCTGAGAGGAAGAAAAAACTGACCCTGAGTTGAAAATTGTTCTCCTGGTTGTAGTCACATTATTTTGCTGTAACCATGCTGTTCTTATAGAATATTCAGTGTGAGAGGAATCAAAAGTTTAGAGTTATAGGTGGATGCTGGATGTTTTTAGTAGAGGATTATTGTTAATTTAGTTTACTTTTAAAATTGCATCCATTTTACCTCACAACGCATGATACTTCCTGAACTGTTCTAATTAATGCATTTGTTTTAAATAATAGAAAATTCACTTGGCAAACGTGCTTCAGGCTAAAAGAAAAAATACTGTAGGTGTCACACAAAGGTAAGATGATCAGTAACTCAGGAAGTTATCCTGAAGATTTTTCTCCTTTCCCAAAGCCATCCAGTGGTTGTTTATAAAAATGAATAAGCTTTATTTATAGTAAGTAGGTGGCAGCACAGAACGGTAGGGTCTTTCTCAAACACAGAACAATAGATATGAAGGACTGGAGGGAAAGCATAAGGAAAGAAACTCACTGTCAGGATGGTAGCCAGTAGTTTCAGGGCAAGAAAGGCTTCTTGGCTGTTGGTATTTTTGCAGGCTTTGTGACAAAGGAAGCTTTTGTGGAAGGACCTGAAGGAGAATGAGGTGGTTCCTTCTGTTTCTAAAGAGCAGCAAAGGGTAGGAGTAAATAAAGTAGGCTTTTTTTTTTTCTTTCTTTTATTTATTAGCTCATAGTGAAGATGCTGGGAAAACAGATGAGCTACGTGTGACCAGAAAGAGTGGGAACTCAATTGCAAAAAGCCTTGAGGAGCAAAACTTTACATGGTAGAAAAGAACAACATAATGCTGTGACTCCTGACCTCTGCAGAGGGCCATTTTTATGTCCAGGCTTTGCTCCCAGACTTTGACCTTACCCCATCACTTGTCCTAGCAAGCATTTAATACTCTGCATCTACTGAAATCACTTTTAAAACAAACAAAACCCCGAAACTAAACACCAGAGAACCACCTGTGGGTGCTTTTGTTCTCTGACTTTTACTTGTATTCGTGAGTTGCTGTTAAAATAGCACAGGTGGCTTCATGCCCTGGACCTGTTGCAAAGTAAGCAGTGAGAGTGTGAGACTGGGAGGAAGGCAGAGCTTTTGTTACTCCACCTCTTGAGGACATGTTTTGTGTAGCAGTTTCAGATTTTGTGTAATCGTGCTTCACTGGGGGCTGAGGTGATTGTCCTCTACTCATCTGTCACCCCTCTCTTCTTCCTCGTGGTGGACACAGTAGCTATTTGGTCACAGAGTAAGGCTGGGGAGTAACATGAAGAAAAGTACTAAAATGAGAAAGGAAGGGTTTCTTTTTCTAATGTATGAGTTCGCAAGGGTTTCAGAGGAGCAGTACTGCCACTCCTGATCATAAGCTGTGGTGTCTCAGGGTTAGCTGTCATGCCATTGTGATAATGATACACTCTTTTATGATGGAGAATCAGGTGATGTTGTTTAGAGCATATCATCAAATTGAGCCCTAAATAGAAGCTGTCAAGAGGGAAGGATGTTCAGAAAGTAATTGTAAAATACTTTCTGTCTTGTGTTCATTCTTGTATTTCTGCTGGATTGTCATAGTAGAAGAAGAGAAATGGCACTGAGATTTGAAGTTAGAGTGACTAGTAGCCTGAGGATGGCTCTGAATTTTAGGGAAGATGGAAGTTACTAGCAAGAGATCAAAGCTAAAAATGCTTATCAGTTTGCAAATGTGTATGGTAGTCATTAAGATTAATATCTAGTGCCTTGAAAGGGAAGAAACCCAAAGTACCTATCAAGAGCTCTGTAAACTTGTGTAGTTTGATATCTGCAGGGAGATGCCCTGTAGAAAGACTGATTCCTCAGTGTGCACAGAAAATGTTATTCAGTGAATTTGGATTAATAGATTAAGGAGGTATGTCTCCATGTGTGTTTGAAGCGTTTCTTTCCCTCCACACCTCTAATTAGGTGGTGTGAAAAGAACCAGGCTCTACTATTCATAACAAGCATACTAAAAAAAACTTAGGAAATTCAAGCTGTTAAACCAATTAAAACAAAAGAGCACATAGTCTATCTGTAGCCTTGTCACCTTTCTCTACTAGCTGGCTCTGCTTTCTTTTAAAAGTTGGGGAAGAAAACATCATAAGACTTGCCCGAACTGAGATGGAAGTTAAAATTGGATTTTCAAGTTATCAGCTTCCTGATCATCGAAATTTAAGAAGGAGACAGAACGTGACACAAAGGAGTAACTTCATGAATGACGTCACTAGAACCAGAGATGGAGACTTGATCCCCCTGCACATTTTCAATAGTGTCCTAAGTGCTAGGCTGCAAGAAACCTTGTCTTCCAAAAGAGAATCTGTAGGTGGTTCTTAAACTGGTGTATTAAGTGTTTGTGTACATTTGTCAGTGGTATAATTTGTAACTGAGTGAAAGAATTATTAACTTAATCTAAGTATGTGCTGTATTGGGTCCAGACAGTAGTGGTTTGGGAAAAATAGCTGTTTATGCCTGATATCCACTTGTTCAGCTTGTTTTCAAGAGTGACTGATGTTACTTTTCAAGGGGTTTGAGTGAGTGATGGATACTATTACCCCACTCCTTGGTGCCTTGTGTGTATAAAAGTTCTGACAATGTCAGTAAGAGATGTGAGGTGTGGTTTGATGAGTAAATTACCCAACACTTGAAATAACTTTCAACTGTGATACATTTTAAAAAGTAGGAGCTTTCCAGTGCTTCCAGTTCTTTCTTTCTTACCCTAAATATCCCATTAAATGATAACTCTGTCAAAGTTTTTAATGCTCAAAATTCCCTCATTCCTTCTACTGGATTACAACGATGAATATAAACAGTTGCAAACCAGGCTCTTCCCCTTTCTTTCCACTCTCCAACACATATCTATGAAAATGTTTTCAAACCCTGTCCTCAGGTTTCATCTGCCTCTATTTCTGCCCTTTAATCCAGCCTGCCTCTGCCTCACATAAAGATAATTTGTTCCTTACTTCTGTGTTATCTGATCTTTCAGATGCTTATGTGCCTTTTTTTTTTTTTAAGAGAAGCAGATATTAGCGCAAACAGGAAGAAATAAGTTCATTTCTACATAGGGGCAACACAATATTCCAGCATCTACCAAAAAAAAGCTTTTATAAAGGGCAATTGTCTTACTATAGCTGTCTAACCTCATGCTCAGTCTTTTTTCATCACATTTGCATTTATTTCTAAAACAACTTTTGGACCCTTTGGCTTCCCTTCCAGGCTTTAACAGGTAGTCTGTTCCTCTTTTGTGTCTAGAAAATTTGAGGATGACTTCTATTAGCTACCTCTCTGATGGCTCCATTGGTTACTTCTTGCTGTTATGTGCTATGAAACATGTACTTCTTAGATACGTTGATTAAAAACACTCGGTTTAATATAACTGGTAAATATGATTTTCCAGTATGGCTGGAAGAGTATGTGGGAAAACATAACGAAATTGCAGTTCAATATATGTATTTATATTTTAGAAGGAATCCAGTTTTGGTATTTATTAATTTGCAAACGTTTTGATTGATAAATGTTTTGACTGGTAAATGTATGTATGTGTTTGTTTATTTAGGCTTTGCTCACTGCAGTAACATCTCAACACATAGAAATCCACGAAGGAACAGTACTACAGGCTGTAAGAACATGTTACAATATCTATCTAGCAAGCAAAAATCTTATAAATCAAACTACAGCCAAGGCCACTCTAACACAAATGCTGAATGTCATTTTTGCACGTATGGAAAATCAAGCAGTGAGTATCTCAGTATCTTTATCTAGAAACTACCTCTTGAAAGCAAACCAGCTTGAGAAATTTGTTTCATCATTATTAAAGGTTTTTGGCTTTTCTAACTTGGGGAAAAATAAGAATCTGGTATCTGATGTTTTTCTTCATGTGTTTTACACTCAGATGTAGGTGGAAAATGTGGAGTTTGGGGATGGGGATGGTGTACAGGTTTTAAACTTCTCATACTGGTCTGCTATATTTAATAGATGTATTTACCTCAAAGGACATCTTGCTTTGGTTTGACTTTACATGTTGTCATAATCCATTAGAAAAGTCACAGAAATTCTTCCCTTTCTGGGGATTCCAGATCAAGGGACCACAAAAAAAAGTCCACCTTGATGTTTTTCCAAGCATTCCTTGTTTATTGTCACATCTACTCCCTGAATTTCCTTATGGGGCAGGCAGACAGCTCTTGGTCCTATGGTTTATGTAGTGTAGTCATCCCTTCTTTGACAGTGAAGGTATGAACTATGTGCATAGCTGGGAAGCAGCCCTCTTGCAATGGATTATCCCATGATACTGAAGTTATTTATAATTAAACAAAGATGCATTTTCTTAAACTGTTACGGCTTTAGGAAGGCACTGTGTAAGCAGAGACAATAGAGATGTCATCTTTATAAAATAATGCATATATTTTATTGTTTTGATAGTCAGGTTCTTGTGTGCTTGCAATGCTTTTGTAGCTTCAGGAAGCCAAACAGATGGAAAAGGAAAGACACAGACAGCAACACCATCTCCAGCAGTCTCCAGTAAGCCATCATGAGCCGGAATCACCTCAGTTGAGACATATTCCAGCACAGGCTGATCAGCTGTCCAAAGACCATGAGAGAGAGCTTGACCACAGCACAAATGATGTGGACAAGAACCTTCAAGAAGATATTGAGGCAGAAAATGGATCTGACATTTCTAGTGCTGAAAATGAACAGACAGAAGCTGACCAAGCCACAGCAGCAGAAAGTAATCAGTGTGTATTTCTGTTTCATGGAGGGAGGGAAAAGGTCTGTAAAAAGAGAGGCTTGAGGATTGTCTTTTTTCTCTCTCCCAAATTTGGAGTCAGGCATAAGTTTTCAAGTAGTTGACTAATGCAAAATGCCCATTTGTCCTTGTTACCACTGTCCATCAAGAGTATCCTTTAGTCCTGCACTCTGTAGCAGTCTGTATCAAAAGTTCCTTTTTGCATCTGTGTAATATTGTGAAAGTTTTTGAAAATAACATCTCAAAACCCTCAAATTTTCAGTGTTTTGATGTATGTGAAGATACAAAATTGATGTCCTTTGTTGGCACAGGCCTGTAGAATAATTGCTGTTTACAGGTAAAACACTGGAATTCTTACATTCTGCAAATACCTATTTTTGAAGCATCCAAACATTTATTAAGAGACTTGTAATTGAATTCTGAAATATTAAGTGCAAGCAAAATACCTTCTTAATTTTGGCGTTTCTCATTAACACTTGTTTGTGTTTGTTTTTCTTTATAAAGATCTTTCTAAAGCTGATGGAGGAACATATGATGGTGAAAGCAATGAGTGTGAAGAGAAGGCACAAGAAATTGTAGAAAGTATTGTGCAGGAAATGGTGAACATAGTAGTTGGAGGTATTATATTAATATCTTTCCAGTCACTAGCAACTGCGATCTGATTCTTGACCTTAAGAATTATTTTACCACTTTCAAGTATTTAACTAAAATTTATCATCATTAAATATGACTTGCATGCTGAAGAAGACGGTTTCAGTTGTCAGACTTTAGCGGTGCATTATTTAACAGCAAAATGGACAGGATTTCATACATTGATTTACACTCTTTATATTGGAGACTAATGTTCTCTTAAAATACAAATTCTTGGTGGTTTTTTCTTTTTGGTTTTTTTAAATTATTATTATTATTTTATTTTGTTTCTATATAAACAGTGTTGAGAAATGGGTTCCTCCCTATAGTAGCAGTGTATCACTATATTTTTCAGTTTGTTGGAAATTGTCTGTCAGACTAGTGAGTGATGTCCCATACCAATACTTCCTGGAAACTTGGTAGAGTGGTGACCCTGGCAACATGAAGTTATAAGGAAATATTTTACTGTAATTTTTGTTACTGAGAATTAAGAGTATTTGCAGTTTTTATAGTTCCGTAATGCCATGTAAATTCTGCATTAAGCTCCTCCTTATGATTTTTTTAATATTTAAACATTGGTTTTAAAAGCTCTTTTTAATTTTTAATCTCAGGTAACGTTTGTTAATAATTTTTACATCTTTTCTGATAGATGTGGAAGGGACTGCAGGTGGTGATGGCACAACTGTATCGTTAGAGGATGGCAGTGACAGTGAAAACATTCAGGCAAATGGAATTCCAGGGACTCCAATTTCTGTTGCTTATACACCATCTTTACCTGATGACAGGTTATCTGTCTCTTCCAACGATACTCAGGTACAGGCAGATATAAATTAGTAAATACTGAAAAAAAGTATTATGTTTTAAATGTTGCCCAACACTTGTGCAGAGTGATTAGTATAATTCCATTAAAAGAGTCACTGAGATGAACTTCAAGTATTAAGTCATGTTACTCTACTTCAATGCACTATTTAAATGGAATTTTTCCGAATAAATTTTTCATGTGATGTCTTTTTTATCCCAGCATGTTTTTAGTTGCCGCATGGAGTTTGCTGTTCCAAGAGAGCTCAGTTTCCTGTTTCATGAAGTGCTCCTGAGAAACTATAAAACTAGTATTCAATATACATAGTGAAGCATATAGCCAATTATACACATGCCTGTGTAATTTTAGTGTGCTCCTTTCAAACAACAAATAGAAATTTCAAGCTGATAGCATGATCTTAATGCAGTGATTTCAGATCAAGAGTTTCATGTCTGAGATGATTTGATTTTCATTAACAAAATAGATGTGAAAATACACTCCCTCTGTTGTATGAGACATGTATGCACTTGTCAGCTGACCAAGAGTATCTGCTGTCAGAGTGTACTGAGTAATTAAGTTTGAGAATAATAATTTTAAGTTCAAAAAGTTACAGTCACATAGGCCATACAAATAGAAGACTTCATATTAAACGTGTTGCTTATGTATGGAACAGTAATACAGAATTTCAAGAACTTAGTGATAGGGGTGTTTATTGTACAATAGAAATTTTATCAACTGTATCTGTCGACAGATAGTTAACTACTCATGTTCTATTAAAAAGTTAAGTGTTAGGGTCTTTTTAAACTAGTTATCTACTGAAAGTGCCTGGCAGCAATTCACTGCAAATTACTCTACTTACACTTGACCTAATTTCATGACAATCTTTAATTAATTCTGACTTTTTACTGAGTAGGCAATTTTTAGTAGTGACTTTCATTTCAACAGGACTTCAGAATGTTTTGTTTTAGTCTTGAGACCATAAAGCTAAAGTGAATTGGTTATATTTGTATAATATATTAACTTCTTATTGCTCAGAGGTGGGGATTTCCCTACACACGCTGCTAATGCAAAATGGAATACTGAAATATGTTAACTTCCTTAGGAATCTGGAAATTCTTCAGGACCTACCCCTGGTGCTAAGTTTTCCCACATTTTACAAAAGGATGCCTTCCTTGTATTCAGGTCACTGTGTAAACTCTCCATGAAGCCCCTGTCAGATGGACCACCAGATCCAAAGTAAGTAGAATTTAAGAGTTTACCTAATGAATCTGAAAATAAAAAGAAATTATTTAAATATTTTTGTGAGTGCTGTTACTGAGAAACTAATGGTATGGTGAAAAGAACCTAGAAATTCTGGAAAGGTACTTTTATGTTATAATGCACCTTTTGTATACCTGTTAAGAAGTTTCTTAACACCTATCCTTCTATAAGTACAGCATGTTCTTCCTAGTTGCTGTCTATAATGTCTTTCAGAAGTGTTTGTATAGAAGATCTGCAGGTATTTCTGGTCTTACTCACATTGCTCTGCTTTTGGTACCTTTTAGGTTTGTAACTGTTGCTGGCTGTGCCCCATAATTTCTTTCATCTCTTGCATATTGCTCACCATCCAAAACATAGCCCTGTACTGGCCACTGGGAAGAAAATTAACTCTACACCAGCTGAAACGAGCACATTTGTGTATCCAGTACACATACTCTGCTCTACTGCATCTTCATATAAGCTCCTCACCTGGAGTTGATAACTGGTTATGATAAATTCATGTTACAGTGTTTCATTCTTTTGTTCAGGTTGGACACTCTTATCAGCCTATTTAATCAAAACACAAATGTTTGATAAAGTCTTTATTTGGCTGTTTTTTCTGACTGAAGATACCCCATTTTCAGTTTCATTTATAGAATCGTTGTAAAGCAAATAAAAATTCTCTATAGATGAGTGCCAGTATTAAGTTTGAGTGTCAGCAGAAAAGTTTGCTTTCTGATCTTGGATTTATATGCATATAATTTATATGCAATTTTTTTTCACGTTAGTAACAATTGCTAATAATTTTCAAGAGGAGTGCTTTTTTTTCCTAAGGAGCGCTAAGAGATTAAATTAAAATTGTAGTGTTGTTTCAGATGACATTGAAAGGCCTGGTATTCTTCAGAATAAAATCAGCTTTACTGGTCCAAGTCTGGCTTTTAAAGCAGGCAACTTTAAGACAGTTTAGTTTAATCAGTGATGTGTGGTGTGGATTTAATAAGTTGAAAAAGATAATATGTAGTCAAAGGGGTTTGAAGGTTTAGTCTAGAAACGTTTTTAAATTTTCTAGTGATGCACTATGGGAAATCAGGACATTAGAGAATGAAGACTGAGATGTGAGGGTTTTCCTCACTATATCTGAAAATTGTCTTCCAGGAAATGCCATGAAAATCCTGTGGTTTTAGTTAGTACTCTGAGACTAAAGCTGTCCATTTATTAAAGGCTTTAATGGATTAACTCCCTTTGCAAGAGCAGTAATAGCTATTGAGGCACTTGGAGAATCTCATCTGAATCCGTGGAGTCCTTGACATTTGTATTAGAACTGGTGAAGCTCTTCATACAAAACAAATTGGAGAAAAAGGCTTTTAGGGCAACAGAAAGTCACTGCAAATACATTTGAAGATATCCCATATTTGGAGAAGTGCCTGGAATTTATCAGTGGTTCTGAGGCATCAATGGCTTTTTGAACTATTACAAACATGCTGTAACTGGAAGAGGGGGCATAGGATATCTGTGGCATTTCAAGAGTCTTATCTGCCTCTTTAAAAGTCTTATTTTCAGTTAAATTTGTTATGAAGTCTGTAATGAAAATATTTTTAAATTTTAGGTAACTGAACGTGAAGCTTTAGCTTAAAATCACAAGTCTGGGAGTTAAGATCAGCATTTTGCTTCCTGGGAACCTGGTTAATGTCTTTGTTTCCTTTTTCTGTGGAATAAAATAAGATGGGAGTGGAAAATAGCTCGAAGATTTGCTTGCGTTTTTACATTGAGTCTGTTCTAAATTAAGTGGGATTTACACATCATACAAAATTGTTGAGGTCAGCATGTCAGGATTTCGGGTAGGAACTGAAACTTGCTGAAGTAGGCAATATTTAATGTTTTATTTATTACTGAAATTCTCTTAATATTTAAATTCTTGCATTCCATAGTAAAGTATGGGCTGGTCATGTGCTGTCTGCACACCTGGTACCATGTGATACAAAATCAAGTGTTTTGCATCAAAAGAGATTGTCATGTCAGCGCAGTGCCAGCACCAATCATTTTCTTGAAGAACTCCTATAGAAAGCAGTTTTGGATTGACTTTGACCTGCAGCCCATTAGGGGAAATGTGAGGGACAAGTTCCTCACTCAATTTGACTGGCTGTTTTCTTCTCAAAAGCATCTTCAGGAAAAAAGTCTACTGTTGGAGTTATATTTTGAGTTTGAAATGTTTGTAGATTGATTCTCCCATCCCACTTTGTTGGGCAGAAATAATTGAGTTTATTTGCAACATGCTTAATATTAGTTAGCACTTTTGGTTTTAGCTAGACTGGAATTACTTTTTTTTTTCATTAAGCTTATATATTTGCAGTATATAGCAAATACCCAGCTACTCTGTGTGTCACAGATTGACTTGAAGCACTCCTTACTGTGTCTGTACTGGATGAAAAATTTCCTGTCATTGTTCCTTATGTGTCATAACTGTCCTCTGTCAGGGGTGGTTGCTTAATGAAAGCTGTGGACTGTCCTGTTGGGAAAGCCAATTGTGTCTATATCTGCTCCTCAGAAGAGATACAGCCTTTTTTTGAAATTATCAGGGGTGGGAAGGAGCATCAGGAGTCTTAGGAGAGAGTGGTTTCACCTGGAATGCTGTTTATTGCATTGGATTTTAGTAGGTGCAGATTTCCTGTATGCTTTTTTCATGTGCCACTTGAGGTTTTTTTGGCTGTTTTGTTGTGTTTGTTGTTTTGGGGTTTTTAGAACAGAAATAGTAGCACTGTTCTGACATGAATTGTAGTTTACTTGAGTCTGTTACTGTGGAACACTTGACAGCACTGCAGTTGCCTGAGTTGGTGATTGCCATGCTTAAAATAGGCACATTGTGTCTCACCTGCTCTCAGGGTGGGGCCCAGGGACTGATTAAAGCTGTATTTGAGAAAAGAGATTCCAGTGTTGGCAGGAAGTAGGTCAGGCAGTACAGCTATTGTCTTTACAGTCCTTCAACTCTCTCTCCATGGTAGCAGAAATAGAGGAGGAGGAGGAATTTCCACCTTTTACCAGTCAGGCTTTGGTAGATGGGCTGGATTTTAGATGGGATCTTCCAAAGCTCTTAACAGGACAGAATGCTCCTTCATCCTCTGGCTAAACGGGCGGCATTGCCTCTTGTTGCTGCTGTTCTGTGGTAAAGAAGAGTGGTTCAACAGTAATTTTTCCTTTTCTGAAAAAAGGTCTTGCCTGCATTCTTGGTTGAAAAATGACCAGTTCAACAAAAAAGATCAAGATCTTTTTATGACCTTTTCTGCAACAGGTTGTGTCAAATATGAGTTTCTCTCATTAGCATTTCACTTGCAAAATCATTGTGGTGTGTTTTGACTTTTCAAGAGAATGTTTTTTATTTTTTATTTTTTATGACTTACACTGGGCTGACGTGCTGCATTGTTTTGTTCTAGGTCTCATGAACTGCGATCAAAGATTCTTTCATTGCAGTTGCTTCTGTCTATTCTGCAAAATGCAGGACCAGTCTTCAGGACAAATGAGATGTTCATTAATGCTATAAAGCAGTACCTTTGTGTTGCACTGTCAAAAAATGGAGTCTCATCAGTTCCTGAAGTTTTTGAACTTTCCCTTTCCATATTTCTTACCCTCCTGTCAAACTTTAAGACTCATCTAAAGATGCAGATTGAGGTATGTTACATTAATTTCTAATTAAATGTGTGGGAGGTGTTAAGTGAACATTTGTTTATATTTGTGTAGCTTGGTCTTGCTTAAATAAATTTGTTTTCCTTTGTGACTCACAGCTTTTCTGTGAGACTTGCTAGATCTTCCTTGTTTTAAAATTTTCTGTTGGGTGTGGCATGGTTTTATCACAGAATGTTGACGAAACTCAGAACTGAGTAGGTTTGTGCCTAAGCTCAACCAGTGTTCAATATTGCGATTCAGAAAGCTTAGCCCAGCATTATAAATTAAGAAAATTAATTATTATAAATTAAGAAAATGAATACACTTAGGAAAAGACTGTGTAATATATGGTTTTGCAAAAGATTTTTAGAATAAAAAACTAATGACATGAAAAGCACTGTGGATTCTCTTTGAGGTCACTTGAACAGATTTCTTTCTCTGGGGAAGTCCCACCTATTGCATTATTGTAGCCACTTGCCTTTGCTTATCGGGGCTTCTGTCAATATATGTCCTGAATAAGATGATCTCATTTCCTCTAAAGGTGTGTGCACAATTTAACTCCTTGGACTATAAGAGGAGATAAGTCCATATTCTTTGCAATAAATTATCTGAGTCCTGGCAGACATTGTGAATTTTCAGTGGGTCAGTTCTAAGTCATAGGGAAAAGGAAGATGTATCCCCATATGGATCCTTGCAGATCTCTTCCAGCTTGGAATATTCTGTAATTCTGTATGTGGAGGGTTTGTTCTTGTACCTTATGCACAAAGATCTGCTCTTTGTGCATAAGGTACAAGCAGCTTCTCAGAACGACTCTGTCCTGTTCATGTGGATACCCTCTTGTGGTGTCCCATGTGTTAAAGATCTTAATTCTGTGGTGAATAAAGTACTGTGTGCAGTGTGTCCCTGCTGTTTATTTTAGTAGTTTTATGTTTGGGGAGTCAGGTGGGAATACTGAAGCCAACAGATTGCCCCATCCATGTGGAGCTTAAGTATGTGAAAGGATGCTTAGAAATGTTGATAATCTTGCTGTTATAAGGACCTTGAATTCAGGGATATCTTCATCTGTGGATGTCATTGTACAAGTTATGGCAGCTTTGGAGGAAGAACCTCATTTTGACAGTAGCATGCCAGAAAAGGATTGTGTTCTGATCACTTACCAGGTTATTTTGATACTTCTTTAAGGAAGAAACAATAAGATTTCCAGTATATGATTGAGCATGGATGGGCTAGAAATGATTGAATGTGCCTTGAAAACATGATGAATTTTGAAGAGTTTCAAGACCAACTGTGCTCAACAAGACTGTAGGGCATGTGTGGTGTTCGGCACATCAGACAGACTGGGTGGAGCCTTTCTCAGTCCCACAGACTGCTTCCCAGAAAGTGTTGGACTTGCTGTGTTCAGAGAGCTTACAAGTCAGCATGTAGGTGGTGATCGCATTGCAGTCAGCTTCCGTGACAGAAATTTGATAGGTTTCCATCACTGCCAGCCTTTCACAAATTCCAAACAGAAAATGAAGACATATGAGGTAAACTGGATATGGGATGCCCTACACTATTGTAGCAGGTTTTAGAGTATGCTGAATTAGGACCATCACCACATATCAGGGCTACATTTCCTCCTTGTGAATAGGAAAACCAAAAACTTGATGCTGCTGAAGTACCGATCTATGGGGTACAGCAGTTTCTAGAAACGTCTTTCTTTTTCCTGGTTGTGAGCTAAGAATTATTCTTTCAGCTACTGATCCTAAAGGTTATTCTGAAGATGTGGGTAGACATGTAGATAACTTCACATGTAGTTTGTGTCTTGGAGCTGTAAGGAGAGCCATATGCTCTGATTTATAATATGCAAAATCTATATATTTTGGGATTGAGGCTGCATTTTTCATCTGTGTAAGAATTTTCTGGCATGTTTGAAAAGAATAGTTTCAGATTCTGTTGAAAGTGACCCTCCCATGGCCTGTTGACTTACATATTTAGCTAACACTACCCTCTGACAGTAAGATAGTTTGAGTTGTACTTTAGTTGTAACTGTAATTCTGAATGGGTTAATGAATATATTTGAGCAAATCAAATCCTAGATATCAGAGGAGTTGGGGTGTCATTTAGCTGGTAGTTACCATTACCACCCTTTCATAACTGCATTAAAACTCATACTTCAGTTGACCAGACATAATTAGTAATTAGCTCTTTTCTGGCTTAGTTTTCCACTATATTAGGAACAAAGTCTCAGCTCTGTGATGTGAATTGCAATAAGTTGTATAGTGATAAATAGCATTTTTAAATAGCTGAAATGTAAACCATCACTACGGTTTGTTGAAGTTCTTCATTCCAGGATACGCTTGTCCAAAGGTGACACCAGAAGCAAGAAGTCAGCTTGGTCTTGGAGGCATAGAGATCTGTAGTGCCTTGATAGTATACAGAGATTCCAGATATTTTCTCTTCTAGCTTAGATTTGGGGTTAGTTTTTGTCCTGAAACTTTTTTCTCTGCTTCATCAGAGACTTTTCTAAGTTTTCTACCAGAAAAGAAATAATTTTGCTGGTTCCAGAGAGTATATAAAATTACTGTCTTTCAATAAAAAATGAAAAAACACCAAATGTGTAACTGAGGTTTACTCACAGCGTGACATTTATTGAATTTTTATCTTTCTCTGATTACATTAAATTGTGGGTAAAATCAGCCTAGTACTCTTAAGTATGTTTAAGCACTTGCAGGTCTTTGAGTTGTTATGTGTTGAACTCCTTAGGTTTCGTAGGGATGCTTTCCTTATTGACACAGTCAGCTGGCACTGTGCTGTGTGCCTCTCCTTCTCTAAAGAGATCAGTAAAATGTAACTATATTAGCACATTTTGCTTGAGGAAATAGCTTACCAGCAAAGTTGCCTAAAAGTCAGTGTTGCTGTTTTTCCCCAGATGTATGACTTAAAGTGGAAATAGCCTTATGTTTATCTCTACCTGGCTAATAACATAAAAATCTCTGTAAAAATTCTGTGCTATGAAGGAATAGTCAATATTAAAAACAAGGGTAGTTATATATTTGGATATCTGTGTGATGCTGTTGGAGAAAAGAAGTTGAGTGGTTTGAGACTTGGCAGCCCTCTTTTAAAACTGTGTGTTGTGGATTTGGAAGCCACAAGTGGCTGTGAAGAGCTGAGCTCTCAGAAGTACAGAACAGTGATGTAATGCCCTGTAGCAGTTCACTTTTGAGCTCGGGTGCTGTTACAGCAGTTGCCGCTGCTCAGGGAAGAAGTGAGAAGGAGCCTTAGCTTAGCTGCTAAGCAAGCTTGGCTGAATTAGTCAGGCTGTGGTGCTGATGGATCTGGTGAGGAACTAATTGAGAGGGGATAAAATAGTTTCTGTTCAAAGCTACAGCATCTGTACTAAAGTAATATCGGGGCAAACTCATCTCTGTTCTAGTGAAGAGTTGCTTTCCTATTAAAGGAATTGTTGCATGCTGTGCCTGACTGGTGCTCTGTTTCCAATAATCTAATACTGTAGAGTGATTCTTTTGTGTCAAGATATGTCCCTTTTAATGAAGGTCCAATACTTCAAATTTGCATGAGTAGCTGTTTGTTATGTTTGTGCCATAATGTTATCATCTTGTAGGGAAAATATTTTTGTCATGAGGTAATACCTCTTCTTTTAAAATCCCGAATGAACTCTTAACAGCAGTTTAGGCTTCTAGTTAGGCTGAATTGTCCTTCAGGATTTGACGTTATTCCCAATTCTTCTGGTTCTGAGTGCTCAGAAGATAAACCTGGACAACACTGCAGAAGTACCTAAGTAAATAATTCAAACTCATAATTTGCATGTATCAATCATAAGTTGTATTTCTTCCTTTCCTCCCTTTTTTTGCCTTTTCATTATTTCCCATACCTCTAAAGTGCTGCTTTCAGAGTTATGTCAGAATTTTGACCATCAAAGTTAGAGACTGTGTTTGTAATAGATTTTTTTTTTCTCTTTCTTCCTGGAATATTTGTTAGGTTTTCTTCAAAGAAATTTTCCTGTACATCTTGGAAACTTCTACTAGCTCATTTGATCATAAGTGGATGGTTATACAAACGCTGACAAGGATATGTGCAGGTATTAAGGACTGTTGTGTTCTAGATTTTTTGGTTTCTGTCTTAAAGAACAAAACTGTACTTGCCTTTCATTGAGTTACATAGTTCTTGTTCCAAGTTTGACAATGTCACTTTATTTATAGATGCCCAGAGCGTGGTGGACATCTACGTGAACTATGATTGTGATTTAAATGCAGCAAATATATTTGAAAGGCTGGTTAATGACTTATCAAAGATTGCTCAAGGAAGGGGTAGCCAAGAACTTGGCATGTCCAATGTTCAGGTAAAAATTGCACCAAACTTTATGAAATTTCATGTTTCTTGTCATAATAGGTTGAGACTAAGCTCTCCAGTCCACTAATTAATTGTTTATGAAATCTTTTCTAGGAATTAAGTTTAAGGAAAAAAGGATTGGAGTGCTTAGTATCGATCTTGAAATGCATGGTGGAGTGGAGTAAGGATCAATATGTAAATCCCAATTCCCAGACAACACTTGGTAAGGCACATGATGTGTTTCTTCTGGCTTTAGTAATGAGGTGCTGCAGGAGTTGAGTGTGTTCTTCCAGTATTTTGATGCTATTAGTGTCCAGACTCTTCTTCCTTTGGTAGAACTGTTGATAAGTTTGGTGTCATTTAAACAAGTTGTCTTAGCTGTCTTTTCCTAATTGTACGAATTTAGAATTGTAGGAGTTCTAGGAATTCCTAGAATGCTACTGGATTGAAAATGTCTAAATCCTGATATTTTCTGTATTTCTGGTTTTGAAAGTATCTCAAAACTTGCTTTGAAGCTCCCCTAATTTTATCTAATTTGATAGTGATTAAATAACTACTAAAGGAGGCTGAATAGAGAGCCTTTTTTACTTACTTACTGATTTTAAAAATTACTTATTTGCTGATCATTTACTTACACTTTATATAGCTGTAGAAGTTTGAATGTTGTTAGCCATGAAGTAACTAAATCATTACTTGTTTTAATCTTGTTTTCATCTTATCTGAGATGGGAATTACCAAGGTTATGCCAGAATTTTCAGATTAAGCTCTTAAAGTTGGTAGGCGAAGTAATAAACTTTCCAAGGGTGGTTAGCATGGCTGTCCTTGTGAACTGAGAGCACCATCTCCTTGGCCTATTGGTTTTCTAAGGTGGTGGAGTTTTTTTCCCAAGTGCCTGAAATTATAGTTGTCATTTAAGACTTAAATTTCAGTATGTGATGAACTGAAAGAATTCTCCTTGATAGGTTGTAGTGATTTTTTAATTATTATTTAGTTTTGCAACCAAAATAAAAGCAGGATATATACATATATATGTAAATACATAATTGAAGATAACCCTGAGTTTTAGAAGCCTTCAGAGAGGATTTGACATGTGATTTTTATTTCTTTTCACTGTATGTATTTTGGATCTATGTAACCCTTTCCAATTTGTAGGCCAAGAAAAACCCACAGAGCAGGACAGCAGTGAAACCAAACACCCTGAGACAATTAACAGATATGGAAGCTTAAATTCTTTGGATTCTACTGCTTCATCAGGAATTGGCAGTTACAGCACACAGATGTCTGGCACTGACAACCCAGAGCAGTTTGAGGTCCTAAAGCAACAAAAGGAAATAATAGAACAAGGAATTGACTTGTGAGTGCCCTTTTATCACCCATGGGAGGGTGGATTCTTTTGGAGCTATGAAGATTCCTGGGTTTTTCTTCCTTCTCCTCATAGATACTCATCTTGTGTTAGGAAAAAAACTCTGGATGTAACAGCACTTCCTCTGGTGAAAGAGTGCTGAATGGTGTCCCCTTTGGAGCCTGTCAACAGTGTTTTGTGTTAACCTAATTCCTCACAGCTAGAAGATGAGTACTCTGAATGTTTGTTCTTTTTTCTCCAGACCTGCTTGTCTAAAAATAAGGTTTTTATATTTGGATAAAAAGAACATTGAACTCGTGATCATTTGAATATGACCCGTTTTAATGTACGTTACTGATGAAAATGCCTATGTGCTTATGCTGCCGAGTCCTTATGATTAATTAACTTGTCATAATTAGAACTGGAAGATAGTGTAATTTCTCAGTGCAGTCTGGCATGAATCTTTCGTATGATTTCATCTTTGTCACCTGATCTTCTCAGGTCAGTTCTATGTAAAAATAAAAGTTTCCTGTCATATAGTTCTGGGACCCTGCACAAATATGCGTTAGTCCTTTAGGGTTTCAGGTTCCTTCAGTTTCCTGGTTCTATCTCTTGTTCGTTTCCATTCTTACAGGCAACTAATGGATTTGTTGATTGTTTCATACAGATTAAGATAAAAATCAACAGAGTGTAATAGTTCTTTCCTAGTCAAGATTTTGCTTTGTGGAATATCTTCTTCATGAGTGCCAGAGTAAATGGGAATAGCTTATTCCTATCTAATATGCAGTTTGATAACGGAAAAATATTTAATATGTAGATTTTTCAGCATCTCATCTGAAAATTCTGAATCTTTTTACTTAAGCTGGTACAGCTTTGTGCATGGGTAAAAGGGTTAACTCTCATTTCATCCTGCTCTTCATTGTACAGATTCAATAAGAAACCAAAGAGGGGGATTCAGTACCTGCAAGAACAAGGAATGCTTGGCACTACCCCTGAAGATATTGCTCAATTCTTGCATCAAGAGGAAAGACTAGATTCAGTAAGGAAACTGTTTTCCTAATGGTTGTCTGTGTTCATGCTGATGTGTTTATACTAATTGCTAATCAGTTAATAGCGTTTACAGTGTGTAACGCAATATTGTGGGATGAAGAAAAGGAAACTTCTCTCTTCTAAAATTTGTAAGCTCAAGGAATTTGAGTTGGAGGGTGCATTAGAGCTATTACCCTGTGCTCTCTGCATCCTGCGGTTCAGCGAGGTGTAAAGCAAGAGACTGACCTACTTGAGCTGACTCAAAACTTGTACTTAGTTGCTAGTATAGCTTGAAGCAACTTAGTTAATTTTATATACTTTAGTAGGGAACTGCCAGAAGTATCTGGCCTTCAGAGATGGTTAAAAAAGTAACGTGGTGCAACAACATTAAAAGCAGTTTTTTCTGCCCCGAAAGGAAACTTGTTTAATCTAGATTAGTTCTTCGATTTTATTTACAATTAGCAGCTGTTGCTGGACTTGGAAGGGTCCAGCAATATCTGGCTAGGGAGGGTGGGAATATTTCATGTTAATATTATTACGAAAAACCTAACTTTCTGAAACAGCAGTTCTCACCATTGTGCGTAAAAGCCACACTCATTGGTGCCTATGTTTGCATCTGTGGCTGAAGTCACAAAATTTCAGTATTAATGCTTAGAATCAGACATCAAAACATTTTTTTAACCTCAGTTTACATATACAGGCATCTTTATCTGAATGCATGCTGTTTTTCACCGTACTGTGTTGTGTTGACAGTTATCAACTCGGATGTAATTGAGTACCAGCTGTTTATATTTGAGCATCCCTTGCATCTGTTTGAGATCAGTACTCTAGCGGATAAAGTTGAGCTTATTACGCTTTTCATTCCTGTAGTAAGTTTCTTAACTACAAAACTCATTATAGCAGAGAACAATCATTAGTAATATTAACTTTGTCTTGTACACATGTGGAATTCATCTAATGAAAAAATGACATGTGAGTGAAAGCAGAGAAGGAAGAATGTAGGCAGATATGTATGAGCATATAAGAGCGTTATGATGGAATATATGGCCAAAATACTTTGCTTTAGACAGTGGAGGAGAAGCAGGAGTATGTTGCAGTTAACTGCAATACATGCCTCTCTTTTTGTAAGACATTGGACTCTGGTTTTGTTGTTGATTTTTTTTCAAATATAAATACACTAGTTTGTCTTTTCTATTCTTATTCTAGACTCAGGTTGGTGAGTTCCTGGGAGACAATGATAAATTTAACAAAGAAGTCATGTATGCATATGTAGACCAACACGACTTTTCGGGAAAGGATTTTGTTTCAGCTCTGCGCATGTTTCTAGAAGGATTTCGTCTACCAGGAGAAGCTCAAAAAATTGATCGCTTAATGGAGAAATTTGCTGCTAGATATTTAGAATGTAACCAAGGGTAAGATATACTTCTTCAGAAATTTGGAAAGTTGAATAATTAGTAAAAAATCCTAATAAATTAAATTTGCTGTTCTTTCTCTCCTTTTTGCCTTCAGGCAAACTCTTTTTGCTAGTGCAGATACTGCATATGTTTTAGCTTACTCAATTATCATGTTGACAACAGATCTTCACAGTCCACAGGTATGTTCCTGGAATAAGTATCTGTGTAATTCATAGGCATGTAACTTTCGGGCTTTGTGACAATGTAGTTGTAAAAGCTTGATGTCCAATTTATCACCAGTATGTGTGTAAGAAGTAAGGTAGCGTAAGTTTGTGCATCTTTTAAGTAACGGTATTATGTTTCCTGGGTGTTGAGGTTTTGAAGTTTTTTTGGTAGGCCTTTCTGTAAGGTACATTTCTGTAAGATAATTTGGTCTGTATGACAAGAAAAAGCTTTTTTTTTTCCTTTCCTTTTTTTTTTTTAATGTATGTCTAATTTGACATACATTTGATCTGTGGATCCTACCAAATGTTTGAGTGTTGGAATGTCCTCATGGCTTTGTGGTATATTGTAGATTTGACAGTGTAGTCTTGGATATGTTGAATACTTTAAAATGTCTTCGGAATCAGCAGGTTTATCCTTGAGGGTAACTTTCCATGTGCTGGGCAGTTTTATAGGGAGCATTGTAACTATGATGAGCTTGCCTCATTGGTTGATATTTACAGCTACTTTCTGCATTTCAGGTTAAGAATAAAATGACAAAAGAACAGTATATTAAAATGAATAGAGGTATCAATGACAGTAAAGATCTCCCTGAAGAATATTTGTCTGCTATCTATAATGAAATAGCTGGAAAGAAGATTTCAATGAAAGAAACAAAAGAATTAACAATACCCACAAAATCCAGTAAACAAAGTAAGTAGTTGCATTGTTAGCTTTCTTCAAGGGTTGGCTCTTCAGTTTCATGAAGGTCTGCTTTGTAAAGTAACAGTTGAATGAAGCAAACACCACTCACTTAACTCACAGTGGGTCCTAGCTTCTAATTTCGTATCCTTTTCTTTTTAACATAAATGCATGATGCTAACCTCACTGCATTAAATGCAACTGCTTATTTTCACTCCCTTTGCATCTGAATTCCTGGCAGTCAGTGCATTGGCCATGAAGGAGGCAGGTTTTGCTGTTGAGCAGCACCACAGGGAAATTGGAGGGCTCTGTGAAGTTACGGTGTTGCCAATATGTACAGAGCAGAGCACCCACATGGGGTGTGTCTTCTATTTCTAAAGTAACTGTTGTGATTTTCTGCAGTAACCAATCTGTCATCTTCAAAAATTTTGCAATATTTGGTTTTTAGAGCCCTAATTTGTGCACTTTATTAATTATCTTTTTCTCTCTCAGAAACCGAAAAAGCCTTTTGTGTTTTGCACAGTGTGAAGATTGAGATATTAGTCATTCTAGCTTTTCTACAGAGAACATTAAGAGAAACTTAACTTTTTCCCAGCATATTTGTATAATTTAAATCCTAGGTTAGCCTTATGAATGGATTGCTTACAGGAAATTTGCATCTGGACGAAAGAAATACTGTTGTTTTCAGTATTCATTCACTTAGCATAATGTTTTATTGTAATTTTTAAAAAGATGATTATTACATGCTACTTGGATTTCACTGTCTTGATGAGATGGAGGTTCTGGTATGGAAATGAAAAGGTTTAATGTAGTTCTTGCTCTGAAAAAGGATGTCCAGTTATTTTTATTGTTATTTTCTCTGCTGATGGATTGCTATGAAATATCTCTTCATTTTGAATTTAGCTTAGTGGGTGTGATATGTGTGCTGTCAGTTGAGGTGACGGAAAAGAAATCTCTGTTGTTCAAATCTTAAAATTCTGTTAAGGTTTAAAAACCGTTTACATTTCATACACAAGTTTGCCTTAAGTTAAATTTTATCTATATTGTAAAAAAAATACAAGAAAGTTGGTGTGATAATTTCAGAAAGTAAAGATAGTACAAAAATGCATCTGAGTATTCTACTTAATGAAAAACGTAAAATTATATGAAGACACCATTGCTAAAGATGCACACATGAGAGAAAAAATGTATTTGCAGGTGTTGCTAGTGAAAAGCAGAGAAGACTCCTCTATAACTTGGAAATGG
Source organism: Pachycephala philippinensis (assembly GCA_013397055.1). Classification (NCBI taxonomy): domain Eukaryota; kingdom Metazoa; phylum Chordata; class Aves; order Passeriformes; genus Pachycephala; species Pachycephala philippinensis. Next base: position 291,001 of record VWZT01000382.1, read on the forward strand.
AACAAATGGCTAAAACGGCTAAAGCTCTTATGGAGGCAGTGAGCCACGTTCAGGCCCCTTTTACTAGTGCAACACACCTGGAGCATGTGAGACCCATGTTTAAGGTGAGATACATGTTTAGAGAATCATGTAGAATATCACAGTTTCTTTATACAAAATGCTGACTGACAAGATTTATTGAAAATACTAAAGACTTGCATCTGCCATGTTTTGCTCATTTTGTGAGTTATTTAACTTGCTACAGGAAAGAGAGGATTTTGAGCCTTCTAATCTAGTTTAATTTACCCTGGAATTTAAGAAGTTTCTGTGCTGATGTAAGAAGCATCTTGAGGCAATGGAGGAGTTAGGATGAATGTGTTCAAGGGGAAAAAAGTATAAAAACTTGAAATTATAGTATTTTTATTTCAGATATAGAGGTGTAGTCAAAAAACAGATTTATAAAAGTAAGAAATCACTAACTTTTGGTCATTCTTTTGAGTCCCCCCTAATGCTTCTAAGGGAGATGACTTCATTGCATTTTGGGAGAGCAATTATTAGGAAAAACGTTTGCCTAATGTTGTCTGTTGCAAATGAATACTTTAGAAAAGCTAGGACTCTCATCCAGTGTAGGGGAGGAAGCTGGACCTGTATTAAACTGTTACTCTAAACACCTGTCTGCTGTTGTGTAAGTGCAAAGCTGTCTGCGTCCCAAAGGCCTTTTCCATGGCGGTGACTCAGATTCATAGATAGAGTATGTTCAGTAGTGTATGATGCCTCAGTGTGCTCTTGGACGTGGTCTCTGGCATACCTAACTCACAGTAATCATCTGCCATTGAGGTAAATTGTTGTGCCCTTACCGTACTCTCATTTGTGCCGTTGTTCAAGTCATGGCCCTAACATTACCCCTTTATGAACTGCTCCAGGAAAGTAAGGTCTCAGACCACTACCACTAAATAAACAAATGGTTCCCTGGAGGGATGTGCTGTGAGGTCAGGTGGAGCTCCAGGCCCAGGACTCACAGAAACATTTAGGTTGAAATAGACTCTAAAAAGCTTTGAGTCCCACTGTTAACCCAGTGCTGCCAAGTCCACACTGAACAATGACCCAAAGTGCCACATCTACATGTCTGTTAAATACTTCTGGGGTTGGTGCCTGCACTACTTCCTTGGGCAGCTTGTTTCAACTTCTGTCAACTGCATCTGTGAAGGAATTTTTCCTAATATTCAGTCTAAACCTCTCCTGGTGCAACTTGAGGCCTCTTGCTCTCATCCTTTCCCTTGTTACTTGAGAGAGGAGACCAACTCCCACCTCTTTTACTAGCTCCATTGTCCTTCTCTGGACACAGTCCAGCACCTCCATGTCTTTCTTGCAGTGAGGGGCCCAAAAGTGAGCACAGGATTCAAAGTGCAGCCTCACCAGTGCTGAGTACAGAGGGAGGATCACTGCCCTGCTCCTGCTGGCCACACTTGCTGGTACAAGCCAGGATGCCATTGGCCTTCTTGGCCTCCTTGGCACATTGAGGATCTAGCTGTAAGATTGCTATCTATGAGGCAAACTTACAAGTTCTTCATCACCTTATTAAAAAAACTAGCATAGTATTCCATTTGTACAGAGGAACACTGAGCACAGACCTTGTTAAAAATTTACTTCTGGGCTGTACAAGGTGTCACATAGCAGAGGTGTATTGTACTTTCTGTTGACTTCCTTAAGACTGAAATTAAATAATTCACATGCAGGCATCTGTAAAATTCATAGTGTGTTTTCCTTTAAGATACCAGCCCTAATACTTCCTACCCTTTAGTATCTGAAAAGTGTATTTCTAAAGTTCATTTTCATTGGAGCAAAATACGAAGCAGTGGGGTAAATTAATACCCTAAACATCTTTCGTGAAGGTGCTAAGAATTAGAAGTTGTTACTTGAAGTTACTTGAGGGTGTTCATGAGCTGAGGGCCTTTTTAAAAAAAGTAAGAACTGTGGAATTTAAATACTTAATTTCACTTTTTTATTTAGACGCAAATTTTCAGCAAAATTCCCAAATTTCTGGGAATCTCACCCATTGATTTCCACATAAAATTGATCAGTATAACTGTATTTACAGATACATTGGCTTAATTTTTAAAACAGAGCAAAAATTCACTTTATGCACCCATCTAAGCAGTTCAGAAATGATTGTTTTTGAGGCTTGATTTTCACCTTTAATAACAAAAGAGTTTACAAATAGCAGCATACATCTAGTTACAAAGCACGGTATACAGCCCATTAGATACCTCTTGAGAAATTATTTCAGTTTTGTGATTGTTTTAGGATTAGTTTTGGTTTCAATAGCAATGAAAATTAGGAAGGTGGTGGGAAGAAACATGTATTTCTGAACATGAAATCATAGAATAGTTTGGGTTGGAAGGGACCTGTAAAGATCATACAATGGGGAATTAAATCCTGAATCTATGAATTCATCTGATGCATTTAATTCTGTCCCAGAGTTACAATTTGGTATGTGCAAGCGTTAAATGCTTTTCAGAGGTAGTGCTTTTGGAATTGCTGGCTTAAATGAAACCAAAGCTCTGTGGTGCATTATTTTATTACAAAAGTAAGTGTGAAATCTGTTGCTCCTTGTTGTGCCCATTGACTCTGTATTTCTTCTGGGGTGACTTCAAGTAAAATTATACCTAAAATCATTCTGGGTTCCACAGTGTTTTCTCTCCATAACCCCATGTAGTGGTGGTAAGATCCTCTGCATCTGCTCACTGTTTTTTCTGCCTTTGGGAGAGGGAGCCTTGACCACAAGGAAAGGACTGTGGAGACTCTCTTGCAGTAACTTTAGTTGGATCTGTTACATCCTCAGTGCCACCGAAGGCAAGAGGAATGGGAAACACCAACAGTGGCTTAGGTACAAAAAGATGGAGGGATAAGGGCAACAATATTAGTAGTAGAGAGATAAGGCAAGAGTCATGTCCTGGGTTTTGTTATTGTTGTCTTACCATGATTTTAATGTAATTAAAAAGTCTGCCTTCCTTATTTTCACTACCTTTTTTTTTTTCAAGGTGTTATCAGGACAAGCTAGTCTTATTTAAGTATGTACTTTTCATCATAAAGAAATCTGTTACATGGTGTGTTAGTTACTACAATAACTGACTCTGCTTTTCAGTGTGCAAAGATGAAAGTCATCCTGGTGCTAAAACTCTAACAGACATCCAATTGATACAGCTTCAGGGTTTGGTTTCTACAACTGTCTGAAGATGGTCGTGTGTTAGTTGCTGAGGGAGAGGACAGTTGCTTTTGAGGGGAGCTCCACTCTGCATTACTTCTGTCCCATTCTGTGTCTCATGTCTCTTCTAACCACACTATACTATTCTGTGTCTTATGTCTGTATATTCTGTTTTCTTTTTGGCAAAAGACTGCTTCAGGGTCCATGGTGTAAGTTAAGGATGGAATTTACACTTCAGCAAGATGTTGAAACTGTAACATTCCCTTCAAGTACCAACAGTTGCTAATATAGCACTTTGTATACATTCCAGTTGGCATGGACACCTTTTCTAGCTGCATTCAGTGTGGGTCTACAGGACTGTGATGACACCGAAGTTGCCTCTCTTTGTTTGGAGGGTATACGATGTGCAATCCGGATTGCTTGCATTTTCAACATTCAGGTAAAAAATGTAAGATTGAGACAATACTTTGATTTATGTACCAGCAAAATATTAGTGGGGTTCTAAGAGTCCTTGCCGCTGAAGCTGTGCACTGCAATACCCAGAGGCTGCCTGCTTCTGACTTTGCCATTTCATCTGATATTTGACTGGAAGTGTAAATGAAGTGACCTTTATTTTTCCTGCTGTTTTGTGGTAAGTGCTTCCATGCCACTGCACTGAATGTTTGTTTCCCTAGAAATTGACTACTTTCATGTCAAAATAATTTATTTCTAGCTTTGTGACAAAGCTGTTTAGATGTGTTGTGTTGTTTTATAAAATGAGTCTCTCTGTCCTGTAAAACAGTATCTCTGTGAATTGTATTTGAAATATTGTTCTCAACTTCAGAGAGATTATACTAATTCAAGATGTCTATAAATGGATACCCTTTTAACAGTTATGGCACTGGAAATGCCATTCCTGATGTAATGGATGAATGGATCTTGCATTAAGCACAATGCCAACAATGCCAGACTCTCTGGCTCCAGAGGGTAATGGTGATTAAATTTGGGCTTTTTTTGGCTTTTGTTTTTCTATTTAAAAACCATTGGTAAGGAAGGTACAATTATGTTATTGTAGATTATTAGTTAATAAATGGAGTACTGGTCTGCCATAAGTCCATTATAGGGATAGCTGAAGAGAGGGGCAAGCAAAATTCATGTGTTTGGCATTGTATTATTTCATGTGTACGTTGAAAATACTTTAAAAAACAAAGAAACAAAATCCCCCCAAAAAACAAACCAAAAAAAAAACCAAACAAGAAAACACACACCAACCCAAAAACCAGCTATATAACACTAAGTAGAAAATGTTGAACTATGATACAATAGAGAATGTTTTCCTTCCTTTCCCCCTTGCACTTGCATTTGGCAAGTTAAATAACTTTTTATCACTAATGTGGAAAGGCACATCGGGACCTGTGATACAGCTGCTCACATTTGAGATCATGTGAGGTTTCCTTCCTCTGTTTTTCCACCTAATTTGTGCACCACCACCTGTCCCTGAGCTGAACAGACTTAAAAATTTGATTAACAAAGCCTTCCCTGGAGCCTACAGATGTTCAATGAAATTCACACTCCAGTTACTTTTGTTTCTAAGCTGCGAAAGTGGAACTGGTACAAATACCAGTTTCAGCAGCTGCAAAGTTTAGCTCCCAGTCCTGCCGTGGTCAGCCTTGCATGGGGAGGGCAAGGACATGTATGCTCTAAGATCCCTATGATTCAGTTGTATTTTTTTATTGGCTTGGGACACAGTTGAACTGGAGGTGTTCCAAAAACAAGTTTTTAGATTTCAGAAAATGGGAAGTGTTGCTTTTGCGTTTTCAATATAAGCAGTATTACTTCTTGGTTTTCTGTGGAAATTCTGTTTAGTTGATATAATTTAAAACAGTATTGGCTTGCTAGTGATTTCCGTATTACAGAATGATTCCAATTCACAAGGTCTTGGTTAGATGGGATATTGTCTGACTTCAGATACCACGTAGCTCTGGTGGTTTGAAGGAGACTGGCACATCTGTACTTGAGCTCATTTAAGGATCTTTTCTGTTGGAATGAAGTTTTGCCTCGTGCTTAACCAGTGATGGCAAGTTTTCAATTTTCATTGTGTAAATGTAAAGAAATTAAGATTGGTGTCTGTTAAGAGTTAACATTAGTTTACACACCTTAAAAGATAATGAAAGGACCTGGATGCCTTTAATTTTAAGAAAATTTTCAAAGTACACGATATAGTTTAAGTTATGCATGTTCACCTCTAAAACCTCAATTATAGATTCTGGTTTTAATTATTTATGCTTTTAATCTTAGACTTGTCACACAGTCTGACTTTTGTCTTTAGGCATCTGAGACAAGATATGCATCAAAAGGATGTACTTAATCTGCTCATATCATCAGGTTTTAATTTCTTAGTGATGGACACATTGTTTAGTTGTTTGTCTTCTACTTTGCTGTCTTAGGAAAATGGGGGAGGGGGAAATACTTGTACGGATGAGTAGGACTGAAAACCTTTTTTTTTTACAGAAGATACACAGTTTGTAGGCTCCAAAGCTTCATTGCTTAGTACACTTTCTTTGAGACTTCCATTTTTCTGTGCCTCTGCATTGTTTTCTGTGTCTTTGCCAGCATACCCTGCAGTAGTGGTTGGGTTTGAATGTGGCAGCTGTACTGTGGTCAGTGGCTCAGTGGCAATCTGTCCCTTCTCCCATAGCCCACTGTTGTGGTGTTTGTGTTCTCTCTGTGGAATCCCATTCTTCCTGGGATTTTTTTTTTCTAATATTTTGTATTTGGTAGTTTTCTGTGCTTTTTTTACTTAAAAATAACCCTAAATACCAAACAGTTAAATATATTTCATATTTGTCATTTGTTTATCTGGTGTACAAGCATTTCATTTATGGCCTTCAGTTTATACGTAACAGGAGTATAAAATGCACTTACGGGCTCAACTGTAATCCCCTTTTTACCATTGTAATTGGTTCATGTGAGATCTGAGGAGTTTCCTTTGTTGTTTATAGGTACCATACACATAAAAATGGGGTAACTGTAGAATTCTTTTGGTGAGATCTGTCTAGATTATGGTCACTTGCTGTTTACCCATGACATTTGGTTCAGAATCTTCTGAGGTGCTCCAAATGATGTGGATCAAATAAGTTTTGAGTAATTCCATGGAATTGGCATAACAGGCCTTTTAGATACATTTTATAGATTTTGTTGACAAAAAAATGCTGCAACTTGAGGGCGTCTGCTCAGGCAGCATTTTCAGAGTAGGTCTGAGTATAGTACCAGAGTATTGAAAGCTTAGCTGAGTAGCAACGTTTCTTCTGAAACAGCATCCTGTTTCCCCAGAAAGACCAAACCAGAAACCAGAAGCCTATGTGTTCTATGCTGTCAGACATAGTACTTCATGTTCCTGAATAGAAGGAACATGATTTTATCCCACAGATATGTTCTTGTTGGTGAAGAACATGAGATATTTTCATTATGCTTTGGAAATTCAGTTCTAGGAAAAGAAAGGTAAATGGTATAGTTGGTGAAATCACACAGATTGTACTAAGAACAAGAAATGGCAAAAATATTTATGAGACTTTTGTTTCTTTCCCTCCCATTTGTAGCTTGAAAGAGATGCCTATGTTCAAGCATTAGCAAGATTTACATTGCTTACAGTGAGTTCTGGTATTACTGAAATGAAGCAGAAGAATATTGACACCATTAAAACTCTCATCACGGTGGCTCATACAGATGGAAACTATTTAGGAAATTCCTGGCATGAGGTACAAGTCATTTGTATTTAAACTGTAAGAAAGCATGTTTACTAATTTTCAACACAGTAGTGTGCTTGTTTGTGCATAAATACAGTGGGGCTTAGGTAAGTGCTGCGTGTATACTTTCGCTGCATACATTATGCAGCCAATTAATGTAGAAAAACATGTCCAAGTGAGAATTAAAATTGTGAGAGATTAACCGAGTACTGTTTAAATTAATATTCATTTTAGACAGAAGAACAGATTGTCTGACCTCAAGTATTTAGAATTATTTTTTTCTAAAGAGCTTTGCTTGCTTTTTATTATTTCAAACTGCTTTTTGTTGATAAACAACTTCTTTATTCTCTGGAATAGATTCTGAAATGCATCAGTCAACTTGAACTGGCACAGTTAATAGGAACTGGAGTAAAACCTCGCTACATCTCAGGGACAGTGCGTGGCAGGGAAGGTTCTTTTACTGGAACAAAAGATCAGGCACCTGATGAATTTGTGGGGCTGGGGTTGGGTAAGTAATGCAGATACGAAGTACTTCATTTAACTGGTTTTGTTCAGAGAACTCTTCAGATTTGTTCTGTGTTTTTATGTGAAGTTCTGACAAAAGACCATGAAGTAGTCCTTGTAAAACTTAGGCTTTGAATAGACTTATTCCAATTTCTGGAATATTTCGTTTGCTCTGTTATTATTGCTAGGGTGGGAAATGTAAGAAGATTATATATATTATTCATTTCTATTAAAATATAGCTTTCCAACTAAGAATGGATTGCAGACTGGTATGACCAGATTTAATAATATTGCAACATTAATGTGCCAAGTATTTTACCAAGCAAGCAAGTCAGTTCTGTGTAGGTTAAGCATCTGTTGTGGAACTTTGCGAGAAATACACAGAATGCAAACCAAGTGGGAGATTAATTTAGCTTAAATTCTGAAATTCCATTTCTTTCCTATTTTGGTTACTTGGTACTGAGTAAGTGCCTTTTTTAGGCTTGAGCACCGAAATATATTCGAAAAATGAGATGATGTCTCGTATCTTCCTAGAAAAGTGTAAGTCTTACCTTAAATTATCTTTAGAAGGTTAGGGGTTTTGTTTATTTGTCTGTTTTAAATGGGAACACAGTTAAAGGTACAGAGGTATAGGGTATTAAAAAACCTTGGAAGTGTCAAAGTGTATATATAAGTCTATTTGACTATGAGAACGTTTCAGTTATAGTGTGATTCTCAGTATCTCCTGCCTTTTGAACTCCACCCACAGCCAAACAAAAGCTTCATCTTCCCTCAGTTTTTCATGTTGTTGTTTTGGTTGGTTTTTTTTTTTTAATGATAATTTTTCTATTTTCCCTGATCTTAGCCCCCAGACTAGTCCTAATCATCCAGTTTTGTGTTCTCCTCAGAGTTTTTCTTCTTCTGTAGTCAGTCCTTTTCTTTCCCCTCTGCTCCCCTTTGGCCTGCCTCTGTGTACCCCCCTCACCCTGCCAAGCATTGATGAAAGGCAAACTTAGGCCTGGAAATCAGTGAGTCTGCCAACATCTCATATACTGAGCTTCTTCCTGCCCTTCCAGTATGCATCCTTCAGTTTCGTGTTCCCTAATGACCTGTGCAACTTGGCTGCTTCCAAGTGCTGGCAGTTTCTCTACCCTGCAGTGACTGGCCTTTAAAGGTTTTAAGTCCTAATAACTCAAGAATGTAAACTGTATTCAGGTGTCTCAAAATCATACTTGCTAGTAATTGGTATAGATCCAGCTTATAAAGACCTTTTGCTGCTGTCAACTACATTTCTAGGGAAAATAGTTTATGCCCAAATGCATAAAATGTTTCTCTCTGAATTGGATTTCCGGAATGCTTATTACAGTGCACATATGGAAACTTCACTCTTTTTTTTTTTTTTAATAATGTTGCTTCAGTCTTATAGGAAAATGCTTAACTTGGTTTTCATGCTCTAAGGGGCTGTTAGAACATTTTCTCAACTGTTTTAGTTATTTCATTTCTTTCCATAAATACTTTTTTGCAGATAGTTTAATTTTCTATGATTACTCCAAAGTATGCATTCGAACTATGGGTTTCAAGCAAGCTTTCTATAAAGCTAAATTCCTGTGAAGAACACACCGTGTATATGTCCATATATACACACATTTTACAGGAAAATAGTTGTTCAGAGTGGGTGAAGTTGCAGTCTGGTGACACAGAAGCTCCATCTTTCAGACTTGCTTGCAAAATCAGATGTGGATAAGCAGCGGCACTCATTCTGCTTGCTGAAGTTAATATGTTTTTTGAAATAACAAAGATCAGCAAAACCAAATCCAAAAGCTCCTTTGCTCATTTACTGCCTCAGCAAGGATTCAGGTGTGGCTCTTCAGGCATCTACATTCAAATGTCTTCATCTCTTGTATTATCTTCCTATTGTGGTCTTTTTTTTGTTGTTGTTGTACTTGGAAATTCAAAACATCACAAGCATGTGGGTTGTAAAAGTAAATGAATAAGCATATGTTCTATTGCTCCTTGGGTAAGGATGTTGCGTTACTTGGAGCTGTAATTGTGAAATTCACATTTCTTCTACATCAGTTTCTGTTCACAAAGTTGGAAGACAAAACCTGCTGCTGTGAGTAGGTCACAGCCAAAGTGTACTTCCTGGGTAACCAGAAATCCTCTTTGGACAGTGGGAATCTGTTTGTCATAAAGCAGAGTTACATACCTGACTCCTGAGTTTCATTGCAAAAGATTTCACAACTGTTAGAGCGTAAGTCTACTGTCTGTTTAGGTTTTCAGGCGCTGAATTACAAATCCTGTGATAACAGGGAATTCTCACGTAGGCTGGTAGAGTTGGTTAAGGTTCTGACTCCTTGGAAATAGCCCTTCAAATTCTTCTTCACACTCTGCTGCTCATTTGATATGTTTCTTAGCTGACTTATTACCAAGATTCAAGCTAATTGACACTGGCAGCTTTTGTGCTTACAGGAGAAGTCTTGATCAAACCCAGTGGTATTACAAGTTGCTGAAATACTAGTATGAGGTTACATATGTATGTACAGAAAAGTTGTTCCATAAATGCCCTAGAAAAGTACTTCAGATGGGTCAGGTTATACAGATTTGACAGATAGTCATCTCCAGGCACTTCTGAGTGGGGATGGAGCACATCAAGACTCTGAGGCAGGCTGGAACACGAGAAGTTTTTTTCTCAGCAAACCTCTGGGACCAGAACTGCTTGTGTTCTTTCAGTCTTCTGTTCTCCTCTATATTTCTGGAAAAAAAATCTGAATACAGGGTAAGTGGAATTACCCAGAGTGATTGCAAGATTCTTGCTCTTTTTTTGATGGTGGTTCAAGGGGAGTTTAGAGATTGCTAAAAATTTTATAATTTTCCTCACTGCAAAGTTAGCAGTTTCTTCATATGAGCTTTCCCAGATGTGGGTTTACAGTTTCCAGCCTCCAAAATAAATAATTGCTATTTTTATTTATAGATATTTCACACTATTTTTGGGTGATAATTTTGCTGTAATTGAAATGTAGCTTAAAGATGGAGTTTTGGTTGAAACTCCTCTTTGTGAATGATAAGAAATAAAATCTTTAGGGATGGATTTACTCACTTGATGCTAATTAAGTGTGAAAAGTTCTCCTCTAAGCTATATTCTCAGTCATATGTTATGTGTTTTAAGTAGCAAGATTACCAAAAGTTCATTGAAAGATGGAGGGAAAAAAAGTGGTTTTGCTTCTTTTCACTTGCATCTATTGCTCCAAATGTGGACAGTTTTCTAGGACTAATATAGTTTATACATGGATAGAGAATCCAGATAATTAGGACTTGCACCAACATGCAACTGTTGACTGAGATGGCCAGCTTATGCAAGGGAAATTAATAATGTGCTTGTCTTTTTTGTGAATTAAAAATATATTTAATTTTCCTGGTAGTGGCACAACTTTTATTCCTCTTTCTTCCCAGCCCATCCTGTATTCTCTCTTACCCATTTTTCAATTTTTTTTTTTCACTGTAGTTGGTGGAAACGTGGATTGGAAGCAGATAGCAAGTATTCAGGAATCCATTGGTGAAACTAGCTCCCAAAGCGTTGTTGTTGCTGTAGACAGGTACTGTATTAAATTCGTTGTTGCCACCTGAAATTTTTTAAGAAGTATTTGAATACCCTATGCTAAGAAAAGGACTTTATTATTTTATTGATTTATTTGGAAACAGCGTACGTAAAAACTACCATAGAGAAGTGCTTTTCAGTTTGAGGGGGCAGGGGGATTTTTTTTTTGGATCATCGATATTTTTGCAGGAAGGAGCAGAGCAAAGATTAAGCAAGAAGCTTTTTTCCTGATAAAAAAATTACTACAGGAGACTTGCAGAATGAAGTCTGCTGTAGTGTCTGTTGAATCTTGATTTGCTGTATATAGTAACAGCAAATTTCATTTTGCCTTAGTACTGAGGGCATTGTCAGACCCTTTTTCTCCTAAATGTTATTACTGACTCCCTGCTTTCCTCAAGTTTGTGTAGATGTTGTCTGAAATGACCAAAATTATTATTCCAGTCTTCCTTTCTATGAATCACATTTATTTTAACTGGCTTTGTCCAGGCAGAATACATATTATGAACATTCCCAGTTTATATCATACAGTAGTGATCAGACTGAAGTGTTCATGAATCTTGCATGCTCAGCATATAAGAAATCAGAACATATAATTTTCTTAATGGTTGCCAAAATTGATGAAGAGATCATTTTGAAGGCTTACAAACATTTCTGTGGTTGAAATACAGGCAGCAAGATCAATGTCAGTTCAATGAAAAGTCGTCTTGCAGTAAAATCACATCAAGTGCACTGGAAGCTTGATGCCAAACACGTAATAGCTGTTTAGGTTTGCAGTGTCCCTCCCTGCTTCATAATGGGAAGTGTTTCAAGTATCTGCTTGTCATGGCAAATGGAAATAAGGCACTCTGGAGACGTTTGACTTCTGTATTTGGATCAGGGATGATAAAAACTGACAGTATTATCAGTATGTCTTTACAATTACTAATTGTTTTTTAATAAATAAAGGTAATCAGAGGCTGTCTATATATTGTTAAGAAAAACAAGACAAGGAAGCTTGAATACATTTAATAGATGCCTTTCTTAAGAAATTTTAACAATGTCTTTAACTGCACTTTACAGAATATTTACAGGATCCACAAGGTTGGATGGAAACGCTATTGGTAGGTTTTATCTCTTCCCTCCCCCTCCCCACCCCTGTAAACTAAACCTTGGAAAAATACTGCATTAAAATCTGTGGTCATTTAACAGTGGATTTCGTTCGCTGGCTTTGTGCTGTGTCTATGGATGAGCTGCTGTCTGCTACCCACCCTCGAATGTTTAGTCTGCAGAAGATAGTAGAGATTTCTTATTACAACATGGGCCGGATAAGGTTACAGTGGTCTAGGATCTGGGAAGTTATTGGCGATCATTTTAATAAGGTATCCCTGTTCATGATTATAGTGCATACTCCTTCAGTTACTGATACAGATTAATTTTACTTTGAAATTTATTGGAAAAGCATGTGCTTATCTGACTCATAGTGGTTTTTCTGTCCTTCTCTGTAAGTTTGAACCAACAAAAATTGTAAAACTGGAAAGACCTGTGAGAAGGCAGAGGTACGCAGTATAATAAATGTAAAAACAGAAGTATACATTAAGTTATTTATCATGACCTGAGTCTAGAACTGGCTGCTGTTAGTTTTGTGTTACAATTTTTGGGGTGTTTCATGACACTTGGATTAAGAGGTTGTCTTCAAGTCTAAATTGACTGTTTATCAAATGAATGTTTGACATGCATTTTTAATACAGCTGTTGAAGTCTTTTTTAGACAGCTTGCTTATTTTAGGAGGTTTTAAATGCCAGGTTATTTAACACAGAAAATAGCTGGAATTAGTTAGGGATTATTGAATTGCATAAACAGTGTGGGTTTTGGAACTGACTACTGTTTAATTTCATTAATTTGCCAGTACTGCTTAGTTCTCTGTTATCAACTGTAAAGGCAGCTTGTGCTGAATCCATAAGAATTCTGATGCAAGCCTTCTCTGCATTTCTATTCTACATTCTCAGGTTGGCTGCAATCCCAATGAAGATGTAGCTATTTTTGCAGTAGACTCATTAAGGCAGTTGTCAATGAAGTTCTTGGAAAAAGGAGAACTTGCTAATTTCCGATTCCAGAAGGACTTCCTAAGACCATTTGAACATATCATGAAGAGAAACAGGTAATAACATACAATTAGCTGAATTGCCTGGGATCACAAGCATCAACTTTTGCAATTAATGTTTCAAATTGCTTTTGTAAAATCAATCATTAGAGAATTATACTATTCTAATTGATTGTGTAATTTAGTTTTAAAAATTACTGTTTATGATCCTAATTTAGGTCTCCTACTATTCGAGACATGGTTGTACGGTGTATTGCACAGATGGTGAATTCCCAGGCTGCTAACATTCGTTCTGGCTGGAAAAACATTTTTTCAGTGTTTCATCTGGCAGCCTCAGATCAGGATGAAAGTATAGTGGAACTGGCATTCCAGACTACAGGACACATTGTCAGTGAGTATGGATGATACTCAGACACCATGGAAGTGTGTGTCACTCCAGAGCCCTAGAAGCTTTGTTTGTATGTGGACTCCACAGCCTCCATAGTAGAGCTTGCTTCATGTCTTGGAACCAGTGATTTTACAGTATCCAATCAGTCCTCTGGGAAAATACTTATGAAAGTCATTCAGTAAGATTAGAGTTAACTGGCTTTCTTCATGCCTTTTAAAAAAACTTATGTTTGTAGCATTCTGTAGTAAAACAAGTCAGGCCCTAGATAATTCTATTTATTGTGTACATTTTTATTTAAGTGAAGTATTCTGGGATTTCCCCTAGAGGAAAAAAAAAAAAAGTAGCCATTTTACTAATATGTTGTTTGCTTATCTTTTTCTGTGTTTCTGAATTGTGCTTGTGTAAGGCCTATTTAGGAGAAAGTGCTGAGCTAGGGGGCACTATGATGATTTTTTTTCTCTCTCTATTCTAGTCTAGATCCCAGGCTTTAAGGGATCTCTTTATTCTGTCTGAACCTCTGCAAGTCTATAAAACTGTTTCAGCATTGATTAAGCACTTTTTAATCTTCAAAAGTAGCTATTTAAAAACAAGGCAACATGTTGCTGGGGAGGAGGTCCATTGGTAGATGTAACTCTGTGCTTCATGCATCCCTCTTAGGCTCTGGTGACACAGACTGGTGTTAAACAGTAAGCCTATTGCTGTAGTCTTGCTTAACTGTTACATTTACCTGCTTTAGTCTAGATGCTACTCTAATTTATTTTAAACACTCACTGTCAAAATGAAATGCGCTCTGGGTACCTTTTTTTTTTGTATTCTTTTTTTTCCTTTAGTTTTTCTTGCTACTCGGGCATTTGACAGCACCAATCAATGAACCAGCCTCTCATGACTTCTGTTACAGACAGTTCATATTAGAATTAATAGATTTTAAAGCATGACACTTTTTTTCTCTTGTTCACACTTTTCTCTCAGCAATCGTGTTTGAAAAACACTTCCCAGCAACCATAGATTCTTTCCAGGATGCAGTAAAGTGCTTGTCTGAATTTGCCTGCAATGCAGCATTTCCAGATACCAGTATGGAAGCGATCCGCCTCATTCGCCACTGTGCAAAATACGTGTCTGACAGACCTCAGGTATAGTCTGTGTTAACTAAATTATAAGTGCTTTTATAAAAAAATAATAGCTGTGCTAAACTTACTGCCTTTCCTTCAAGTTTCATGGATTAATGAGAAATGTACTTTATTCAGAAACAATAGGAGTATAAAATACCACAGGCTTTGAAAGTATCAGCGATTTTTTTTTTCTTCTTTTATTCCCCTTTGCCCATCCCTATCCATCCAGTTCAGCTGGTGACTACCATTCCTGAGAGCTGCTGGAAATCGGCATATCTCAGGATCTGCTCTCTACTGAGAATTGTGGAGAAATGGATAATGGTGTAACCAAAAATGCTTGATATCCTCAAAATGTAATGGTTAGATCCTCACTTTCAGAGCTGTCTCTATAAAAATGAGAGCAAGAGACTCACACTGAACTGCAAGCAAAAACCAGTGCTTGAATGTATAATCTTGTTTAAGTTTATTCTTCATAATATACTAAGAGTTGCTTTGAAAAACACTTACTCAGTGTTACGGTTTTGATTGCCAACTCATCTGAGGTATCAGGGTGTAATAATGTTGTAGGAGAAATCGTTGTTTACAGTCCAAACTGTGTTTTATTTTGAAGAATCTAACTTCTATGACTGTATAACTCTGTGTTTCCTTCTAAAGGCATTCAAGGAATACACAAGTGATGATATGAATGTAGCTCCTGAAGACAGAGTGTGGGTGCGAGGATGGTTCCCAATTCTCTTTGAGTTGTCCTGTATCATCAATAGATGCAAATTAGATGTAAGAACCAGGTAACAATCAGTATTTGTAATTCAAATTTAAAAGGCTTACTTTACACTTTTAAAATAGAAATAACTCTTGATAAATGTAATCACTGTAAAATGACTTATGTATTTAATTTGGGTGATACCACTGTGGAAACAACAAACACCTTTTAAATAGACACTGCAATACAGAAATGAAATCTGTGTTCTGTACATTTGAAATTTTTGTTTTCTGTTATAATAAGTAACAAAGTTATGTAGCTGTGCTTGCATTCTGTGTCTAGCCCATCCTACTTACCCTGGGGATTTTAAAAGTTACCCTTGAGTTTTATACTATAATTCATTTAGTGGTTCAGGATTGCAGAAATGGTTAAAAAAAGCAAAGATGTACTCTAATCTCATTTAAAACTTGCTTTATTTCCCGGAATATGATTTTCCCTTGTAAAGTGTATTCAGTTGCAGTTCTGATGTGAAATATGAGGGATAGTATACAAGTAACTTTAAATTTACACATTGGCATGCAAGCTGTGCATCTGGACTCCCTCTATAGCTGGTGAGGGTTAATACTTGTTTCTAGACCTTTGTATTTTTTAACTGGAAATATTTGTTTATTAATTTTTGTGGTTCTTGGTAAAGAAGTTGGTTTACTATTTTAATTATAAATTAAACCACAGTTCTCAAAAATATTTTTTGTCTATTGCCTGTGACTATAAAGTGCTTTGTTTACAAGCTGATTTTCTACTTATTTTTGTGTATTCGTGCACATATAATGTTCTCAACCGTATTTGAGTTTGTTACTGCTGCTGTAGCTGTACTTACTTGGTCTCATTCATATCTTTCTGTAACTATTAGTATAAGTTGTTTTTTCTTACCCCCAGGGGCTTAACAGTAATGTTTGAAATAATGAAGACATATGGCCATACTTACGAAAAACACTGGTGGCAAGATTTGTTTCGGATTGTCTTCAGGATATTTGACAACATGAAACTGCCAGAACAGCAGACTGAGGTGAAAAAAAGTGGAGGAAGATAATTTACACTAGAAAACCTGTAATATAGGTTTGTCAAGTAATGTAGGGTAAACCTCAAAACTTGGATGGTGGACCTGTGGTTGTAGTATCCTTGTTTTGTTTTAATGGCATTCTGTTGACAGGTGTTACCCCTTTTTTCATTTTTTAAAACCATGTATGTAAAAGGCCTACTAGGTTACAGTAGGAACCACAGAATCATGGCATAAAATGCAATGTATCTAGGGTTTGTAAGAAGAACTGTAGCTTTTACATGTGGTGTTTGGAATCTGAGATACACAACATGCTCACTTGAGTGAGGCTTGTAATCAGCAGTGAAATCACGATTAGAAGAAGTAAGTTCTGTTAGTTCAAAATTTTTTTATGACAAGGCAAAAAAAAAACCCCTCAGCCAAACAGAAACCAAAAAACCCCATAACCAGCCCACAAACAAACAAACAAAAACCACCCAAAACAGCACTGTACTGTTCCGACAAACAACTGAACAGAAATGGGCTTTAGAATGTAAATAATGTGTAAATTATTAATATGAGAAGTTAGATCAAAACTGCCAATTGTTTGGGAGGCTTTGTCTGGCTATTTGTAATAGGCCATGTCTCACTTTGTGAATTTCTATTCCCTGGAAAACACTGAAAAGAAACACAGCTGTAGCTTGGTGTTAAATCATTGAGCTAGGATTGTACACTAAGACAGTCATTTGTCTGTTCCTGTAGTTCTTTTTAAACCTGCTAGTTAGCAAAGCAGAAGTTGAGGCTCCAAATTTTGAGGTTTTTAGATACAGAAATGAATTTCATGTCACTGTGAAGCAAATTGAGTAAATACAAATGTTTATCTATATGTGTATCCTAAAGTTTCACCTTAAAGATGTAACTCTTCTTTTTTTTGACTTCTAGAAAGCTGAATGGATGACAACTACTTGTAACCATGCACTTTATGCAATATGTGATGTATTTACACAGTATTTAGAAGTACTTAGTGATGTTCTTTTGGATGATATATTTGCACAGCTGTACTGGTGTGTGCAGCAAGGTAGGAACTGTACAAATTATGTTAAAACAATGTTAACATTTTACTCTGTTGAATGTGAATAAACAAATACACTGTTTGTCTTTTACAGACAATGAACAACTGGCACGATCTGGTACAAACTGTTTGGAGAATGTTGTCATCCTTAATGGTGAAAAGTTTACCCTAGAAATCTGGGATAAAACTTGCACTTGCATGCTGGATATTTTCAAAACTACAATCCCTCATGCGTAAGACAACTGTTAATATTTGTACTTTGTAAAATAGTTTAACTAAATGATTTACCCATTTCAAACTCTTAGATATCTCATATGTGGGGTGAACAAAAAGCTGTTACGTGTGGACTAAGGAGAAACGGACTTACTTTAAACGTTATGATAAATTAGGTGTACGTATTCTTCTGTATTGTAAATGATAAAGTGTTAAAGACTGAAATACTATATAGGAGATCAGCAAAAAAAAACCCCAACAACCCTCAGAACGTAACATGATTCAGTTTTAAGGTTTTGGATTTTTGGAGAAGTACTATCTGATTTTTTTGGTTATTTTCTTTTTTGTAATAGAAGATGCAGGCTTTGTGATTTGTAATTACATGTGAAGCTTTTTCCACAAAATACTAAAATACTGCAGCGTTCCTACATATATAAGTCTCTGTGGTTGATGGTTAATTTCCATCATATGTTTATATGAATCTTAATATTTTTGTGAAAGTGATCTTGGATATTTGATAACTCTTTCCCTTCATATAATAACTCAGTGTGAGGTTTCTTGGAGTAAGGCCGTACCATTCCGAGTGCTGTGTTTTGTACATCCTAGAGCGGAGTAACAAGAAATCATGGCATTATACCAAAGGTGAGGGGTTTTTCCCCTGCAGTACCAACACTGAGATGAAACACTACTTGTTTTCAAATCTGATAGTCTTCATGGTGAACTGCTGTATTATTACTTGTCCTGTGTCTGTCATCCAGTTCATATTGTTTGCTTCTGGGACCTACTTTAGGCCTGAAGAAAACTAAAGCAAAAGGAACCTTCTGCATGTCAGTCTTTCCTTAATTTTTAGAATTGTATATCAGATAGCACTGTAAGAGAGCTTCATTCATTCATTAAAAGATAAAATCTGTCACTACCTCACCTATTTTTGTATATAACTAGGTATAAGTATGAAATATTTGGGAAATAGCAAGATACTTCTTCTGCATTTCGGTAACTGCCACAAATAAAATTGGAACCTGAATCTCTGGATGTAAAAGTCCAGCTGAATTAACCCTAACTTACTAATGGCCTTTACTTGGAAAGATTTTGAAGTTAATATTCACTAGCAGAATATTTGCTTTGGTTTCAGCATATGATCAAAACTTAGGTTTCTGGGTATTCTTACAGTTGAATATTAGAAATCTTTCTAAAGCAGCATTTTGGATATCTTAATATTTAGACATACTCAGAATATTTCTGTTGCCTTTAGTTATATCTAATTTGAAATATGTGCATTATTCGCTTTGATGTTGAGGCAATTCTGGTTCTCAAATGGGTTATTTTTCCTAGGAGAGTATCTGACTCCTGATGCCATGATGATTTTTTGCCTTTTCTTTTATATACCTTTTATATACCCCTTTTATATAGCTTTTATGTATCCTAAGTGCTTTTAGCATGCATACTTGTAATTCCTTAAGACTGATAACTTAGCATAGTCCTAATATTCCGTTAAGCCAGGAGACCAAACATCCTGGAGGCCTCACGGTTGGAGGCCAGAAAGCCCTACACTACCCTGAGGACGCAAGGTCCCCTCTAGAACATCCTGTAAACTAAGATAGGCCCATCCAGGGGGGGATTCCTCAGGATGGGGGGATATCACACTATTCATTCAAGCTCCTCATTGGGGGATCTTTGATAGATAAGCTAATTTGCAAGGCCGATGAATTGTATACGCAGTCCATCCTGTGTATGCATTTCGGCGCATTCCACCTTGCCGAAGTGGTGCACCTTAAGGATCCTTAAATAAATACCAAGGTAAAAACCCCTTTTTCCCTTAACCATGTCTGGCTCTGAATTTTAAGACCAGGGAAAGGCAACACTTCCTTAATCTTTCTCTTTCTTTATTCTTTCTATACTATCTTTTGAGAACTTCATTATATTATTCCTTCTTAAATTTCTGGGAGGTTCCCAGCTTTTGCAGTCTTATTTTGATTTTATATGAGAGTACTCATCTTTTTTTCCTTCTCTTTCTGAGTCCTAGGAGGATACTTCTTTTTTCCTCTCTTTTTATGGGATCTGGTTCTTTCTCCTGGTTTGGCTGACATTTCATATTTTTATTTCTTAGTCCCTTTATTAGCCTTATTTTTGCAATGGAGCTTTTCCTACCCTCCCATCCTTAGTTTCTTATTATTTTCTCTTTTGACAATGCAGTTTTAATACTCAGCTTGTTGTGCAGGCTGCCTCAGTGCTTAGGGAAGGCAAATGATCTTTTTACCTTTGTCTTTCCATGCCTGGAAGTAATACAGTAGTTAATGTTGAAATGAAGACGGACAAATGACACAGTGGTATATATAAAAACTTTATGGGCAAGTGCTTTATTGCCAACTGTCTTCAAATAGTCAGAGATTACAAATCTCTGGAGCGTAAAGTATCTTCTGGCAGAAATTCTTAATAGTCTGATCAGGTAGGGTTACATATGTTCTTTTTTAGCATTCATATAAAACATCTTCCAGGTGTTGTGCAACTAACTTCTCTAATTTAAGAGCTGCAACATTGGCTGCAGGAATTCTTAATTGCAGTATCAGCCTCTGCTGGTTCTTGGCAAGTTACTTTTTTGCAAAGAGAGATGATCATATTTCCCTGTTTGGAAAATGTACTATAATATTTACTCAGCTACCAATTTCTGCAAGGATCACTTACTAGGAAACCACAAACCAAGCATCTACAGATCACTGAGCTGTTGATAGCTGAAGATACTAATACAGAATGACACAGAATGGCTAAAGTTGGAAAGGGCTCTGGAGGTTTTGTGGTCCAACCCCTGTGCTTAGGCATGGCTACCCAGAGCGGTTTTCCTGGGATCGTGTCTTGACTTTCTAATATCTCTAAGGAGGGAAGCTCCACAGCCTTTCTGGGCAACCTCTGCCTGTGCTTGATCACCCTCACAGTGAAAAAGTGTTTCCTAATGCTCATATGGAACCTCCTGTGTTTCTTTGTGCCATTGCCTCTGCTCTTGGCATTGTGAATCACTGGAAAAAAGCCTGGCTCTGTTCTCTTTGCTCCCGCATTTCAGATATTTATAGCATGTTGATGAGATGTCCTGAGCCTTTTCTTCTCCAGGCTGGACAGTCCCCATTGTCTCAGACTCTCCTCATAGGAGAGATGCTCTAGTTCCTTCCTCACCTTTGTGGCTTTTGCTGAACTTTCTCCAGTAGGTCCATGTCTCTCATACTGGGGAGCCCGGGACTGGCCACTGTGCTGAGCAGAGGGACAGGATCCCCTTCCCACCTGCTGGCAGCTCTCCTCACACAGCCCAGGGTAACATTTGCTTTCTCTGCAGCAAGGGCACCCTGCTCGCTTGTGTCCAGCCTGGTGTCCACCAGGATCCCCAGGGCCTTCCCTGGGGCCAGGCTGCTTCCCAGCTGGACAGCCCCCAGCACGTCCTGGGGCGTGGGCTTGTTCCTCCCCACGTAAAGCACTTTGTTCTTCCCTTCATTGAACTGCACAAGGTTCCCATCAGCCCATTTCTCCAGCCTGTGGAGGGCCCTCTGGATAGCAGCATGAGCCCTGGTGTATCAGCCACTCCTCCTACTTTTGTCATCCAACTTTCTGAGAGTCTGCTCTGCCCCATCACGCAGATCATTAAGATACTGGACAGAATTGCACCCAGTATTGACCCCTGGGGTGTACCACTAGTTACTGCCCTCCAGCTAGATTCTGTGCACCTAATCACTATCCTCTTGGCTTGACTGTTCAGTCAGTTTTCAGTCCATCTCACTGTTTGCTCATCTAGCCCGTTGTTTGTTAGCTTATTTTAATAGTTCCTTTTAATTTTTCTTTTAGTTTAATTTCTGTTCTGTTTATAATTTTTGTTAAATTTTCTGAAGCTTCCTGAGAGCAAGTCTTGGCTTTCTGGTGCTCAGAAATACAGTGTGAGTGCCCCCTTGTCCTCCAAAAATTCAAGAGTTAGAGTTGGTTCCTTGCACAAATTATGATGGTCTGGCCTCTACTGGCTCATAATGGCTCATAATTCCAATACCTCAGTTTGTGTCCTTGCAGCTTTCAAGAATCAACTCAGTTCTCTGTTCTGCTTTATTTGTCTTATTACATGCCTCAAGATTTTATCTTATGTCCAATTTGTCTTTTTAGTCACCCAGTATTTCGTTTCCTGGAGATCAGTGGTATATTCATTTAGGATGCTTAGCTTGGTGGGGAAAGCTCTCCCTTAGGATATGCACACACAAATGTCCAATATGTGTTACCTCACATGGATTGTGACTAAAGGGTTTGAGATCATGACAATGACAAGTAACTTCAGTCTTACTTTGTAGCAGTAGATTGGATAGAATAAGAAGTGATGGGACAATTTACATTATTTAATCCAGTTTCCCTCAATTCTTGGCAGGCACAGTCAGTCTAAGTTAGTTACAATTAGTGTAGAAATTTATTAGTGCCAAGTTTAAGATCCTCAAGACAGTGCCCTATAGGAAATCAGCAGGGAAGAGATCAGAAGTGTTGTCAGTGACTTGATACCTCATAACAGCAATGAATCCTGAGTGGAACTGGTGAATCTTAAGCGGAAATAGAAACATAATGTTGGAACATAGCCCAGAGAGAGAATGCAAAACATCTCCAAATGTTCACATGATTTCTTCTGGAGTAGATTCATTCCTTACTCTAGGTACAGCTTAAGGCACTGTGGGAGAAGAGGCCCACCGATGGTGCTAAAGCACTGCCTTAAAACGAATCCAGTATTTCTGAGAAAAATTAATCCACCTCCATATAGTCCACTTGTCCATCCAAGGTAGTTGGCACAAATGCTGAAGTTCAAAAAACACAGTACTTACATGTTTAAATATGTGTGAAAGAATAAAGTGCACTTAGAATTGAAGTTAATGCAAAAAAATCCATGCCATGTTGAAGGGGACTTTTTAGAGTGTTGGTTCTGATTTGTATTTCAAACTTAATAAATTTGGGACTGGTTTTGTGTTTTCAAGACTGCTGACTTGGCGACCAGTTGGTGGGGAGTTTTGCTCTGGCTCTCCTTCTGATGCAAAAGAAAAACTGGTAAGCTGCTGAAATAAAAAAATAATTTAAGATTACAAGAGCTCAGTACAAATGCATTGTGATGTAGACTAGGTGAAATGTATACTTGGTTTAAATACATTTTTCAGTTTTGATTTACTTGAATTTTTTTTTTTTCTAGCTCAAGTGCTATTTAATGTTTAAAAATGGCAAGGAATTAATTGATACAGAAGTATGTATTTGTTTCCAGCAAGGTTGTCTTCCAGAAATTGGCTGTAGGTAGTTATCTGTGTTTATTTTAGGTAATGTCCTGTGTTTGGTAGGTTTCTCTAATACTGTGTTTGGGCTTTGAGTTGTTTTCTGGTTTGGGTCATGGTTTTTCTTTCATTTTGATGTATTGGCAAGAAGAGAAACTGCTAAAGAGGGATAGATTGACAGTTAGATTGACTTTTTCTTTCTTTTTTCCTCCAAATTTTCTCTTGTAATATCTTAAATATCTATTTAGGATAGAAAATTGATATAATTATCAAATTTCTTAGCGTTGATTGAATAAACTGATGTGAAGTCTGGATTTGCCTGCAAGTGACAGCCCTGTAGCTACTTTGCTGATAATGAGAATGAGTTTAGCTTTTGGACATTCTCACAAGATTGCTGCATGAAGTTCTTTATAAATTAATGAAGCACTTGATAACAGTTGCTCAAGGATAATGGTCCCAAATGAGCTTTACTAAGAGAGGCTGACTCCCTCCATTTATCTTTATGGAGTGTTAACTTGGTTCAGTTAAAACAGAAAGTAAATGTTTGTGATGGCCAGTTCTCATTATATGGATATTGTACCTTCAATGCTGTATTATGACTCATTTATATATGTATATTGGCTGTAGTTTTTATCCATTTATGTCAAATATAATAGCATGCATAAATGGCAAATAAATGAAAAGTCATGAATAAATTGAAAGATCTTTTCCCTTTGAAATAGTTTAGCATAAATGTTTTTTAAAACTATTTTTGTCTTCAGTGTAAAAAAATATTTTCGACTTCAAAATTAACAGAACTTGTATTATAAATTATAAAGGAAAAATATTTTGGCTCTCTCATTTAGTAGGATAGAATTTTTGCAGGCTTCAGATATTTTCATCTAATTTTTCTTTAGCTCAAATATGATGGAGTGTTTTGCTATCTGTAGACATGATACCTATTAAAATATATTTTTTTACTTAGTAGAGATGAAAACCTTGGTTATCTAGTGATATGAGAAGCTGAGATGTTCTTTACAGGAACCTTGCAGCAAACCTCCTACTCTTGATCTGGTAAAAGCCATAGTAACTCTTGGCTGACAGAAGAAGTGCTTGGAGGGAGTACAAAAACCTATCTGAGAAATGCTGCTCATTGACTTTTCTGTGTACTTAAGTATTTGTTACTTGATAAATTTTCAGTTTTTTCTTAGTAGCTCATATTTTTGTAACATCTTTCATGAAATGCTCATAGTAAATATGACTAGAAGTGAATGAAAGTGCAGTGTTGAAACAGCAAATATCTTGCGCTCTGAAGAGCACAGCACTATTGCCAGTTAGGCTGCAGAAGTTTTCTGTAAGTTAATTACTTAATTTTTTTGCTTTTTTTTCAGGATACAATCTCCCAGAAGTCAGTAGATATCCATGATTCCATTCAGCCTCGCTCTGCAGATGGACGCCCGTATCAGCCCAGCACAGGGGCCACGGTAGCTGAAGAAACGAGTAAAGCCAGGCCAGCAGCAAGTGCGTGCTCTGCAGTGGTTTGGCATTTGATACCTGTTAAGAGTAGTATTTAGTAGGTGTTTGATGTATTAGTTATAGCCCCAGCTCTGACTTCAGAAACACGATGTGAAGAAATCACATTTTTTAAATTTTTGTCTTCATGCAGTACGACAGAATTCTCTTGGACTCCTGTGGGTCCACATTTTTGGCTTGTGTTTTAAAAATCAACGAGTTCAACTGCAAGCTTCTAGGCTTTTTACCCAAAGCAAAATATTAAAAATAGTAGTCTCTATACAATGCTGTGTATTTTTTTTCCTTAGGAGCAGAGATTTTTCAGTGCAAAATGCAACAGAAGCAGTAGCTGAAAAAGAATTCTGTCTATGATTTGAAGAGAGTATATCAAACCCTTATTTAAGAGCCTTGTGCAGTTTTGTGTTGGTGCTTAAAATGGTCATGTGGTGACATTAGTGCTTGTCACAGTTGCAAACAAGCAATGATGCCTGTGCTGTCCTAATCCTCCTGCCTGGGAACAGCCTCAAACTCTGCCTCTTGCTATTGCACTGAAGGTCCAAGTCACTCATTTTGGTGATTTTTAGGTAACATTGAACCAGGTTGATCCAATGTATCACAGACAACTCCAGGAAACAGATTTGTAAGATGTTCCAGTTGGTAACATGGTGAACTGTGCTGGTGTTAGTAATTCAGACAGGTGGATTCCAGGTTCGGTTTACTCATGTGCATGAAGTTAAACTGTTCTTCAACCTGCCCTCAAAACAGCTCAAAAAGGTTCTTTAGGTAACAAGTACTTTTCTTTCCTTTAAAGAATTTCCAGAACAGAAGTTATTTGCTGCTCTTTTGATCAAGTGTGTTGTACAGCTGGAACTCATTCAGACGATCGACAACATTGTGTTCTTCCCAGCAACTAGCAAAAAAGAGGATGCAGAGAATCTAGCAGCAGCACAAGTAAGTGGAACTGATAGATATCTCACTTTTTAACACCTTTTCCTCCAAAGGTTTTAAGATAAAGTTTCTTAAACTTCCATAATATCTGCTAATTTACAATTTTTACATGCATTTGAGAATTTCCATTGGGCTGTTGAGATCTTTTACAACTTCCATTAAATTGCATTTGCTGTGCCAGGGCAGCACTGTGGAGATTAAAACATGTGTTGTTCAAAGGGATGTATGTAACTGGGATGTGGATACAATCTTTAATATCGTGTTAAGTTGAAGTACAAGTACAGATGTAAACAGGGTAGTATGGAGTTGTCACAGGAGCTTGCTGAAGACAGTTGTGAATTTTTACTTCAAGTATTTTTTTCCTTTTCCTTTTTTTTTTTAACAGAGAGATGCAGTAGACTTTGATGTCCATGTGGATACACAGGATCAAGGGATGTATCGTTTCCTAACATCACAGCAGCTTTTCAAACTTCTCGATTGTCTGCTGGAATCTCACAGATTTGCTAAAGCATTTAATTCAAACAATGAACAAAGAACTGCTCTCTGGAAAGCAGGTGAGTCAGTCCCCTTGGAGAAATACTTTGTGACAGTGTGAATTGACCCAAAAATAGGTCAAAAATTCATTAATGCTGAATGTAAAAGTTGAAGCTTTAGCTTTATAACTGTAGGATTCCTAAAGGGAGGGGACCTCATCCGTGCAGGTGCAAATATGTCTGGTTTCCTAAAATTTAAGGTTTCATTGAGGTACAGTTGCCAAGCTGGTTCTTGGCTGTAGGTGAGCCCCATACTTGAAAGCTGCAGGCACAAACACAGGTTTCACAGCTACTTGGAAGCTGATATTAAAAATGTCATTTTTTAATGACACACAATCACGGTACATATAAATAGGTTAATTTTTAGCAATGCTCCATTGTACTAAATGTTATGATAAATGAATTACCTGAGGTGATTCTTCTGTCTGTGTGCAGAAGATGCTTAGAAAGAGAAGTGGGGGACTGTAAGAAAGAATGTCAGCTGAACAAAAAATCTAAACGGATGCTTGGAATTCCTGCAGGTTTCAAAGGCAAATCAAAGCCCAACCTGCTGAAGCAGGAGACGAGCAGCCTGGCCTGCGGGCTGCGCATCCTGTTCCGCATGTACATGGACGAGAGCCGCACCAACGCCTGGGAGGAGGTCCAGCAAAGACTGCTGAAGTAAGGTCCATGGAGCTGAAACTGCTCATGTTGTGACACCATTTCTGATGTTAAAGAAGGGGTTTTTTTATTTGAAAGGATAGACCTTCTCTGTTTGCAGTAAACTTCTAGAGCTAATGTGTGTGGTGGTGGTCGCAGCTGATATTAAAGAGTTCTGTGTTCTGTGGGGGAGTGCTGTGCCTCCAGCTACTGATGCTGTCTCTCCTTTTTGTTGTCATTACATGTTTTGCAGAGAGAACAAAGGTTTTGTCACCTTTTTTTGTATCATGTATGTAGGTGGGGTCTTGTTATAGCTCCTCTTTAAAAAGGAAAGCAAGTATCACCTAAACCTTGTGTTTTCGTTCGCTAGCCTCAGTGAAACTGCAGTGGAACTGGCACTGTTTGTTCTCACCTGCAGAAATGGACACTGGGCTTGAGCAGCGTTGTGAGCATACAGAGGCCTTTGGTTCTTTGGTTATTCATCTGAATGTTTTTTGTTTACAAAGTTTTTCAAGCAACTCTTGAAATAAGAGAGGGCTTAAAACTACAACAGCAACACTTAAGGCTAAGACTGTAAGGTTCACAGACTAGGAAGCAGAGCTGAAAACTGCCTGGTTACATCAACATGAGATGTTCCTACAGTGCACAATTTGTCACACACCTCTCACAGAGCACTCGATACATTTCAAATACATGCACAAACAGCATAATCACATTTTGTCAGCTTATTTATTACTGAAGTCCTAGGACTTTGGGTTTGAGTTTAACAAAGTCACTGCTTTCTGTCATTAATCAGGCTGAGAGCAGCTTTCATAAAACAATGCTCTTCTACACTAGGGCTCTAGACTGCCAGAAGTTGCAAAGCCAAAGCTCCCTCTCTGCAGTAGAGCTCAGAAAGAAATGTGAGTTACTATTTTTTTGTGTCTTTTGTCTCCAGTGTCTGCAGTGAGGCTCTGAGCTATTTCCTCACTCTTACATCAGAAAGTCATCGGGAAGCCTGGACTAACCTTTTACTCTTATTTTTGACTAAAGTCCTGAAGATAAGTGATGAAAGGGTAAGTAGCTGTTTGGAATGATGTTTCAGATGACGTGTGCAGGTAAGAAGTAGTTCCAGACTGGTTTGTCACACACAGTTACAGACTTGACTTTAAAAGCTCCTGCTGCTCTGTAGACACTCTTGTGTTGAGGGAATGTACATTCAAACTGCGCTTGACAGATACTGACACTAATAATTCAGTGTGAAGGTGCAGTGAGTGATAAAATAAAACGTGTCAGAGAAGTTTAAAGATGCTGGAATCCTTCAGAAGTGTATGTTAAATTGTTTTTACCCCTCGCCTGCTGAGGAAGAGAATTAGTGATATTTTATTCAAAGAATTAACTCTTGTTTCTGCCTCCAGTGCTGCAGGTAAATGTACACCTTGACCTTCTCCAAAGCAATTCTGCAGTAAATAAATCCCTGTTTAGATCTCCCTCTGTTTCTAAGAAAATTTGGCTGAAATAATTAAGTTAATAAGGCCAACTGCAAGAAAAAACTCATAATAGGAAAATATTTCCTCTTAGGGAATAAGCATTAGTAAGGAGCTTTGTGTAGCTGGTGAGCATCTGTCAGAGTATATCACAGCTGTTTTAGCCTTAGCACTGCTAACTTCAGTTGTGAAGATGTTTCTGCTTGTCACTTTGTGGGTTTCTCACCCTCATTTGGGAGAGTATTTAAAATTCGTGTTTTGCAGTGTGCTTTCTGAGGTGTACTGATGTGTAATAGAGTAATTTCTTGTTTGTTTTCTCCTCAGTTCAAGGCCCACGCCTCGTTCTACTATCCTTTGTTGTGTGAAATCATGCAGTTTGACCTTATTCCTGAGCTTCGAGCTGTTTTGCGAAGGTTTTTCCTGCGGATTGGTGTGGTTTTCCAAATATCCCAACCGCCAGAACAAGAGGCTGGAATAAGCAAGCATTAGCAGATAGTGACGCTCTGTTTCAAAGTTTATATTCCTCAGCTAAATAAAAGGACCAGGTAGCTGGGCCATTCTGTCTGGATATCCATATAAATGATTTCTTTCTCTGGCCACGTGTATCCAAGGGTTAACGGTACAGACGCTTACAACTGTAATTAAGGCTTGCAACACTCCAGTCCCTCTCTTTCCTGGCGGATTCTCTCTCATCGGTTTCTCTTGCCTGGCTCGTGCTGAGCACAGAGCCAGTTTTTAGCACAGTCCCCTTGTCAGCACGGGCTGCAGTGTCCTTTACTGTCCTAGACAGCAGTATAGCAACAGATGTTTATGGCGGGTGTGAAAGTAAAATGTACCCAAAGAAACATATATATGTAAAGGTTTGAGCTTCTGCGAGAAGTACAACTCAGGAGAGCTGTATTTTGAAGGATAAAATGTTTATAGTGAAAAGAAAATGGAGATTATTGTTCATGGAAAAAAATATTTAGCAACTATGTCTGATATTCTAAGTTTTTTGCACACTCAGGCTGTCTGAGACATTGGTAATCATCCTTCTGTGAAAATGTACAGAGATGCAGGTCTGTAATATAAACTCTTTAACACTATACAGTTCTTCCTGAATTATTTTATTTCTGTATTACTGATTTGTTGAAAGCCCATAACTCTTCCTTGTTTACCAAATGCACTAGAAGTTTGGGTTTCTTTCTTTGGGTTGTGATTTTTTTTTCCTTTTTTTTTTTTTTTTTTTTTTTTTTTTTTTTTTTTGTGTTTTTTTTTTTTTTTTTTTTTTTTTTTTTTTTTTTTTTTTTGTTATTTTTGTTCCGTTTTGTTTCATTGTAGCCCAGAAGTTATTGTTGCCGACTTTTGTCAAGAACAGCGGTAGAAATATCGGTAGAAATATCACGACTGACATAACTACCTGTAATATACTTGTTTTAGGGCTTTTAAATATAACGAGCCATTGAAATGATGATCCTTCAAGGACTGGAACTTGAATCACTGCAAACAAGTCTAGGTTGTGTCTGCTGTCAGATGTTTTTTTGTTTGATGTAGATTTCACTCTTATGTACAGAATTTAATGTTGGATATATTCAAGTAACAAATCTGGCATGGTTTGGGGATGGTTAAATTTATTGGAAATGTATTCATACTGTGAATTGTGCTCTGATGGTTAACAGACGAGATTGTCAAGCATTCTGTATTACAATGGATGTAGAAATTTTTTTCAGATGGACAAAATGTATATGGTACAGATATGTAAAGTTTTCTATGTAAAAAAATTCTGTACAACTTTCTGTACAATATTTGGTTCTCATCTGGCATATTCTAATCAGGTTATAGGTCAATAAAGTTTTTGAACTCTTTCATCAGTGCAATCAAAACCAGTCTAATCCACAGCTACTTGTTTCACAGTTTGCTTTGCCTCTCATGCTTTTGTTTCAAAGCAGCAAACCCCAGACCCCGGGAGCAGAAAGGTGGATGCCCTTTGGTTGACTGGGATGTGTCTTCTCACTGTTAGAGACAAATACAGGGGGAGAAAGAGTGGTAAATACAAAAAAAGGTGGGCAGGGCTGGAGGAGAATAAAAGCACTACGGGAAGTGGTCAGATGAACCCTGTATGCTGCAGAGATAGAAACTCCAGTACTGCACTTTGCTCTCTGGGGATTAAAATATAAACACCAAACATCTGATGGAGAAGGGGGGAAGGGAAGGGCTGGGATTGCAGTTCTGCTGACTTGGAACACCTCGGCCAGCTCAGCCTTGTCAGCGTCTTCAGTTCTGAAAGTAAAAGTGGAATCGGATTGTTCTCCAGTGTGTTCCCACAAAACTCCTGACTGGCACGGGGAAACTGTGTGAAGAGCAAGAAGGTGTGTGAGGGAGCCTCCTCTCATAGGGCAATGAATCTGCAATAGACATTTGCGGCAGGCTCCACAAATAAGCGTTGAGCAGTTCAATGAATTAGCTGTGGAAAAGCCAGAAAAGGGAATTAAAATGCTATGACCTGTGATTCAGAGTTTGCTCACAAAGTTAATTGGGGTGGAGCAAAACTAAATAGCAATTACCAGTGTCAGAAGGGGGAAAATTGAGGTTATTTGAATTAATTGTAGCCTTTCCTCTTGGGCTGTATTTCACTTCAGTTTGTTGTGCTGTGTTTAAATCTTAAACTGCTCTGCTAGGCCAGACCTGAGGTTTTTCTTTGTCTATTTGATAGTGATCAGTATAATTTTTAGAGTGAGTGTAAGGTGTTGCATCCCTATTCATTGTCATACTCTCCCCATGGCTTTAGTGAACTGTGCTGAGACCATCACCAGGGTGTTCCTGACACTGCTGCCCTGAGCACTATTTAAACAGCCACTGTTCCTTGTGTGTCTGCCCAATTGCTGTCTAATCATCTGTGTTCAGGATACAGTGAATTATCTAAAAACTTGGGCAGTTGGGGTTGTGGGGCTTTTTTTGGTTTTAAACCTCACTGCTTCATTGTTTTGTTGTGTACTCCTCTTCAGTAATGACATTTTTCTCTTACAGCCTGGCCTTCTCCTGCCGTATTTATTGCTCATGTGGAAAAGGCCCAATAGGTGTTAAATTTTGGTTCATTGGGAACTGAACTTCAGTGTCATTGTAACTCTTTTCTGTGCCTCTCTTTAGTTCTTGCAATGCCAGAGCAGCACCAGGTGTACTCTGGGCATTGTGTTCAACTTGCAGCTCTCTTAATGCTCATATTTATGATAATTATCAAAAATCGGGGGGCAGGGAATAGGTTCTGGTTTGGTCCCATCAGGGCTGTGGACTGCAGATGTATTTATTTTACAGGTGAGGCTGTCATGATAAAAAGTTTTAAAAGTTAGGCAGAAGGGCCCCACTAAAAGCTGAACTTTGGAGAGGCAGAGAAAACTGAAGGAAACATCTGGAAAGGGAAGATGCCAAGGACCCAGAGTGTCCCGAGCAGCAGCCTCAGTCCCCAAGGGAGGGTAGCTGTAGGGAAGAGTGGAATTTGTGGTGCTAAGGGCTGCTGAGCAGTGAGGTTAAAGTCCTTTCAGTGGGGCTGTGCCATGTCCTGCCTGGCCATGAACTGGAGTAAAGGAATGCCAGCCTGTGGTGGTCTGTGGCATTTACAAAACTTATGCAGTGAAATGAGGGTGGCTTTTTAGGGCAACACTTCATTCTTCTCTCAGGGGTAAAACTCTGACTTAAATGAAGGGAATAAAGAATAATTAAAACTCTGGAAGCAAATAGATGAGGAAGAAGAGAAATTCTGCCTCTAGCCTGGAGTTAGTACAGTGAGTGTGTCACAAAGTTCAACTTGTGAAGCAACTGGAGAGAGCCATCAGGGCAGGTGAGAAAGAAAAGTATAAAAGGCATAAGGTGGGATGTGCCAGGAGAGGGTGAAGTGTGTTACTACAAAGCATTTTCAGCTCAGCTGCTTAAAATTATTTCCAATGCCTCTGGTAAGTCCAGACTGGAGCAGCCCTGCAGGCAGCAGTACCTGCTCCAGCCCAGGTCAGGGATTGTACCACTGCCCCTGCTTGAGCGGCCACCGCTGCCATGGCCACACTGCTGAACCTTCTCACTGCTGAGCCAGAAATTCAGGGAGGGTAAGAATTATCCTGATTTGGCAAATCCTCTCCGTGTAGGAATGTGCTAAGCCCGTGAAGAAGCTGAACACCACCCAGGTTTGAAGTACATCTGTCAGCAAATATTGCCTGCCATCATCATGGAACTGCTGTAGTCTTCAAGCAGGTTTACAAAAGCTTGAAGATGGCATTTTAGTAAAAATAAAAGACCTTTGTAAAAACTTCTTGTTTTCATCAGCGGTTTGTTGGGATCTTTTTTTTTCCCCTGTTGATAACATTTAGGCTTCGGGGTGGGAATTTCCTAACCAAGAGGAAAGTTGCAACATTACCCCTGCTTCACCTTGGTCGTGTAGTTCACTGCACTCCTAAAATCTTGCTTCCACCTACATGTCCTTCTTGATAAAGCCCTGTGCTCTTAATCAACAGCTCTTCCATGTGTTTTAGTTTCTTTGCAGACAGCCTCAACGCTCCAGTTTGTTCATGAGTAAATGAAAGCTGATCATAAATTAAGAAAATTGAAGTCGGCTTTCACAGTTTTTGTAACAAAAATAATTTTAGTAACAAAATACTTTATTAACTCTTCAATCAGAAACATAAATATATGCAACAATATCTGTATTTTCATCACATGACAAGTTAGGGAATGTAAGACACATTGCTAATAGTCATTTTTTTTAGCTGTGCTTTCATGCAGGATAGCATTTATCCTGTATGAAAAGTAGGTGTCCTTCAAGTTATTCACTCTTTGGGTAAAATCCTAATGCCCTTCTGCTGTTGGGCTACTTTAATGCTAGACAGTTTTGGAGTTTGACTATAAAGCTAAAAAACACACTTAATATCAAATTCACACACACCACACTCTGTTTCTGAGGCTGAAACTTAAGTTGTATAAAAAGTGCAAAAGCTGCCAAGCTATTCCTCCGTTTCCCACGTCACGGAATAGAAACCATCCCTGTGCTACATCTCATTCCACTGCAGTGTCTGATCCTTTATTATTGCTATTTTAAATTACACACACACTCCACTCTCTGTACACGGAGGGGAACTCTCCCCGCGGGGTTCCTGGGCAGGTGCATGGTGCTGAGCGGTGCCTCCTCGGCCGCGGCGCTCCCGGGGAGCCTCAGCCGTGCGCGGTGGAGAGCCCCTGCCAGCCCACCGGGAGCGCGGGCTCCGGGGAGAGCTTTGCTGGGCTCGGCTGCTCCGCCAGGAACCTCCGGAGCGTGGCCGACGTTCCCGGGCGCAGCCAGGGCTCCGTGGCCTCGGTGTCCGTGGAGCTGGGCCGTCTGCCGGCGTGGGACTGAGCGCGCTTCAGAAGGTCATCCACGTCCCCCAAGGAAATGTCATCACCTGAGAGAGGAGGAGAGCAGCGCTCGAGTTAGAGGGGACAGGAGCTCTTCCCGTCACAGCACGGGGCGGGCTTGGCTGCAATGAGTGCATCAATAATGCTTTTAAATGACATTTGTTCCTACTTAGCACATGTTTGCTGCTGTTCTGGGGAACTGCGCCCCAACAGCTCCCCACCGGCAGCTCAGCAAGGGGATAAGGATACAGGCAAAGGCGGGTGGACTCGGCAGAGGGTTCTTGCTTTCCAAAAAGCTTCCATTTAGGGCGAAGTCAAATCCGTCAGTGCATATATGCATTAAAATGCATGTAAAAATGAGGCCATTCAATTACTGAATGGGGCTTGGCTGAACGCTTGTATAGACAGTCCCCTACTGAGGAAGAATTGTTTTAACTTGGTTTAACAGTGCAAATGCAGGTGAGCCTGTGCATCACACCCCAGCACAGCTCAAAACCTGCACGCAGTGTCATGCTGGAACTGGCTAAGTTGGGATCTTCCAGCTACAAAACAAACCCCACCAAACAAAAACCAGAACTGCCTTGCCTTTGAACATGGGCTCATTACCACTCTGAACTCCACTATTACTTGTTTCAATTCTGTCAACAATAATACATATATCTAATACCTTAAACAAATAGTTCTTAGTGTAGATTATCAAACAACATAAAATTTTACTTTATATAAAGGGATCTAAACGTATAAATTTCTCTGTGCTGTTCCTTTTTTGGCCTCACAACATTGAAATTTTACACAGATAAAAAAAACTGTGCAAACCTCAGCTATCTATAATGACTGCAAATCGCAATGTTTTCCTCTTAAAACTGAGTCACATCAATGAAGAGGTTCTGGTTTCTTGGTATTTAGGGTGGGCAGAAAAATGTTTAAAGATTGGATTGGGAAAAAAAAATCAACATTTTTGCAGAAACATCCTAATTCAAGCAAAACAGAACTGTATATTTTTTAGTGATGAAATAATTCACCTAAGCAATTGATAAATATCATGTAATTTAAGTATTTGCATGATTTTTACAAATTTCAGGTTTTTATTCAGGAAAAATGCTGACTTATTAAAAATGAGAATTTAAACCAAAGCTTCTCTGACAATTCTCATTAAAAACTGAAAGTTGATGTTCTGAGCATGGGTGTGAGAGCCCAAGGCCTAGAGAAGCAGCAGCCAGGTGTGCAGGGGTGAAGGGAAGGCCAGGACTGCACAACCCCACATAAACTGGGAGCAAGGGCTCTGTTTTCCTCTTTGTGTGTTAAGTGGGATTGCAGGTTCTAAAACAAAATGCCAAATACTTTTTGTTCCTAAAGAACTTGGCACGAATCACTAGTTCTGTCACATCATACAGACACGGATCTGATCATCCTCCAAGCCTTCCCAGTCTGGTTAAAACTTGTCTGTAACACTAGAAGTGAGAGCAGACCTCCCTCTCTCTAGGGCCTGTCATCTCCTGTGCTTGAAGCTGGCAGAGTGAACCTCTTTGTCTCCTCAGTCCTGGGTCAGATGAACTCTCCTGGGGGTTGGAGCCCACAGTTTTTTGCAGATGTAGGTTACAGTGAGGTTAACAGCCTGTGCTGTTCCTGCCACAGCAGGAAAAGTGATGCCTAAGAAAATCAATTTTCTCTTTGCTGCCTTCAGAGATGATATTTAGCAACAATAAAAATGAGGTTGTTTAGAGACAAACAAACTGTGAATGTCCAGGCCAGAGGGCTGCATTTCCCTACACTTAACTACTTCTGCCTTTAAAGCAAAGCCTTTAGGTCTTGCAGGTGTCAGAGACAAGAACTGTTCTACCAGAGATAAGATCACAGTGCACATCACTGGGTCAGACTCACTTGGTGCTGCTTTTAGAAAGCACAGCAGATCAGCTGCACTGCAGAACTTCATCGTGAATTTCAACACTTTTCACACGCCATAAAAAACTGTCCTTAATTGGGACACATATCAAGACTCTTGATAATTCAGTTTGCATGTGGAGCCTGAGGATAAGGAGAGCTTTTCCTTAGCAC
The DNA here is from genome assembly GCA_013397055.1 of Pachycephala philippinensis. Taxonomy (NCBI): domain Eukaryota; kingdom Metazoa; phylum Chordata; class Aves; order Passeriformes; genus Pachycephala; species Pachycephala philippinensis. Next base: position 326,334 of record VWZT01000382.1, read on the forward strand.
GAAATCTTGGTTTAGAAATTGAATGGCATCTGGATTCCTGCAAAACACCAGTGGCAGCACATCCCGTGTGCCCAAATCTGTGAGAATTCCCTCTTCTGTACCAGTGCCTGCTCTTGTTTATGCCCTTGGGAACACACATACCTTGCCCTGACAGAGAAGGCATCTCTGGCTTGCAGAGACTCCATCACCCAAATATTCACTGATGGGAATTTTTTTGGATGGGTGAAAATGGAGGAAAAGGCCTGGCTCCTTTTTTCTAATTTTCCAATTAAGAAAACAATACTTGGATGCCTTTAGGATTCCCACATCAGTCCCACAGGAGAAAGTGAACTGCTGTGGACACAGCCTCCTTATTGAACTGGATCAGCTCTTAGAATTTATCAAAGCCTGGGAATTGCCATCTCTCATTTCAAGGGGAGATAACCAGGTTCCTTAGTTACGTATTTGTGAGATGTGTTTTCTCTCAGCAGTGTCTCTGAGGGCAGAGGAGAAATGCCAGTCCTGGCTGCTCGGAAAGCAAGAGGATGCCACAAGGGTTCTTTCAAACTGTTAGGGAAAAGGAATAAAAAACCTTGGCTTCACTCATTTTTTCTGTAACATCCCTGAGCACAAGGAGGGAACAGGAGGGCAGGCAGCAGTGCAGCCTGAACGACCACAGCTGTGCAAGAGGATCTCTTGCTGCCTTTCCAAGAGGCACAAATGGTAAGGATGAGTGATGGGTCCCCATGTGCTCCAAAGAACAAGCAACACACAGACATAAAAATATACACATACATATATATACACACACATATCAAAATTAGATTCATCTAAAGGCTGAAGCTCTGGAGACAGTGACAAACAGAAGGCATGCAAAATAAAAAGTGTAGTGCATATGATATGAGGTCAAATTATAAACGAGGTGAGATAGAATAAGGATACAGAAGTAAAAGAAGTTCACATAGCAGAAATATCTGGGTGGAGTAAAATTAGTAAAGAGTTTATTTAGATTATAGAAGAAAATTAGTATGAAGAGGGTTTTTTTTTTTAGTGATTTAAAACCAGAGTGAGATGGTTAAAACNCGAAATTAAAAAAAAAAAAAAAAAAAAAAAGATGAAGTGCTAGTAAGAGTAGCCATAGCAACGGAATCAAAAATACTGCCAGCATCTGTACTCTCATTAAGTTTATAAAAAGGATACTGATACTGTAATTGCCTAGACAGCACAGCAACTACCTCCAAAAAAAAGCGAGATCTCAGACTCGTATGAAAGAATCATTAGCACAAAGTGTATGAACTGGGGCACAATCCATGTGAGAAATTAAAGACCAATAATGGTTGCCATGATTGGTACTTCACACACAAAAGGGATCTAGATCAGGCAGCCAGCATTTGGAGATGCTCCAAGACAACTCCCAGCGCCTGATGTAAGAAACATGGAATGAATTCAAGTGTGTGTGCCATGAAAGAGGTATCAGTATCAAATATTCACATACTCAAATACTGAATGATCATTAATATTAACAAACCACTAGAAAATCAATTTAACTAGAAACTGAAGTACTTCATCATACACAATTCTCTGGCATATCTTCATGCTGGTTGGACCACAGACATCTGATTCCCAGGAATGCCAATAAACTCACACAGGCACCTCATCATCATTCATCACTCGGGTGTTTCATTTCTTCCCACTGCCATTTCAGCTGTGCAGCTGGATATCCCCATCCTGCTGCCCACAGAGACACACTGCAGTGGTGCAGGCAGGACAAGTATGAGTGGCTGATCAGACAGGAATATGAGAGTTTTCTCCTCCTCTCCTCCTCAAAACTTACTCTAAAGAAGTTGTGTTGAGGTGTGCTGAGGAAGCCTTTGTACCAGCTACAGAGCTCTATAAATAACTCCTGTGTCTGATCTGGTTGCTCACTGTTCTGCTACATGAAGCCTATTATTATTTGTTCCTTTAATTTTTGTAATTACTTGGTGTTCACTACATCATTTTTGCTACAGGGAGCATACCCAAGGAAGGAGATTTCTGCTGGGGCTCAGTCAGTCTGTGCAATCGTTCCTCGTTCTTGCCTTTCACCTGATCAACGTCGAGGCTGAAGTCTGAGTGCAAAGAGAAGCTGTCAGGCTGCAGCAACGGTGTGTGGCCTGGTGGAACTTCTTCCTGCAGGGAATCCAAAAATGCACAAATCCTTCAGTTAAACAGCATCCTTTTTAATAGGGCAAATAGCTACACATGTACTCTCTCAGGAGCCATAACATGGAGTCACTGTGGAAGCACAGGAACTCTCTGACATCTGACATCTGTCAGTTCTCATACGTACAGCACTCTCCAAAGCTCTCTGCTTTAGTCGTCTCCTCTCCCTTGCAGAAGATGGATGCTTTGGTAATAAATTAACTTCTAAGGCAGAAAACGTTTCCCCATTAGCACCTGGAAAAACAGGTGAAATAATTTTCAAAGAAATCAAAATACCAGAGAGTGCTCAAACCTGTTTATGTTTTGAAGCAAGCCAATATATTGTACTTGACTCCATCACAGGAATCAAAGGAATGTGTTCATTACAAATCTTGTTTATACCCAGACCTTTAAAGAAAATGAGTACTCAAATGAGCACAGCACCTCTGCTTGAAAGAGAGAACACTTGGAAAATCAGAGTCATAAAAAGGTACAATCATGTAACAAATTCTGTTTGTAAATACATTCCATGGAATATATAATAACATTACATGGACTGAAAATGTTACATGGAATATGGTAACACAAAATCTGTGCATTAATCACACATCCTTGGTCATATCTCAGCCTTTTCATGCAATAAAATGTTAGAATCTGTTCATACAGAAATAAATAACTACACTTTTTGATCATACTTGTATCACATTACAGTGAGGGGAGTTTAATCTATTTTTATAATATAAATGAACCCTAAGGTCATGTCTCTGCTTCACACTTGTCTATTTCCCCTTGTTTTGCTGACTCTGGAAACTCTTTCAAACACAAACTGTTTTAAACAAGTACTGTTTTTTTCCTCCAGGACCAGTAAGCACTGCCTGGGGCTGGCTGGTGGCTTTGCTGCTGCTTGGTGGGGGCAGTGGGCTCTGTTTCCTCCTGCATCCTCTCTGGCATCTTCAGGAACAGAGCCTCCCAGGGAAAGGAAGGACTCTGCCCAACAAAACCCATACAGAATCCATTACCACCAACTGCTCTTTGTGACAACGAAGTCACGTTTGGAAAAGTGGTTGGTCCAGCACATCACATAAAGTAAAAAAAAATTAAAAAGATAAATGTGTGTAAATTCTAAATGTAACAATTAAACAATTAAAAAGTTATTTTGGTTGAAAATTGAGATACTTGTGTTTGAAAAATAAACTTGATTGATGTCAAACAAGTGGCATTTAACAAAAAGAGAGATTTTAAAAAATTCTTTATGTTGTCAGTTGTTTTTTTCCCTAAAATATATATTTTTTATTCTCCTCTCATCTTTTCTCTTTCCCAGTTTCACCAAAGGTACTCATGCTCTGATCACAAATGTTTCAAGTAAAAAAATCAAAGCATAATTTTGAAATGGTGGGAGGCTAACAATTCATGTGTCAGAATTCCAGCTACCAGACCAGCTGAATTTCACTATATTCAAAATAGTGCTATTACTCGGAATATAAAAAATGGTTTAACAATGTGAACTTGTCACAACAAAGTACGAGCTTAAGAATTTATTTGTATCTTTAGTGTATCATCAGTATCCGATGCTACCTGTTCCTGTAAGCATCTATCATTCAGATCCTGCTGCACAGAGATGCTTTCAAATCACTGCATTAACACTAATGGATTCTAGGGTTTTCAGTGAGGCAAAAAATGGGAAAAAAGAAACTGATAAACCACTTTGTTTCTAACTGCCTCAAATTTCTGAGCCCTAAGAGATAAATTCATTTGTAATGCTGACATAATAGAAGTCAAGATTGAGTTGATTTTAAACCCATGTCAAAAAAAACCTCAACTAAAACAGAGGGTAGTGTTACAGTCTTCTTAGGAAATGGAGAACACTGTTCAAATACATCCCCTGAATTTCACAAAAGACCCTCAGACAATGTAAGCAGCACAACTCACAGAGAAGGCAGCCCACAGATAATGATGGATTTAAATTTTCATTTCAGGGATGGAAGTCACCAGATGCATATCCAGAATGTTAGTAGCTGTTTATAAAGCCCAAATAATGCAAAGGATAACACATTTTTAGTTAACACACACAGCTCACTATTGAAGAACATGGTTTTCATCAGTCATAAATGATCTAGGGGGAAAAAAAGGAAAAAAAGTGTGGAGGGATAAATAATATGCTAGGTTAACTGCAACACCTCACTAAACTGCAGCTACCAGCTGTATGGGGAGAAGGAAAAGGGTGAGAGGACTATAAATATCCTGAACCTCATGAAAGTAGTGAATAAAACCAAGAGCACCCCGTTACAGAGGTGGCAGACTCAGAGCAGACAAAAGGACATAGTTCACAGAAGGCACAGGTTGGATATTTATCCAGCCGCTGATGGTGAACAGGGATTCAAAAATGCTGATTCTAGTTTGTGAAAGACAACCTAAGAAAGGCCCAGCTCAGCAAGATTTATGAAATGCAACCAGCTACAGGTCACTGGAAGCTGGAAGAGTCCTGCATGTCTGCCCTGCATCTTGTGTTCCTCTCCATGAGGCTGTCCTGGCTGAGAGGGGACATTTGGCCCCATCCCAGACTGATGGGCTCTCCTGAGGCATCCTTTCACCTCTGGGCTGTACTAACACACAGTAATCCCTAACCTGAAGGGGAAGGTATTGCAGACTATAGACAGAACCAAAGGCACTGAACAAGGCTGAAAGCCCCACCTGTGCTCTTCCCAATGCCAGGTTCTATCCTGGACTCCAGGACTTGCATGTTAACAGAATAGGCTTTAATACATTTCAAATGAAAAATTCTGGTTTTAACCAAAGCCAGAGATAGCACTCATCAGTTTATAGAAACATTGTTTCATTAAAAAGTACCTGCAGGACTCTACTGCATCTCCCCTACAGCAAATAAAAACCTTGCAAGATGATTTCCCATAGATGACTGAAAGAAATTTCAAAATACTGTAATGCCTGCTAATGGAAAATAACATGTACAGGCCTGAGCTGGTTGGGTTTTTCTAGCCTTGTTATTTCGAGTGACTGGAAATAAAACAGCACTTTTACATCCATGCATATAAAGTTTGAATAAAGAGACATTACATGAGGCAGTCTATACAAAAATCTTTAGAAAACTAAAAACCTTCTACTTCAGATGATGAGTAAGTGACAACGTCTGTAAGTATGATGTTGCAAGTGAAATGAAATAATATGTGAACAGCAGAAAAGTGACTAATTTAGAATCAATTGCTGTCTTATACCCATATAATCATACTTTAAAATCAAGCATGCTTGTAAATCAAAAGAATAACCATGAAAAGAATTGCTGACTGTCTAAGACTTTTATATTTCACTGCAGACAGATTGCAATTGTAAGCTGTGATTGCCAATAAATTATATTATTTGCAGCAGAACAATAGAAAAGCATTGCCTATGCTACCATTGTAACACATTTCCTGAATAAATATTAGCTTTTCCTTATCCAAAGCTGGGAAGATGGCAAAAAAAGCCCCTTGACAAGATCAACATCCCAGAAGAAGCATGAAGAGCAGAGAAAGATGCCTTCTCACGAAAAGATGTAAGGTGGTAATCTACATCTTGTCATCTACACCAATTTATTGCAGTAAAATTTCATTTTAATTTGGAGACATAACTTCCTAATACTTCAAACCAGTCACCACAGCTACAACCACTGCAACTTTTAAAACAGTAAATCATTTTAGAGACACAGCATTAGACTAAACCATGTGTCTGTACACTCACTATATGGTTAAGGGGAGGTATAAACTCACCAATAAAAGCGCTATCCGATTCCAACAGTGAATTTTTCTGGAATTCACTAGATTCGTTCCTGAACTACAAAAGTGAAACAGAAAAAATGGAAATTCACAGGCCTCAAAATATTTCTGGGGACAAATTATAATTAATGTAAATTAATTGCCAAACTTCTGCAAAGCAAAGAGCAGCTCTACAGTGTTAATATTCTACTATCCCTGACTCTGTGGTTCTAAAAACCCAATACATTTTTAAATAACTCGTATTCTCTATAAGCATTAGGTTTTGGGTTTTTTACTTTTCTGTAGAAATCCCATTTGCTGAAATTGCCTACACATGGCAACTGTTGTGGTGATTTGTGTAACACAGACATTTCCATCAAGAAATTGATCCTTGTCACTCTGCAGGAGGTTCAGAACAGTCAGCGCTTGCAGTGAGCTTTGCACTTAAGGTTTGTATGAAGTATTGATCAAATGAGGAATGATTCCTTATGTTTCACTTATCCCACCACATACAACCTTTGACATTAAAATACCAAATTTCTACATCAAAATATCAAGCACTAAGACCAATACTTGTAGCTCACTACATAGTTGCAACTATTTGTTACAGAAATCCTACTGTGGAATAATTTATGCTGAAAACCACTCTAAAATCAAAGCAGCAGAAACTATCAGAGGAAACAGAACAAGAGAAAACAAATCTTTTACTGTAAAGCATTGCTCTGAATGAGAATTTCAGGCATTAAATTACAACTGTGAAATGCATTAATGTGATTATTTTTTTAAATAAATACTGTTTCATTTCTGCATTTAGTTACAGCATTATCCTCGAGGTTAATGTCTTCGCTGTTGCACAGTCTCCTGTTTTTCATTGTTTTACATTACCATGAAACACAATTAAACTCTGTTATTCAGTATTTTGGGTTAGTGTAGAATTCTAATTTGATAGCACTTTATTTTGCTCTTTTCACCAAGTCAGAAAATAAATGTCCCATCCGAGAACAGATCCAATCCTTGACTGCTAAGTGCATCACTTAAACCACCCGAATTCAGAGCAACTGCTTCTGGCTTGGCTTTTTCTACTAGTTCTCACCCCCCAGCAGCAATCTAACATTATATGAATATAAAGTAAGTACCAATGAATATAAAAGGAAGAGAGTTAAAGAATCAGGCCATCTCTATATACAAAGATAAGCAACTTGTATGTCAAGTTTAAAGAAGCTGTTGCTTGTGTGGACAAGAAAAAGAAGTAAATAAGCTTGCTGTCTTGTTAAGTGTAATTTCTTTCTCCAAATCAGTGAAAGACACAATATTTCTCACCTTTGAAAAAGTAATATAATAAAAACCCTTTTATTCTTACCAGGCCCATGGTTTGTGGGTAGCTGTCCAAAGCAGCATCTTGATCAACAAAAGCTACACAGACAAGAGACAAAACAACAGGGTTGACATAAAAATAGTTAATAACAAAACATATTTTATCAGCTTATTATTGCAAAAATAGACCAGTATGCATTACGTCTTTAAATACACATAAATTGGAATGAATGAATGAGTTTTTAAAACATTTGAACACAACAATTATTCCATTTTCCTTATGTAAATTTAAGTAGAATCAGAGAAATCAAACAGAAATCTGTAGTGTATTATTTCTAATCTGTTTTTTGGCTCCTGGCAGGGAGTAACAACCACAGAAGGGACTGCAGAAAGCCCCAAGAGTAAATGGACATTCAACATGCTGAGCACATCACACTTCCAGCTTTTAAAGAGAGGCAGAACCAGACAGAGATCGTTTCACAGAGGAAAGTGATAAGAATATATATGCTTTTATCTAGGGATAAAAAACAGTTCTGGAGAGGACAGAGAACCATCCTGAAAGTTAAGCTAACCATGACCCAATGCATGCTGGAAATGCAAAGAAGCAGAACGGAAGTTACTCTTCTTATTTAGTTTAAGTTTTCAAATAAATGATTTAATTAGATTGTTTCTGAGGCAGAGATGCAAGACACAAAACCTTACTCAGTGTGTAGCTGACCTTGTGTCCAGCATCAGAGCACGTGGACTGTCAGACACCCAGCCCACTCCTGACACTGCTCCAGTCAAGCAGCACCCAGCACTGCAGCACAGCAACATCAAACCTGCCCTTGGGGCTTTCCCTCCCATCCCCCAGAGTAACAATCATCCAGAAGTCTGCAAAAGACTGCCTCATTTACAGGGACACATCTAGCATTTAAAAATTCGGGACATTTAAAACACTGATTTCTCAGTTTATAGTTCCATTAACACTCAACATATTCCTCTTTCACATAAAGAGAAAAACATATCAGAGGGAAAATTGTATAAAAAGCATGTAAGGCAAAGAACACTTACACATAGTGTGGGAAAAAAGGTATGCCTTTGCCACAACAGCCCGTAACACGTTATTTCACCCCCAGTACAAAAGTACATACTGCTTTAATTCATCTTTCTTTCTGCCTTAAATCAGACAATAAAACCACTCATCTATTTTCAGCGAGAGGAAGATGATGAACTTGTCTCTGAGGAAAATAAACTGGAAACAGAGAGATGGCAACAAATTCTCTTGCTCAGTACTCAGTGACAGACTATAAAGTTAAATGATGTGGTAAAGCAGCAGGAGAGAGAAAGATGAAAAGCTGTTCAAGGATCCTCTAGAAGCATCAGTAGAAAATACTTATAAAAATCAGCTGCCTGTCTATCAACTAATCTAAGTTACCCTGAAGAGGCCTTTCCTTGGATGTCATCATGGAAGCCTACATTATGCATTAGCAGAAGTCTAAATGACTGCTTATGTTTGAAATTAATGGAAAAGGCAAATTTTCTTTCTAGATGGTGGAAGTTTCTCTGCAGAAAACATTAAATGAAAACTTTCTCAGACTGGTCTATTAAAAAATATTCTAACAGCAGAAAACCAGAACCAAGCCCCAGAGAGATCTCAGCTGAAGCTGGTGAATTATTTTTCAGCATTTCAGTCAATCTCAGGAAGAGGAAGACTGAAGTCAACCCTATACATTCCATTTAGACATTAAATTATAGTCACAACCATATAATTAACACAGAACGTGGTATAGATATGCTTATTTGCAAGTGTGATGTTCTATTATCCATAAGCAATATTGCACCCATTGCTTGAACACCAGCACATCTGTCCAAGATAGAACAGCAATCATCTTTAACACTCAACAGGATACTGAGCAAAATCCCAAAACTACGTACAAAACCACAAAAGCTCCCTCAAATACTCAATTTTTTAATGCTTACATTGTGATAGAATTTCAGCATTCTGGTGTTTTACTGTTTCATACTGCAGTGCTGACAGTGCACTTGAAAGAGGTAAAACTAGAGCTAGTGAGTTTTAATTCTTATCAAATACCAAACACATCATTTCAAGGATTTTTGTTTATCTCAGAGCATTCACTCCTTACCTTCTGTATCTCTCCTCATTCTCATTCTGTCAAGTTTCCTCTGCTGCTCCCTCAACAGTGCCTGCTGTTGAATCTCTAGAGTCTGGTCATCTTTTGGAGGATCAGGATACATGTGCCTCAAGCCCATACGTGTTTCAGGATCTAGAGTAAAGATATGAAATTTACATTTTTTCCCTAAATCAACATTTCTGAAAAGCATTTTTAAAGAAATACCTACAACATCTTAAAAAAACCATTAAAAATAATGGTGACAATGGCCAAGAGGATGAGCAACTTAGCAATGATTTTACAATTTTACTATATTAAAAATATATCTTTTCTGGTAAAGAAGAAACAGAAAGTTACACAGAAACGTAATTTATTGGTGGGTAAAAAAGTCCAATTCAGTCTGTTTTCAGTAACACCATGGTATCAAACACACAAGAAGTTTAAGCAGGAGGGACTAGAAGACAGGTCAGTGCTCCGAGTGATGATGCAGAGTTGTGATGCCAAGAATTCCATGGAATTGTAGGAACAGCCCCACAGAGAGATACACACACACACACACACACACACACACACAGGGAACTGTCCACGAAGTGTGTTGCATGGGCAGCACCTCATGAAGAGCCTGATTTTTACTTTTGTCTTTAAATCCTGCATGGAATGGAAGATGGAGGAAAAGGACAGATGTTGCCCCACCCTTCTTTATCAGTAACAAGATCTACCTGCCTTTGTATTTAAGTTCATTAAATTCCCAGATATTCTGAATATTGACAGGATCTTGAGCCTCCTTTAAGGAAGGTCGCCGAACTGGAGCCTGCAGACGAAGCCTGGCCATCTCAAATATGTCCCTTGGATTCTTCTCTCTCCTCCTGCTTGAAAGGTTTGTAAAACAAGCAGAACACAATTCAACACCGTAATATTAATGAGTTGGATGGAAATACAATATTGATAAAGTTCAGATCTTTTATCTTCAAATAAAGTTATCAAAACAGGAAAATAAATTTGAAAGTAACAATGTGTATTGCGTTACAAAAAGAGATAACCTACTTAAAATAAAAAAACCCTCATACTTTACAGAGTGGAACTAAGACTGGTAATTAGATGAGTCTTTTCCAGCTAATTGGTATGATCAACTAATACATTTTGGAAGCAACCCAAATTTATTAAATAAAGAGAGTATGATTTTTCAGTAAGAACGAAAGTACTTCCACAGCAGTACAGTATTCATCAGCATGTTCAGCAGCAGTAGTACTGCAGTTTACAGGCACGAATTATGCCCTAGGAAAAAAGGTAATGAGGTAAAATTCTGCCTTAGACATCTGTTTTAGACCACCCTTCAAGACAGAACATTGCAACTTCCTATCTCACCAGTACAGTCATTCTTACAAAAAATTTCAGCAAGAGTCTTGGAAAAAACCCAAACACATTAGGAAAAAAAAGAGAAAAATTTTATATACAAGTGCTACCTTTATATTTTCATTCCACTCATGTATATTGGCCAACTAATACTAGCTAATAGTACACAGTAACTCGAAGGTCCTGTGAAAAATCTAGCTTTTAAAACAGAAGATTAAATTCCTACCATGTAATTGGTACATTATCATGACTGGACACATTTAGCAACTGTTCCTGCAGTCGCCTCTCTTCACTACGAAGCTGTTTCCTCATCTCTGATAATTCATTTATCACATTCTTCCTTTCCTCTGGAATTTAGCACAAATAATTTTAAAATAAGGAGTGTCAAAGCAATGTTGCTACCTGCTTATAAACATAAGTAAAAAATAAAGGGAAAAAACAGATATAATGAAATGTTAATTAAAACAAGAATTGTACAAACACAAGAATCGCAACATTTCATACACTAGAAATTAGATCAGAGTTTTTATTTTGAGACAGCAGAAGGACCAGAACCCCTGAACAGCAGAAAACATACAAATGTCACTGGAAATGTTTCACTCTATTTATAAAAGGAAAGGCTATGGAATACAAGTGGGTGTTGCCAGTAAATAGCCTTATTTTGAAATATGCAAGCCTACACAGTTCCCAGATAACAGGAACTGAAGTGGTATCTGCAAGCACTCAACATCATTTTTTTTCCCTGACTCAGAAGTGGGATATCTGTCTGCCTAGGGCAGACTCTCTTAAGTGGTCAGGAGTTCTAACTTCAATTTTTAATACATGCTTATGTTGACTTTTCAGACCTACTTTGGGTCTATGCTGGTTTTTTGTGGTCAGGACAGCATTCCTCCACAAGTTAAATCAGTTTAAGAAATTCCTCATTTTCCAAATAACATACTTACAATTTGATATTTTACTGACTTTTAGATTTTAGTGTCCAGAACTTAGGAGGCAAAAAAGTCTTACTAGTTTATGTCTTTATTTCTCTCCTGCCAGACGGTCTGAGTCAATTTCCAACGGCTGCATTAAGAACCACTCTGCCTTCCATTTAGTGGAAAACCCACAACTCTCTGGAATGGCCCCAGGTACTTTCTGCTGCAGGCTAGCATTTGTAGGACACCATTTACTGCTAAATTCCATGTGTTGTTTCTTATATACTTGTAAAAAAAGTATCAGCAGAGAATTACTGCTTTCCATCCACGTATTGCCAGGATAACTAATATACAAAAAGCAAAGGAGATCCTTCCAGCACATTTGAATTTTAGAACCACCAGTGAAAGCCAAGAGAAATAAGGAGAGGATTAGGCAGATTAACAAAGGTAGGTAGAATTTAAGAGTTAGGACTGCAATGCTCTACACTCTGTTGGTCTAATCCCTTACTTAGCCAACCCAAAACTCTACCATTCTGCAGTACTCTGGTCACAGTGGTACCACTGTTCTGAGAGAACCAGCACTTCCCATGCAGACTATTCCATTATCAGAGTTTTTTATTTTGTCTTAAAACTTCACACATACCATGCTAAAGCACTGATAGTACTAAGAGAGAGAAAATACCTAGATAGAAATGCAAACTTTAGAGGACTATTCTTTTGCAGGCAAGAAAGGAGCTGTAACTGAGAATGGTTTTGCTGTAATAAAAAGTGAGCTTGCAATAAAGACAAACACCCACCTAATGAACGCAACTGATTTCTTCTAGCAGGGACAGGTGGAGAGGGAGCTCTTGGCTGTGCAGGATCCTAGTGATCATCATGAACATGAAATGTTGATTTGTAAAAGGAAGAAATTACAGTACATTTTATTTCCTTATTTCACCTCCAATTTACATTAACAATTGGAAGACAGAACAGTAACCTTACAGGTTGTGAATGCGTAAGGTTTTTTTAAATCTGCTCTTTAAATGTATAATCCAAATTACTATGACAATACCTATAAGGCACTATTCAGAAATCCAAACAAACCTGTACCAAGTACTGCTAAAGAAATAAAATGACCTACCTCCAGAGCATTCTTCACATTTAGGGAAAGCAATGGTTTTAATAAGGTTTAAAGTGTGACATAAAATATTCTCTGAAACTGCACTATAAAGTATTTAGCCCAGTTCAGACAGAGAGTTGGTAAAAACCAAACAAACACTTTTTCAATAAGAAGACAGAAGTGTAGCCTGAGATTCAAATATCATAAACAATTATTTAATCTACTCTCTTCTAGGGGAAGTTTCTTTAAAAAGCCAAAAAAAACCCCAGAGAAGATTATCAAGTAAACAAATGAGTGGTCTCAGAACCACTACTATGACTCATTTGTGATGCAGAGAAGAAGGCAAAGCATAGTAGGAGTTATAATCTTCTTGTACCTTCAAAAACATAAAGATTACACAATAATGTCAGTAGCTACAAATCACCATAAAATCCATGCCTGAGCTAAGTTCTTCTGTGAGTGAACATGATGAGCTGCTAGATTATATGTAAACTTTCTTATCCTATATCTTGAGATCATTAGAAACCCCTGGTAAGGGTCTGGACAGTGTATGTCCTCTCCAAAATGAGGTACGCATTCCTACAGAAAAAATATTAAAATAACATACCGCCAAAACAAATTCTTCAATACTTGAAATAAAATTTAACCTTAAATTTCAGAGCTACAAGACTGGTTAATGTAAAGACTGTCTCGTTATCCATGGCATTCCAGTAATAACTGGCGAACTTTAAAAATCTGGCATGATTTCATACACTGTGCTGTTTTAAACAAACCAGAAGTTTGCTATAACAACCATACCTGTGCATAGTAAGACAGACGGCTCTCAGCAGAGGGAATCCTTTCTTCTTTCCTTACTGATTTATTCTGAAGAGCGGGAATGACAGGTGAAGCTTGTCGTGACAGCTGCAGGGAGGAAACCAAGACTGAAGTTACATTCCTACAGCTTCAGAATAAAGTGTTATTTTGGACAGGGAAAGTTTTGTTAGTGTTCTCCCTTTGATAGAAAAAATTGTTCCTAAGTGCATAAAATGACTGCAAAAATTATTTCATGTGATTTTTGTTTTCTACCTATAGCAACTTTAATACTTTTTTCTGTGCTGTGGTGCTTTTTTCCTTAATTTATATTTCAGTTACATATCTTTTTTCCTCTAGACACTTCCTTTATATCTGTCCATTTTAGAGAAATGACAGGAATTTAGTAGAAATTTTATGAGAGACAGTTTTATAATTTACTTAGATTTTGTCCATCAGAATTCCATGTGATGGACTTCTTACATCATTCAGGTCAAAGGAAAATAATTAAATTACCAAAAACACCATTGTTCAAGATGAACAGTCCTACCAGTCCTCTAATAAACAATTTTATTTGTATTTACACCTCAGCAAATGCAGGTCACAGTATTTCACAGAAGATATAAAAATCAACAATTGAGTGCAGATTATTAATCTTGTTTTTACTATTTTTAATGCAAATTTGATCAACAACAGAAGTTTCTACTGCAGCATGTTTGATTTTTCCATCAGCTGTTCTCTGTGCATTAAGTATACAGCAGTTTGATAAACTGAGAGGGGAACAACACTGAAGGCAGAGGTCTAAGAAACCATGTGATTTCCTCAAAATCCAGTTATTTTAAAAAGTTATCTTAGAAAGTCACTTAAACATACCATTTTCTTTTCCTCTTCCATCTTTTCTTTCTCAAAATATTGTCTAAGTTGCTCCTCTTGCTTTTCTTCTTTTTCTTTTCTTTGTTTTTCTGCCTCTTTTTTCCTTTCTTCATCTAATTGAATTAGTTCTTTATTTTTCAATCTTCGCTGTAACGTAATTAATATATTAAAAAAGACTCAATTACTGAAATTTTGTTTTCTTTTTCTTTGAGAAGTTAAAATTACACATCAAAGTGATTAGTATGAAATAAAAAAGCATATTTCATTACTCTGACTTCAAATATTCAAATTAAAATATATCTCGTTCAAATATTAAACATCAGCAGCCGTGGCATCATTAAAAAGAATTCCTAATAACTTCTGTAAACACCAGTTTGTGACCCCAGATCTGCTATCAACTAAGGCTAAACTGTAGGAGTCATTTCCAAAAACTCAGATTCAATCATAACACACTGCAGACATGCACCACACTATCACAAGACCACAGAGAAATTATCATCTGGTCTCAGTTTTAGTCTTGTGACTGTGAATAGCAATGACACCAGTTAGCTCCCTCCTCTCTGCTAGACCAGCTCTAGTATCCAGAGGACAAGGCTCATCCAACTGATCTGTTCATACTAGGGAAGGAGAATTTAGAATATAAGCTAAACGCTCTGTGTTAGAAATATTCAAGTCCTACATCCTAAGCTGATCTTTTATGATCCCATAGGATACTGAGAGACTCCTCCTTCTCTGATGGCCTTGTGTCCTCTTCCGACAATTATTTATTATATTCTAAATTATGTAAGTTTATTTAAAAATGCAAACCCAAGAAATAAAAAATCGGGGTTTGAATTAAATCAATGTGTATTGATTTAGGTTTGAGTTTACCTTCATGAAAAGTGTTCACTAGATTTGCTTGGCATTCTTCCAAAACAGGCAGTATTCTTATCTCAAAGATATTTCCTTGCCAATTCAAAAAAAGGCTTTACAAAATATTCCTGTATAGTTACATTTTACAAATAATTCCATGAGAGCTAGATTTGGACAAAAACCGGAATGATATTTTTTAATTCACCAGTTCGACAACGCTTTTCATTGGCCTCACCACCAATTTCTTTTAGAAAGGACAGGGCCACTGTCATTTATAAAACTACAGATTTTTTCTTGAAAGAATTACCAGTACTTCAAGTTTGTAGAATACCCTACACAGTGAAAAGAATGTGCTAGTTAAAACTGACAATCTTTTACCTCCCCTCTGCCTAATGCAGACCCATTTAAAAGCAAAGACCAATTCACAGGACACTTCTCAGCTTACCTCCTAGACAACAAGTATTACAAAGGGTTAGTTTAGGATGGAAAGAAGTCAAAGTATCAAGATACTACACCTCCTCCTCTTTCCTCCTTCTCTCTTCTAGTTCCTCTTCATATGCTTTTTGAATTCTCATCCTCTGCTCTGCGAGTCGTTTTTCCTCTTTTTCTTCTTCCATCCTAAGTTTTTCTCGCTCTGCTTCTTCCCTACGTCTCTTTTCTTCAATCTTAAAAATACAACAAAGAAGTATTCAACAGTCAATAGCCAGCAGTAATCTGATTAACAACATTTACCACCATTTTTGCAGTACCTACTTGCAAAATCAAAAGCTATATGGTGCAACTGAAAGAATCCTAGAGTCTGTCCTATATTTCAGCTTCAGAATTCCTTTAAAATGAGATTCTATTTTACTATTTCTTTTTGGCCATTGGGGCCACCCCCAACAGGAAAACTACTTATAAACACTACTAATAAAACCAGAGTATTTCCTAACAGCTGCTCTATTCCAGATGTGCTGGAGTAACACTTTTATTCACTGATTAAATAATGGAAGATGGGAAACCAAAAAGATATGGTAATTAACTTTTTCCATTCCACAATTACAATATTATTAGATGAAGTGCTGACTTACTGAAGCAAAATTCTGCCCATTCTTTATTCTTTTTGGCAGCCCTACGCATGGAAAAAACCCCTTGATCTTATCAAGAGATCTGCATCAAACAACTGTATTACTTTAGTACTCTCTTAAATTATCTATGATTTCCTTGATAATGGTATTTAATTACATTGATATTTAATTCGTGCAGCATAAGATTAAATGTGAAGTATTATGGACAGAAGACATAAGCTGGTTGAAGAACAATCAGGTTTTATATACTGATCAATAAATAACTACACTATGACTGATCATCATTTCATTTTGATGAACGTGCTTTTTTATAATGTAGGCTTCCAAGGGCAAACATCTTTGCTTCTGCAGTCATTTACGTATGCAAACCTGTACTGTATGTACAGCTTCAGAACTCAATACTGTATTTAGAGAGCTGTACTTCAAAAAAAAAAAAAAGAAAGAGTCTAGATTAAAGAGGCCAACTATCAAGAAATGCTTGTATAAGTGATGCTATTATGTAAACCAAAATCCAAGAAACTCAATACTATGTAGTTTTTAGCACACCTCTTGTGTACAGAATTGGCTATGATAGCACAAGTAAGGTCTTTGGTCAGAACTGATGGTTTACTCTGATAGTAAACCCTTTTTCTACTATTTATGTCACCAGATGATATCTGGCACGAGCATTCACCTGTAGACGGAGGAAGTTCTTGTAGGATTCCTGTCGCTTAAGCTGCTCTGGAGATGGAGGTTCACCAAACACATTACCTCGAGCAAAAGGAGAGGCCTGTGCAAATGTAACACCTAAGGGAGGGGAAAGGTTACAGATAAAAATCAAACAGAACTTAAAACAGCAAGCCAAAGTGAGGAAGGGGGGGTCCAAGACACTTGTTTCAAAAGGAAGCTCATGACAGTCGTAACTCAAGGCTATGGCTGGGCTTAAAAGTTCTTACATTATCTGCCTGGAGTAATTGCCAGGTTATAACTGTTTAATACCATCCAAGGGAGTTGTATTTCTACAAAACAACACCTACTAAAGTCACCTATTCTACTGTCCAATTTGCAGCTTACTATCTAAGACCATTACCTGCAAAGTTAATTACAGTAGCAAATACTTTACACCTCATAACTTTACTGCTTGCAATTCCTGACTTAGAACATACAGTTCTGTTCCTTAGGTTTATTCACTCTTTAAAAACAGAGCATCCTAACAGAACAAGTATTTACATAAAATAGCAAAGGATGCTATGAAAAGCAAAGCCCCAGACTGGCAAATAAAACTCTAAGCAGTCAGAAAACTGAATTCTGCCAAGTATAAAGTGCTTTCTGTACTATGAATTTTGAAGTGTCAGGTTTCCTTTAGCCTTGAGTTACGACCATGACATAACCATACAGACCCCAAAGCTCTAGACAGGAGGATTAATTCAGATACCACACAGAGCAGGTTTTGCAGAACAGAATCCCTACAAGAAGCAGAGGAGAAAGAAAGGAAATAAAGGAAAAGTAGAGTAAGTTGTGTTAACTTTCCAGCTCATGCAGCATGTTCTTCACTCGTAGCATGTCTGCTCTGAAGGACAGTGCCTCGAGCATGTGCAAGAGCAATAGCTCCATTGAGCCAAGGATGAACATTACATTTCCCTATATGGTGAGGTAACACCCAAGTCAGACAAGCATAAATAACACATAAAAGTATTCCCAGAGGAATGCACATGTTTACTGCTACAGCCTAGCCTTAGGAACATGTGTTTGCATACCAAGGAGTACACTTTGAGATTATTTTTCCTTACATGGAAGCAGTGCTTGAATCCTTCCAAAATGTAACTAAATTTACATGTGGCTCTTTCATGATGGAGTTACTTCCATATAAAAAAGCAGAATAAATTTTATATACCATTTAGAAGGCATGGGTACAAGACAGGCAAGTTACTGTGGAAAGTATCAAGGAAAACGCTTGCTGTGTACCAGCTACTATCCTGCAAGTTCCTCTTTTAATAGGGCAGTGTACCAAAAACCTCCACAAAACCAAGCAACCAAACCCACCAAAACATAGACAAAGCCACTCTACTGCATGGCTGATCAAATTCACGGTGCAAGACAACGATGTTCCCATCACTGATGTTCACACCTCCTGGTCCCAAAGTAAAGGATCTAACTGGGGGGCTCTTGGCTGTTTTACATTATTACTTTACCAGCCTTCCTGTTTCACTTCTTACTGAATGGTTAAATATACACTCTGTTGGGGATAAAGAGAGAGAGGTGGGACAGAAGGAACAAAAGGCAGTGGTAAGGATGCTGAATTGCAATAGTGCAAAATAGATTCATGCCCCAAATACCATGTAATTCTTTATTCAGAAGTGCAACAATTCAATCAGGAGAAGGAAAAGTAACATCTAAGCTGGGTTGAGATCATCACCAATCCTGGCCTTTGCCCATCCTAAACTAGGGACAGGTCTGGAGTAACACAGTGCTCTCATTCAGATGTCTCACAAAATGTAAGAAGAGAAAAATGCATCCATTTTAAAATATGAAAATAAAACAAAATCCCTAAAACTCGGAGGCAGTGCACAGGGCTCCATATGCAGTCACATTACCTGTAACTTTTTAGAACTTGTTAACCTAGTTACTGTGCCAATTTCACCTTAACCTCTAACATCATACACCTGAAGACCTTCCATCTCCTTTTATTCCATATTCTCACCTATCACACAGCTGTATTTTACTGTGTCATTTAAAAATAAGACAAACATGTATGTAGATTTGATTAGAAAACACCGAAACTGGAAAACTAATATACTGATCCTGATTCTTCAGGGCTAAAACAGCTTTAGTTATCATTACTGACAAGACAGATAAGATTTTAAGAGCACACAGTGACAGCAATGAAGAAATTTGGGACAGAAGCATGATACTGACTTCAAAGGTAGAGAGCACTAACGCTATCATAGGACTACCAGAAAGAGGTAAAGAACTACGGAATTTTGATCACTAAGACTTATGGATAGTTAGAGGAGTAACACAGTATTCTTAAAAACCTGCTATTTTATTTGTAGATGCTTCTGAGTTCTCAGGTCTTGAGGAGGCCAAAGTTAGGTCAACAATAGCCCTTTTATCTTCATATAGTCTTGCCTCTGGATTATGATATGCCTCTTCATTTCGCTTGTGCATGATATTCAAGTCCGCTAAAGGAAAGGGGAAATAACTGTTTACACTATTTTAGTCTCATAAAGGCATGTTCACTGTAGATTCTCCAAAACACAGGGGGTTTTGATCAGATTCCACTTTTCCTGGGCATATCAGCCATGGGAACAAAAAAATTCAGGCAAAGACATGAATATAGAGGCTAAGGGTGAAATACTAATAATTAGATACCATTAATTAACAGATTAAAAGATTTATTTTGTTGCTTCTCTTTTGTCAGGAATGATCATTCACAACAAACCTCCCTTCTCCCCTGCCTTAAAAATGCTATTAAATGGAAAGATAAAGAACTCAAAGACAAAATTGACTGACAAGTCTGTGTTGACAAGCACATATTTAGAAACCACCCTTTCTTCTATCTCCTTAAAGCTGTAAAATACTTCTGAGTTTAGTATTGATATTTTAAGTGCTGAATCTCTCTTTAATTACTGTTGAGGGAAATAAGTGCAATAGAAGCACTGAAGCATATTTTGGCCTTCATGTCTTCAGTAATAATCCAGGTGCAGATTTCTGTACGTAAGCAAAGCAACATTATCCAACATTTTCGTCAAAATTTACATGGTGCCTCATCAAAGATGTTAATTTCAGCTCATTTTGAAGTGTTACCGTACCACACTTAGAAGGCTCATTTCAAAGCAAAAAAGTACTGCAGTTTTCAGATTACCTTTTGAAATAGTGTTTCTGATAATTATAAATTACTGTAGTCATTTAAGCACACAGATTCCAAGAACTTTAAATTACATGCCTCTCTGTAAAGCAGCCTTTGCATGTATCAGAATCTCAAAAGCTGTTTACAGACATTTTTAAGAGGATAAAAGGCCAAGTCATACCGCACAAAAAAGAGACATGTCAGAAAGCATGTTCTGTTTCACGACACTTGACTCATAGCTTATTCATCATGCTGCCAAAGTCTGGTGGGAAAGGTATTTTACATATGTAATTCAGGAAAACAGGGTAAGAAGCTTCTTTACAGATAAACTTCTCAGCAGTTACATGCAGAGCTCAGGCCAGTATGAGACCTTTACATTTCCAGTCACACCACTGTTAAAGCCTAGAGGAAGAAGCCAAACATGTAAATGCAGTGCCTGAAGTCAGGCAGTACAAACACCTCCATCTGCCCTGAGGACAAACACAAGCTTGGATCCTTAATACAAGCTTCTAAACTTGTAATTTGGCCACAAAATCTTTAAAAAGCATTTAAACTTTTTACTCACTACTCTCAAAATATACTATTAATTTTGACATATGTTGCTCAGGTGTCATACAACTGAAACTAATTACTTTTATATATAAACTGTTACTCAGTACATATTTCATGATTTACTGTAAGGGCAGATGAACAACCTGGATCAGAGCTATCTTCCAGCTCACTACTCCCATCTTGTATAAAACAGCACTTGGAAGAAAGTAAGCCTTAAAAAACATTACTGCTGAGTGCTCTTTATATACCCATTTATCAGCAGTGTTAATTTGGGAAATCTAAATATTCCACTTAGCTTTGTATATTTATATAAACGTGCTTCCAGTTTTCATATCACAAGTAGAGATTTCTAAGCCTAGAAATTATTTTTAAAATGAAAAAAAATTTAAAACCTGTTCCTAGTACATGTTTAAATAAAAGTCTTCACAACAGACTTTAGCATATTTGTATTGCAGATGATTCTGACAGCTTGTTTTCCTCCTTCTCCCTTTACAGCTGCATTGTGTCTTCACTTATAGTTGACATATCCTGTGTTTCCCATTTTGTTCGGATTGTATTCTTTGAATGATTCCACAGAAATCAAAATAATAACTATTCCTAGAGTGCATCTCTTTGAAACAAATAAGTCTTACTTGTCAAGGGCTACCAGTGTTACAAAACAAGGAATAATACGGATTAATACAGCCCTTACGAGAGCAAGAAAACCTCAGTCTTGAAAAGACAACCCATAATTTTCACAAACATACTTATTAGATTTCCTTCTGCATCTCTGAGAGGAGCACCACCACCACCTCTTCCCCAGGGATTGTAATTCCTCATTTCTGCTTCTAACTTCTCCTTCTCCTCTCGCTCTTGTCTGCGTCGTTCTTCTCTCTCTCTTATCTAAAAACAAACCAACCAAAGTTAGTTCCACAATAATATCACATTAAGTAGAAGTTTAATAAAAAGTTAACAGAGCAAACTGAATGCTCTAATTATCTATTTCCTTCATCTACATCAAGCAAATCCAAACGGTTCACTGTCTGTACTGCAGACAGGGCACTGAATTCTGTTGTCAAAACGTGCACGCCCAGTTGTGCATAACCAGAGAAACATACTGCACATTAGAAGACTTCCAGGTTCCAGAAATGTTCACATCTGACATTTGCACTAGATCAAAAGTTCCATATCTTTGGATCTTTGATACAGATGTTTATACTGCCTGAAACTTAAAAAGGCAAAATTCTACAGTATTACTGCACTTGCTTCTCTCAATCTGGTATGTTTTGTTTAACCAAAACTTAGACTGGAGATGACTTCTAATAATAAATGCTTTAAAAAATGTTCCACAATTCTATAATCATTCATAAAATAGTTTTCTGCAGTAATACATTATGATCTATGTATATAACACAGGAATGTTCATATGCTTTGTTCTTCTTTTTCTTCAAAATCAGTTATGGAACTAAGTCTCGTAATAACTGTAACATTCATAAAGTGAACAGCTGTTAAAAAGTCCATCTTCTACTCAAAGCTTTTAAAACATTAACTATTTGTGTAGCTGAAATATATTACTGTAATTTTCTTAAGTTTATTTCTCATGTGCATCAGACAAACGTTTCATTAGATAAATATAATTAAACAAAACACTATGAGGGTGGTGAGGCATTGGAACAGGTTGCCCAGAGAAGTTGTGGATGCCCCATCCCTGGAAGTGTTCAAGGTTTGGATGGGGCTTCACACAGCCTGGTCTAGTGGAAGGTGTCCATGGCATGGGAATTGGCACAGGATTATTTTTAAGGTTCCTTCCAATCTAGGCCACTCTATGATTCTATAATTTCCCTTTACCAAGTAATCACAATTTCGTAAGAGATATAATGAGTCAACACAGACCCATCTAGCCCCTTCAAGTGTTTCAAAAATCATTGGTCAGGTTTGTCTATAGGAAAAAAAAGAATACCCTCTGTTTGCTTTGAACCATAGTAACTTTGAGAGACTGTATCATGCCACATTTTTAAGACCTTTATGTCAAATTGTGCAGTCTCTCATACAGCAAGGTAAAACTTACATAGGACTGTAGTGAGAAAATGCCTTCAGAGAACCACATGTACAGTATCTGACACTATTCCTAAACAGTTATTCTATTCTTTATTTGGCCTTGGTTGACAGCCTCTCATTTATCCCTTATGCACAATCATAATTAGAACTACAATATTTTTATAGCTATTATTTACCTCTACCGAAGAAATACATAAAAAATAAGACAAGAAAACATTAAGTGCCACTGAACTGGGTTCTAGCAAAATTTCTTCCAAAGTGACATTTCTCATCATGGTCAAATACATTTTAAAACTATAAACTCGCACAAGGTACAGCAGCAAAAGGCCACTAAAGTGACTATAGGACTTGGATGTCTACTGGAAAAGGAGACCTGAAAAATCTGTCTAGTCTATCAAAAAAGAAGCTAAAAAGAATTAAGACACCACCTACAAACACACTGGAAATAAACATGAGGCAAGCCTTTGAATTAGTGTCCAAATGATCATGAAGAACTTACTGAAATTAGACTGCTCCTAATAATTGTAGCAATAACAGAATATCAGAGCAATACAAGCCATTCCTTTTAAGATACAGGTGCTTATGCTTATGAAAATAATTATATAAAGCTACATGCCTGGAACTGATCTGTTTGCTCTAACATTCTTAACATTCTCTGTGCCTCTGAGAAAAAATTTGAAGAGCTTACTGTCCACCTGAAAAGCTAAAATGAGCTGAAGCAGGGTGAGAGGAAGGAAGTCATAAAAGGAAGGAGAGTTTAGAAAGCTTTGTCCTTGTAAGCTAAATAAAATTGTCTTAAAGGGTACTACAGTGACAATCATTGTATGTCAAAAAATAGAAGAATAAAGAGTCAGAAACTTTATCACTCAGTACCTGCTGTTGTAATTCTTGTTGATAAGATAATGTTGCCTCTTTGGAAGGCTTTGTTTTTTCTTCAGGATACATTCCTATGCTTCTTTGTCTGTCTCCTGTATTCCTCTGTCCAATGTTACTTCTAAATTGAAAAATCACACATATAAAAGGAAAACATCACAGGGTCCAGAGCGGATTAATTAAAAAAAAAAAAAAAAATCCCTTCCTGAAGTATTTAAGAGCTGTTGTTTCCCACAGCCTCGCAGTTCATAATCCCAAGCATTTTCTTAAATCCATATGAAAACAGCAGTTCACTGAATAACTCTTTTATTGTCTAGATAGAAATCCTTTATTAGAAGTTTGAAGAGTTGTCTTTAACACATTTTATTTCAAAGGCATATCTGTTCTCAGCAAAACATTACCAACACAAGAAGTATACCAATACAGATAAATAAACACAAAGAATATGAATATAGATAATACTTACACGGACTGCTCTACTGGGGCTTGGCCTAAAGGAGGATCCAGATTAGGTGCAGGTTGCATTCCCATCATACCTGTACCATCTGCAAGTAAAAAAAAAAACCTTATTTTAAATTTTGAATGCTCAGGTATAAATATTTGTCATTATATAAAAGAACAGAGTTCACTGCTCAAACTCTGTGAGTGCAGAACAAACAGAACTCTCAGCGTTCATAACAAGCTTAGCTAATCCTTAATGCCTTCTAAAGCAAGAAATACAATGCCAAAGTACAAATCTATTTCTTAAATTCAACTAAACCTCTTTAAATTTTACAAATTACTTCATTAAAATATTCTAAAAGGAAATGACTCGCTTAATGGTGACACTTGTCCTCATTCTTTCCAAATGTCCTTCAAATAAATTAGTAAAAGAGTTATTTTTCTAAGGTTTTTTCTCCTTTACCTTTTCTATGAAGGTAGCACAAAAATTTTTTTAAAGGATTTCTGTTTTTTTCTCTAAAAAAGAAAAAAGAAGAAAAAAAGAGAAAAACGAACACCACATAATCCAGTCCCTCCCTACACACATCACAATTGTTTAAATCATGAGATCATCATGATGCAAAGGATAGACAAAAAAAAGAGTTCTTAAAATACAAAAGTAGACCACTTCATACATTAATATATTTAATGTATCAATAAATATCTTAAAAATATTGACAATTACATCTGAAATTGTAACAATGCCTAAACATGTAATTAACTATTATCTAAGTGACTTTAGGAAAAAATGTTTTAATTACCAAAATTATAAAGAAAATTATCTGGGAGGAGTAACAGCAAAGAATCTGAGACTAGAGCTTGTCCAAGTGATGAACAAGATTTCTGGAAGTCACAGCCCTTTTTGTTGCTGGAGAAAATTACTTCATTCAGAAACAGTATTGAAAAAAAGCCCTTTTCATTCAATACACATCTGAAAAATGGGTTTAATTTGCTGTTACAAGTTCTACATTACCCATCCTTTAACTAGATTAAAAGCAGTCATATGAATCACTCTAACAACCAATCCACCTAAAATCATCAACTTACAATATGCAAGAGCAGGATCCAAAGGATTCCTAGCCCCATAAAAGTAATAAGCATCATCATAAGGTGTTTTATAGTTGTCTGTCAAAACTGGTGGTGGAGGCGGTGGCAACGGTGCAAGCCTTAAAGAAAAAAGGGACACAGTTCCTTGGTTTGTTGTACAACTGAAAAGATACCATCAAAAGAAGTGGGGGGAGGAGGGAAGGAGAGGGAGGGAAAGAGAATGGAGCAGGGACTGGGATAGAAAGGGAATTCATTATGGAAAAATTCTAGATTTAGTTCAGCTGAAGACCTCTCATTAGTGGCATGCAGAAACAAGATGCAGTAAGTCTCAGTAGGGAATCAACCTTCCCTGAGGGAGTAGTACGTGATCCCAGACCATTCCAGGGATCTAGGGAACATAAAACAAGCACGCCTTCTTTAAGTGGCTCAGTTAATGGTACTTCCTACCTACATCAATAAAGAAAACAAGGCAAGATCTGGTCAAAGGGTGAGTAGCAGAGCACAGCTTCAGCCACATGCCTGAAGCTCCCTCTCTCCCTGAACAGTTCAGTCACAATCACACTATCTAGTGTAAGCTGTCCTTGCCCACAGTGCATTCCTGAGCTCAGCCCTGGGAGACTGCCTTATTAGCAGGGGCCAATGCCAGCCTTCTGAAAACATGGACTCTGCTGGGCATGTGCCCAAGCATCCTCACAACGTGATTCAATATTACAGGCATGGACATAATTTCTACAGCGCAATCCTTATCCTACACAAACATCCACTACAAGAGAGCTGCCTTCAGAGATAATCCAGCTTTCATAGATTTTTTCAAATAAACTGTGAAGAAATTGACATTAAAAGTTTATTCCAGTGCAAAGCAGTTAGTTTTCTGTTACTTGTCAAAATACTATTTCTACTTTCATCAGTTTCTTGGAGAAGGATCAACAGCACCACTGAGCTCTACCTCAGCAATAATAACAGGCTGAACAACAATCTCATTTAACATGCAAAATGAACATGATGGTGAAGCACCTGGAAGCTGCCATTTCCCCAAGACTGCTGACTACACCCCTCTGAAAGTCTTTATCACTTTGAGAGTCTTCATTCACTGGAGAGGCTGAACAGGCAGGCATTGGAGTTTGGAAAGCCACCCTGGGCCTTTCAGGAGGTACTTTCTCTTCAAAAGCTCTTGCTGTGAAGCCAAACTGCTTCAATCTATTTGGCTGAAGGAAAAAAAAGAAGTAAGAGAAAAAGAGAGAGGAAACAAACCAAAACAAAACAGTTACCTTATTACTAGGAAATATTCTGAACCTCCATTTACACTGGGTTAAACACTTCACTGGATCCCAACTAGCTGTTCAAATTTCTAGTAACTGCATTTTTTTCCTCCCAGTGATCTACTGGGAATCCAATACTGCAAGGAAATCTCTGTCAATCTCTGATAAACTTTTATCAGAGATTTACAAAAAGCAACCTTATCACAGGTTTCAGGAAGTATATTAATCTAGTTAATGTCCAGAAAAAAGAACATTTCCACAGCTGTCTGTAGAACAGTTTATCTACAGCTGCCAATTTTCTACAGTGACAGTATTCTCATATTATGCATAGGAAAAGTTTCTGAAATCCCTCCCTTCCACCCCAAGACTGAAATAGCTCATAATCAGTAAAAACGAAAATCCAATACACACTGAGAGTTTTTCCAATAAACATTTCCTTGCAATACCATTATTTTATTTTTTAAATTCCTTTGGTCTTAATAATTTTTTCAGCCACAACAATTACAAATTTTTGGTGGGAATTCTTTTTAAAACAGAAGTAGCAAATGTTTATTGGTAAGTGGCAGCCTCAGAATAAAGTCAAAAGCAACATGCAAATAATAAGAAGGCATGCAAGTCAGTTAGTTTCAGAACTATCCTATCACACCCAGAAAGCCTTTACAGCAACTGCTCTGCATAACTATTTTAATGTTTGTTCAAATAAGGCAATATAATAGAAGAATGGAAACAAATCATACATTGTATAAGTAAAAGAGATTTTGTTCTGAATTTATTGGTCCTAACATTGTAGTTCTTCAACTAACATGCAATCAGAGAAAGTAATACAGAAACCAGCTAAGTATTAAATATCTATCAGAAAACCATATACCCTACAATATGGAAATACTTCAACAAAATATTAAATCTTTACCTCCTCATCACTTAGCTGCAAGACAGTATATACAAGGCAGTTAGTACTCACCAATCATGGACTATAGCGTTTAGATAAAAATTCTCAAAATCTACTAGACATGGATATTTGCTTATAACATTTAACTTCAAATTTCTAGAAGTGAATACAGAATCAGATACCAGGTACTAGCTAAAGCAATTGAATTTTATAAAGCGGTCTACAGACTTTTTGTCTTTTCAAAGCCAGTGTCTTGAGCAGCAGAACATTTAAAACAGCCTTTCTCACTAACAACTTTAATCTGAACCGTTCCCAAAGTGCCCCAGATTCCAGCTGTGCAGCTGATTTCATACGTGACTTCAGTACTCAGTTCATCCTGGGGATTGTTTCACTTTAAACAAGCAGCATATACAACAGTCTACATTTATAGATTCTTAATCAGGCATTGCTATTTAACCAACCTGTAATTAATCAAGAAATCCACCTAATTAGAATCTCTCCCTGAGAGGCAATTTAAAGCTAACAGTGACTGATGCTTAATGAATGTACCAATTCAACTTAATTGAAGGCTTTCAGCGAAATTAATGCTTTTAAAACACTGTGCGTGCCCTGTACTTGCTCTAGATATAATTTTATTCCCACAACAGGCACTTTGCAGACTCTGACTGAGATGTGTATGGTATATTGAGTGCTGCAGCACAGCATGCTTCTGCATAGTCAGCTTTGATTACACAGAACTGTTTACACTGACCCTGTGGCCTGCTGAGCCAGAAGAGCCAGCATCCTCTGCTCAGTTCTGCCTCCTCTCCTGCCTGCCTCCCAGCTGTACACTCCATCCCTCTCCCTTTCACCATCTGAATCCCTTATCAGCCAGCTGACCTCTCTATACCAACTAAAGCAGCAAAAAAGATTCAGATTTTTGCCAGATAACCAAGCTGAATCGGTTTGCAACAGGGACCAAATAAGCATGACAGACCCTTTACGCAGGCAGGGCAGGAACATGCAACCAGACAGGTGTTTTCCCTCCCCATTTAGGTGTAAGAATTTTGATTCAGCTTCATTGCTTGTCTGTGTGCACTCTCAGTCTCCTGTCTCACAAATTTCACAGAAAGAAACAAATGGTTTCACGGAATATTCAGAGTTGGAAGGGACCCACTAGGATCTGACTAACAGCATCTTTCAGCTATTCATTCATAATTTTCTAGCAAATAGGACCTTCTTTCACCTCTACTGAACCCTCTAGAAATGGCACAAGTTTCATCCTGTGTTGTAGCATCCCCAAAAACAGCACTGTTGATAATTTAAACCAGTAACCAGTTAAATTAATAACCAGTCTATTCTTGCTTGAAAGTTACCACCTTACATCTTAAACACATCTCCACCATACGCAGCCTGCAATGGCTTTGGGCACACAGCAAGTACATGCAAATCATTCAAGTTCTGTCAGTCTCTGCAAGGCTATCAGTCTCCTACTGATGTCACTAGTGCTGACAACCTACTCCTGGATACATGCTAATCAAAATTCTTAACATAATCATCACCTTACTAAGGAATTTGAGGCAGCAGTAACTCTGCATTGTCTTACAAACAACACAATACGAAACATCTTGCTTTTTACAAAATCCTATAAAAATGCTTGTAATCCTAAACATTATACTGGATCACTTAAAAGAATTCACAAATTTTAAATTAAAAACTGCTATAATGAGATCAACTCATCTGCAAAACTACCTTTCTTTTTTAAATTGAGAAATAGAAAAAGCTTTCTGCAGCATACTTTGCATTCCCAAACAAAGGTTACTATTGTGTGCATGTGAGAGGCTACCACTGGACACTAAGTATTCTATCCATGATACCCACTGTTGGTACAAATTTCCACTTGAACACAGCACAAGAAAATGTTCAATAACTTCCATTAAAGTATTTTCCTCTCAAGCTGAAAGCATGCGTAATGACTTACAGCCTGTGCTGCTTTTGGCTGGGGAAGAGTTAATTTTCTTCCCAGTGGCTGGTATGGGGCTGTGTTTTGGATCTGTGCTGAACACAGGGTTGATAATATAGAGATGTTTTTGTTATTGCTGAGCAGGGTTTGCAGAGCCAAGGTCTTTTCTGCTTTTTGTGCTGCCATGCTGGTGAGGGGACTGGGGGTGCCTGGGAGGTTGGGAGAAGACACAGCTGGGACAGGCAACCCCAACTGACCAAAGGGATATTCCAGACCACAGAACATCATGCTCAGTATATAAAGTGGGGGAAAGAAGAAGGAAGGGGAGGATATCTGGAGGGATGTTTGTCTTCCCAAGACATCTGATGGCTGAACACCTGCCTGCCCATGGGAAGCTCTGAATTAATTCCTTGTTTTGCTCTGCTGGTGTGAGCAGCTTTTGCTTTCCCTATTAAACTGTCTTTATCTCAAGCCATGAGTTTTCCAGCTTTTACCCTTCCTATTCCCTCCCTGATTCCGCTGGTGGGGAAGTGAGCGAGTGGCTGTTCATGGGGCTTGGCTGCTGGCTGGGGTTAAACCATGACACAGCCTCATCATCCTTGGCTTCAATTTTCTTATATACTGATGCCCTATTAAAAAGAAAATAGCTCAATATTTATCATTTTATAGGAGCTCTACAGAGTTTTGTGACTGAGCAACCACAGTGGGCATGTAAGAAAAAAAGAATACGATATATAGATGAAAGAAAATCCAAGTTTCTTACCTTCTTTTCTGGGTCCCGAGCTCCAGAAGCAGCAACTGAGAGCTCAAGTTCCTTCTCACTGTTTTGTTTTTTTTTAAAAAAGGATCAAATCAGAAAGCAAAAACAACTACATTCATTCTTTCAAAGCACAAACTCACAACTCTGTAGTTAAAAGAACTCTGAAAATACAGGATAACAGAAGACAATGATTCCACTTGATTTCTTCTGGAGTCGGGGAAGGAAATAATATAATATTGGTAAATAAAGAGAACTCTCAAGAAGTATCTTGCTATCACCTATTTTACCAAGTAAAAATCCAACTACCATAAAAGGACAAATCACCACAATACTTTTTTACTACAGCTTTTCAGGACACTTCCAAGAATTTTGTCTTTGTTCACATTCAAGAAGTTAATATTAAACACATTGAAATGAATGATTCAAAAGTGCAGCAATAAATACTGTTTTGTAATTTCTGGGCTCAGGCTTGTCCTGCATGTGCAATTTTTGTCACAGTGAGACTGTCAATAGTAACCGATTTTTAATTCCTTATCCCTTCTCTAATATTGCTGTGTGTTTTTACGTATCCATACTATTATTCACCAGATAGCTACTAATAGGTAAGGAAGAAATTCATATTTTATTATTCTGCATAAGCCAGTTAATCAAATGCTTTAAAAATGAAAGGTTACTTTCCTAAATTGAAGGGCAAAAACAAAACTGATTTTCAACTTTGCCAACTAGTTAGGCACTGTTGCACCAGCAAAAAAAGGTAACTTTAGTTAAAGCTTCTTTACCCTTAAGAAACTAAAAAATCAGTTTTAAAAATGAAAAAGTATTTGGGTTTTCTTTGTTCCACTGAAAGGTTGTGAATATGTTCATTAAAAACTAAAGCTGTCATAGCAATGAGTTTAATTAAATGCAATATTACTCATCTACCTGGAATCCCTTAGTTATGAAATTGCTTCTTACCACACTGAATTCATGGAATGCCTTTAAATTTCAGCCATTATCTTTTAAAACTATAGTAACTTTCCATTACCGTCTCTTATTTCGCTGTTGCTCAGCCATCTGTTCCATTAGTTCTCGTCTGTATTTCTCCTTTCTCCTTTGGAGAAGTCCTCGGTCCTGACCACCTAAAGGAAATGACCACACATTTGTGTAAATGCTCCACAAAATACACAAAAGGTACCAGACAAAAACATTGCCTTTCAGTCCATTTAAAAACTGAAACACAGCGACTATATGAACACTGGATCTTTACTGACTTTAAAAAAGCAGATATCTAGTTTCAACAGAATTTATTTGGAGTATGATGATCAAAACTACTAAAATTTTCATTATTGTTTTCCCAGTTTGCCTGGTTTTCTATAGTCAGGAAGCTACACATTTCAAAGCTATTTGATACAACAGCAACTAAAAAAAAGTAACTTTTTTCTTTTTTCTAATGTTCACCCAAGGAAGACACACTACAGCACTTCAAACTTATGAGCCACTGCTCTGGATAAAAATGAAAATTAAAACTGAAGGGAGTCAAACCCATGGGGAGGAAAGCAAATTGCTCCACTTTTAGGATGGTTCCCATGACTAGCAAGAATTAGCAAAGTACCAACAGATGTGTGTGAGTAAAAGGAAATGGCGGTAACAGCTCATGTAGATTTTAAAGAACACAAAAAACTTTCAATTTGTGGTGGTTCCCCCACAGTAAGTGTGGAGGTCTTCCATTATTTTAAAAACAAACCCCAAAAAACATCAGCAGCACTTTCTGTATAGTATGACTATCAGACACAAAGACTCCTAACATACTCTGCACACAAAGTGACTGTGGACTTCTCTTGAAGTACACCTGAATAATAAAGAGAAGGAAGCTGGAAAGAAACTAAAACAAAAGCCAAATAAGCAACAGCAACAAAACCTGATGCATGACTGACTGCCTTTTTTTTTTTTTTTTAACTGTTGTGCTGGGACTACAAAGTGACCAAAATGTGCAAGATAACCTCATGGTTTGTGAGTTTGGGAGAGTCTGAAATCACTTGTCATTTTCAAAAAATTCAAGTTTTAATTTACTTAATCTTTTCACAACATAGTTTACAATACTCTTCTAACTAGGACTGCTAGGAGTACAAATTCACACCGCTGTGCCCTCTAGTTACTACAAATGAGATGACTGGGCAGACCAGAGACTGACCACTACAACACCACTGTTTTAATGCTGCCTTTAAACAGTTCCAAAAAACTGACCTGCCACATATAGCATTGAAGATCAGGTAAATTCAATTGAAAAAATAAACAGAAATTATTCTGACAACTGTTAATCTATTTTTCCATAATTCAAAGCTAAGAATGCTATGTCTTCACCAGTATTTCTCTCTATTACACTCAATACTAGTGTTTCCTAGTATTCTTAGTATTTCCTAGTATTTTATGGCTACAGGAGAGATAACCAGAATCATTTGTTCTCACCCAGGGTTGTGAGCAGTACCATTTTCCATATTTCTGCAATTAAAATTCACTATAAAGCTGTGTCTTTAACAATACAGAGGTTAAGATTTCTCCCTTACTTAATTTTGTAAAAATAATTTAATCACTTATCTAGGCCTTAAAATGTTAGTGAAATCTAAGAAGAAACTTGGGCTCTTCAAAATTACTTAGTAAGTCCAAAATTAATTAGTAAGTTACATTAAAGGGGAAAAGGAATATGTTTTGCTTTAGTTTCTCTATGAAAATAATACTTATTTACCAGTCTTGGAGACAACCAGCACAAGGAAAAAGAAAAGCTCATTTTTCTAGTTTTTAATTATTCACACGGAGAAATAATACATGCAAAGAAAGTCTAACTCAGCATCATTAGTTAGGTTTTTATACATACCAAGAACAAGGCCTGTTGCATATCGCATTTCAGCTGCAGACTTGGCCTGTTCATTAGCTGAAGAACTAATCTGTACCTGATTTCTGGCAAAGACAAAAAAAGAAAATGGAATGATCAAACTCAAACTCCTACACAGTCTGTAGGAAACATGACAGATTCACTTACATCACTGTGTGACACATCTATGACAAACAGTTTTCCTACAATCCAAAGAAATATCTCAAGCAAAAGAAGGAACTGGCAAAAAGGCATTTCTCACAATTCCCATTTGCCTGTGGTTTCTGAAGCCATCAGAAAAACTGACTCAGTTGAGCACTTCAATCATGTTGACAGACTGAATGGTGCCAGTCAAGAGTTTATGTAAGGACTTTACAAGTGTTCTGCTTCTGCCTCACCCACTTAGATCACTTCAGGACGTGCAAAACCAAGACAAGAGGAAGAAAAAGGATTTTAAAACTACTATCAAAACAGGTTTACACACTATTTGATGCAATAAATTAAGTCATCAGTTGGAGAATAGGTGCTCTATTAATTCAAAAAGAAAACTGGCATGCAAGCTTCAATGGCCGTTTTCAGAGGAAACATGTTTTTCTTGTTATACTATATTCTAGCTGCAGGAAAAACTATCAGGCATTTCAGACAATGTTTTGGGATTTCAAGCCAACATTTTCCCCTCACCATGATTTTGCAGTGCAATTACCAGAAAAATACACAGTATACCACACCTAGAATCTCCAGTTCTTGAGATCGGCCGCACATGTGCTCTCTCCTTTAATTCATCTTCATAATCTGCAGGTACATCTCTTACCATTCCATTCAGATAGGGCCTTAAAGAAATAGAAAATACTCAGCTATGCTTGCCTAGAAACAGCCAGTCTGAAATGGAAGGTTCAGCAGTTTCATGCAAATGGATCTGCTGCCTGAATGCACACTGGATAGCAGAACCAGTTCTGAAAATATCACACAAGTTTTCCAGAAATAATTCACTTTGCTAGCACTGTCAGGGCAGCTATTTGTCTGGAGTGTGAATTCCCAAGCCTGCTTTTCTGCAGCCTTTATCTAATGAGCCTGGTTAAGAGTTTTGAGAGCTAAAGGGCTTTTGACACTCACACTGCATTAATTGAAACAGATCTTGCTGCTCTTAATCCCCAAGAGCCAACGAAGTCTTACAACAGGTTTTGGCACACAGCTGCTGGGTAAGTCTGGTGAAACAGCCAATTCAGGTATAAAAAGTTTCTTTAATGACAATCTACACTTCACTATGCACCTGACAGAATTTAAAAGGGTGAGGTGACTTTTGATCAAGACAAGAGACAGGCAACACTGTGAATACAAAAATTCAGGATCTAAAATTTGAGTCATCTACATAAGAGAAATCTTAGGATTGCAACATCAGGTTACTTCAAAGATGCCAAATACTGTATGGACACAAGGAAGATGTTCCTGAAAAGATTTGGGGTAGTAGAATTTATAAGCTTTTCTTGACTTGCAAAATAACAACTCTTCAACGAGGATTTCAAATTATTATGACGAAATAGAGCAAAAATAGGTATTCAATGAAAAATAAAGCACCCAACAAATGCTAACAAAGTTATGTATTTTCCAGAGCTGGACAGAGCCATGTACTTCCTACTGAGCAAACAAAAAAACCTCCCAAAATTAGGTAAACATGGGAAAAAACCTCATTCTTTTATGTAAAAAGAACCACAACTCTGCCTATCTCTAATTTAAATAAAAGTCAATAATCAAAGGCAAAAGGACGCAAGCAGATTATTAAACTTTGATCTGGCATCTTAACAACCCACCAGGACAACATGAAAGAACAACATTCACCCTCTTGGTATAACATAATCTCCTTTCGTGATCAAGATCATCTTTACGACAACAATCAATCTGCTCCTTACAAGGCTGGTCACGTAAGACTGAACCACCGTCAGGGAACAGAAAGCCAAGTCCCCAGTGTAATGAAAGGATGCAGGAAGGAAGCAAAGAAACAAACCTTGGAATTCAAGAGGCAACCTTTTTTGTAAAAACCAGCCAGCTTAGCACAGCAGGCCTGGACATGTTGGCCCAATTCAATCAAGAAGCTGTTGTCTCCTGTTTATAGGACAGACGTGACAGCTGGGGATGGACTAAAGCATTCCACTCCTAAGAACTAAAACATTTTGCAATTCTCACTTCCCAGTCACCATTTCTGTTTGTTGAAATGTGCCACAGGCCTTGTGCCTCCATCAAAACAGAAAACCTTCTGAAAAGTCCTGTTACGAACATCTGCCTCTCCAAACTAATAAACCCCATACAAAAACCTAAGAACTTTAGTAAAGCAAATAAAAATATGTCTCTTTTTGGACTTAGTTTCCATCATGAATCAAATGTGTTTTGGAAAAGTTGACTTTGCCTGAAACGTAGAAAACAAAATGCTAACTCTTCAGAAGCTGAGCTGTCACTAACTAAGAGATATATTTCTCCTTGAAGAGACTGAATGTTCTTCATAGGAGGTTAAGTGGAGCTCCTTGCAAAGGAGAAAAAAGTACTAGATTAAAAACCACATTTAATAAAGAAATACTGAAAATTAATTTTCAATTAAAAATCGTTAGTAGAAAATACACATAAAAAACCCCAAACAATCTTATGTACAAAATTACCTTCAGGTAATTCAGGTGATGGTTCAGCAGCTTCTTTTAAGAAGATGCACCAAGTCTGCCAACAGCAAAGATAAGTTTCTCTTTTCTATTCTCTTTTAAAAGTAAACTGGAGCTAAAGCAGTTTCAGAGGTCTCTCCAAATAACCCATGAATTGCCTGGTGATATACTAGTCACAGATATTTATATATGCACCATCCGCGTTTTCTGGAATAACTAAAAACTAGTATACGAATATTCAGCATGATGTCTACTGTTGGTTCAAAGACCATACTCGCTGATATTTTATCTACATAATTCTCTATAAATTCTTTGAGAAACAAACTAAACCCTCCAACATTATCAAATGGTTACTTTTATTTAAATATTAGACTCTGTGTCCAGCTGCCTTAGACAGTGGCAAACAGCTACCTAATAAAAAGAGGACACTCATCCTGAGTATTAAATTACTCAGTTTAATTCTCTGACAGAGAATTAAACATTGCTGTTAGTTTCAAAAATATTTTGGTTGTCTTTGTTAGACACCAAGTTCAGCTTCTAGTATTTTTCTTTCTGGAAAGCTATAGGACAAGCCCACTCTATCCTAAAACCTCATTTGCTCATTTCTACCAATAATACACTACAGAATGAAACAGATTTTGAATTTTGCGTTCTCTTCTCTGAACCTCAGCAGAAAACAGGCAATCTTGTGTCTCTCACCTGTTTAACCACTGTTTCCATTTGCTAGTCTTTTTCAGAAACATTGTATGAATAAATACACGCTTTTCAGAAGCACACCAGAAAACACAGTCTGAAACTTTGTAATAACCCATTTATTAAAAGTCTGCCTGTCCCAAATACTTCCAGACATTTCATTTTTTCCACAGACTTACTTCCTTTACGATTACTTTTTTAAGGCTGAGAAAGAATATCAAGAGCTATTTTTGGAGAAAAATTTTTCTAACTCTTGGCATTTGAAACTGGAAAAGAAATAAGAGTTTGTTGAATTCAGAAAATGCTTTTACAGTAGAAGAGCATTTCCCCTCACCCCAGTTATTAATCTGCAGTACTATCCAGAAAATTATCCCTGTAAACAATGACTCAAAAGATCATTTAACCCATCCACCAGCAACTAACAACAAAACGTAATAGTAATATTTAACGCTGTTGAGAGTGGTACAATTTGCCTTTGTTTTTCGTAGAAGTGTTACTTCTAGAAAAAAGAAAAAGTGTTTATTTTGCTTTGCAAAGGAAGAACACTGGTGGTTCCTTCATTGAAGCAATTGCAGGAAAATAATTCTGGCAACAGGCTTAACACAAATAAAAATAATTACAACACTGAAGTTCCCAAGACCTGGAAAGGGAACAAATTAGCACTTTTAAAATATCATTTGAAAATTTATTTACAATAAACTTTTCTGCTTTACTTAGATGTATAAACAAATCAGTTTCAAGTTTGATACTGTTTC
Source organism: Pachycephala philippinensis (assembly GCA_013397055.1). NCBI lineage: Eukaryota > Metazoa > Chordata > Aves > Passeriformes > Pachycephala > Pachycephala philippinensis. The sequence continues at coordinate 363,230 of VWZT01000382.1, forward strand.
ACACCCCAACCCATCTGGTTTTGAAAGCAACCAGTTCTTGCAATGCAGTAAATAAAGGTGGCCAGAATGCCAAACCCTGAATGATTAAGCAGGCTATACTTTTTTTTTCTTTTAAATGGGTAAGCTAGAAGAGAAAGATTAACAATTTATGTCAAAGTAACCCAACTGGTGTATCAGTTAACACAGTAAAGACTATTTAATACTGAACAGTACATAATATCAGTTTTCCTCCTGAATGATTTATATAAGATACCCTCTTTTGTTTGGTTTGGGCTTTTGTAAATGTTTATTCAACCTGTGTAGTTATTACAGAGATTAGCACCTATTAAAATCATCAGGATTTGGTTCAACTACACAGATGTTTAAAGCCTGTCATTTAGCAAGACGTGGGGTAAAAGAGGATTTTTAAAAAACAGACTTTTACATTTTATACACATAGTCACATGTACCAAAAATTGAAGCTCAAACCAGTTTTGGAATCTGAACTGAAGCCTGACTTGTGGTAACTACTGCAGGCTAAGGAAACAGAGGTAACATTGGGTTCCTAGCGCAGGGGTTTGCTCTCAAATATGTTTTCTGGCAAACCACTCCATAAAAATGAATTGTGGACTGCTGCTTCTGGTGTAATCTTCTCTAGTATCCTTGGTTTGCTATAATATATAAAATGCTTCTTAATATATGATGTATTGTCTTAGGTACTGGTCCAATTTTTCAACACTTTTTCTATAAATTATTGCAAAGGTACTTTTTCAAGTACAAAAGGAAGAACAACAATCCTGCTTTCACATGGGAATCTTCTCTAATATTTAAAGAGAGTAAACCACAGCTGTCAACAAGCACTACAGAAATAAAGGAGAAAATGGAATTAAGAATACCTTTCAGAATAAAAACCCCGGGGAGTTTTTCTGTCATAGGTGCTTTCACATCTAAATCTAGGGTCCATTTCTGCGTTTATCTCAGGATCATAGTCCCCTCTGTAGTATCTTCTACCAAAATCACCATCTTCATCAAGTCTATGATGCTTCCTAGTAGGAATAACAGATTGGCTAGCAAATCCACGATGTCTTTGATTGGGAACATCCAAATCTTCATCAAGTCTTTTATTCAATAGTTGACTTCTTAATTCAACCTCATCACCTAACCTGTGGTACCTGTCTTCCTCCAACCATCTCTTATTTAGCAGCTCTTCACAACCTTCTGTGGAAGTAAAGGCATCCTTCTTGGGAGGTTGTGCACCTGTGTTATAGGGCTGGACTTCTGTATGTAGTTCTGGCTGGATCCTGGTAACAGCAATAGGTGTTTTATTCCTGTGCATCTCATTCTGTTTAATGGAAACAATATTGAAAGGGTTGAATTGAGTAACACCTTAGTTTTGTATTTCTTCAAACAAACCCTAAACAAGAAGAAAGGTAAGCAAGGAAAATACCTCAAGAAGTGCTTAAAAACTAGCATTTTATTCATTTTTCTTGAGGAAAAAGAGAGTACTCTTCCTCTTATCTAATGCCTTTCAAAAGAATGGCTATCAATACTGGACAGGCCTTTTATGAACTCCAATCTGACCTCAAGTTTTTAGGTGCAAAGAATCAAAAACCACTTCAAACTTTACTTCATCAAGAGACTAGATATCTTCATTCTATCCAGATTCAGGCAAGTCTGCAATACTTCTTACCTATGAGCACAAGCTTTTACCTGAGCATTTTTTAATCCATTTCTCTGCTCCTCAGGAAATGTCATTATGAGAAAGGACAGTTAAGTAGATAAAAAACAACCCTATGACACTCTGGACTAGTGTTCAATACAAAGTCCTAATAAAAACCATGGTTTTGCATAAATCCTGTAGTATTTCCATGTACTAATCTTTAATCTTTCCTCAATAGAATAAAGGTAACAGTAACTCATACTTTACAAAGTTTAATGAAAAATAAATTAACGATGTAAATGCCACCAAACTGGGAAGAAGGATCAATACACTAGAGGGTATGACTGCCACTCAGAAGGATCTTAACAAACTGGAGAAACATGCTGACAAAAAGCTCATGAAGATCAACAAAGGCAAGGGCAAAACTCTGCATCTGGGACAGAACAGTGCCATGCACCAGGACAGGCTGGGCACTGACCACCTAGGGCAGTTCTGCAGGAAAAGGCCTGGGTTAATTGTGGGTGAGGAGCTGAACATGAGGCAGCAGAGCACTCTTGCAGTGATGACTGCTAACCACACCCTGGGCTGCAGGATCTGTGCAGGTCGAGGTAAGTGATCCTTCTCTGCTCAGTATTTATTCAGTATTTAGGTTCTGGTGTAGTGTGTCCAGTCTCTGCCTCCCCTCCTCACAGATACTGATGAACTGGAGGAAGTGCAGAGGGTGGCTACTGAGATGGTTAAGGTATTTATAGAGCTCTTCAAGGAGAAGCTGACAGAGTTGGGTTTATTCAGCCTGGAAAACGATTCAGGAGGGTGCCTATAGGGCAGGAGGAACTAATAATTGCAGTCCCTATGTAAAAAGTGGTTACAGTGACACCAGGATTCATGGTTTTCAAAGAACCAAGTCACAAGTTGCAGCAAAGGAAAATTTCAATGGGATACAGAGGGACAGAAGTTCAGATCAAGCACTTACAGCAGTGGAACGGGTTGCCCAGAAGAACTGGATTCTCCATCCTTTCAAATCTCAACCAAACCAACCCAGACCAACCTAATCTAAACTGTGAAATTAACACTACTCTGAGCAGAGTTTATCCCCTGACTATCTAAACTGTTGAATCAAACTTTGGAGGTCACACGTAATTTGACTCTCACTCCAAGTCAAATATCCCTCAGAGATGGCATAACCTCAACAAATCCTGACCATTTTTTTTTCTGTTTCTTCTTTTCTGAAAGCAAAATTGTTTCTACACCGGAATAATAAAAATACAACTTAAAGGTCCAATTGGATGGCAAATAAAGCAAAAAGAAAAACCCTTGAGTCCCTAAATAGATTTCATTATGTAAGTCAGCTTAGGAAACCTAAGTGCCCAAACATGTAGAAAAATTTTAGAGATTTATAGACTCAGTTGCACAAAAAAAAAGCTGCATTTTTGCCAATGTTTCCTAGGGATCACTGCTGTGTAGCACTCCAAACCTTGAAGAAGGCAGTAAGAATGAGATACTGAATTCCAACATCTAAAGGAAGCCTGAATGTTGCCTTATAAATGCCTTCACAGATTAAAATAGTTTTCAACTATACGACACTCCAATGCACTTGAAGGAAAAGATGTTCCTCATAAGCAAACAATTTTTCTAGAGACAGACAAGAAACATTCGTCTAGACAGAAATCACAAATACGGGGGGATATGCACTTGCCTACTACTGTAAGGAAGACAATAAACTTTCAGCTGTTTTGGGTACAAATACAAGGTCCTTCATAGAATGACCTAGCTCTCACACTACTGTACACTTTAGCATTTTCCTATTAAAAAGAAGTGGAAGGACTTCTTAAATGAAACTTTCATTAGATGAGAGTTCCAAATTATTCCAGTCCATCACTAAACTGAGGAAAAAATATTTTAGAAAGGAAATTTACCTATTCTAGACAAGATTTTAAAGTTGAAAAGATTTTATGGATCAATATATTGCTTCCAGATTACTACAACAAAGAGCCTCACAACAATGCTAATCAGACCTAAAAATCCCATTGGCTGTTGCACTAGCTTTGGTTGGGACAAATTTCTTCATAGTAGCTTGTATGAGGGTATGTTTTAGATTTGTGATGAAAACAGTGTTGATAATACAGGGATAATTTAATTCCTACTGAACAGCACTAACACAGTGTCAAGGGTGTTTTTCTGCTCCTTTTCTGCTTCTTACACTGCTCCACCTGCAGCAAGGAGGCTGCGGGTTCATGGGAAGTTGGGAGGGAACACAACCAGGACAGATGATCCCAACTGACCAAAGGGATTTTCCACTCTGTAGGGGGTCATGCTCAACGTGAAGGAAGGGGAACATTCTGAGGGATGGCATTTGTCTTCCCAAAACACAGTTATATGTGACAGAGCCCAGCTTTCTTGAGGATGGCTGAACACCTGCCTGCCCAGGAGAAGTGAATGAATTCCTCGGTTTGCTTTGCTTTTGTCAGCAGCTTTTGCTTTACCTATTCAACTGTCTTTAACTCAACCTACACTTTTTCTTACTTTCACCCTTCTGATTCTCTCCCCCAACCAACAGAGGTGAGTGTGTATGTGATCCCAGGTGCTCACTGCCATACAAATCAAAGGCCTCAGCTCAGAACTGGACTTCAATTATGTGTATGTCTAGTTCACTTTCAGCAGTAAAGACTTTTTGATTTTTTTTCACAAATGCACAGCACCGTAATCTGGATGGCTGCTACACTTGCCTGGCTTTCTACATGAGAGAGGAAAAAAGTATCTACAAATAAAAGCTAAGGAACCCTATGTGGAGTTCAACATTTTGTTCAAATAGACAGCTTTTTTGGATACCACTTTTATCACCAAGAACAAGCCACGGATTTGCTTCAGACACACAGATGAATTAAAGCATCCTTCTGCCAGACAGACATGAGAGAAGCAGGAGTCAAGAACTGCACTGCATGGGAGTCATAACCAAGACTTGCTTAGGTGCATTAGTAAAACTGTTGCCTAATTGAACAACATTATTTGTATAGTTAGTCTTACTTTGTATGTCTGAGTCAATGATAAGACTGTAAAACTGTATTACCTCTCTGTTTTTCTTCCCTAATTTCCTTAGCCTTTCATTCCATTCTTCTTTATCCCTGAGATATTGATTGTACTCCTTGTTTCTTTCAAGTCGTAATTTCTCCTAAAACAGGCATTGAAAAGGGCATCATAATTTTGCATTTTTAGTAGCTTTTAACTTCAAAGAACTGCAGTACTAAATGAATAAATACAAACTGTGTGTTTGCTCCCGCCCCCACTTCTCATTTTTTGTGATGTACAAATAAGACTTGAATTACTTTGAGGTTTTAGTTCATTTTCTCTTAGCATCGCACTTTCTCTTGATCTGATATCTGTAAGCAGAAGTCAGCTTCTTGGGCATGAAGCCTAGTCCCCAGAGACACTACTGTATATCGAGGTCCATCTTTAAAACCAGGTAGGTTTCCTCCTGCTAAGCCTATTCCAAAATTTACCAAAGCCTCACTCCAACAACTAGGAATCGCCTTCTAATTTCCAATCGGAAAGTATTTACAGTTGATTTTCAAACATACAATTTCTTTCTTTGTGTTAAGGTTAGTTGTGACTTGCCCCGCTCACAATTAAAACAGGATTAACAAATACAATTGTAGAGTATCAATTACAGCTTAGGGTATAACTTAAACTGTCAAGTTCAAACAAGCAGTTAAAATGACCGCAAAAAGTCAGAAGTGCAACAAATGCAAGGAAAACCAAGAAAAACAGGATCTATGCTTGTTGTCCCAGCTGCTTTTGCAAGGTGATAACATTTATAACCAGCTTTCTCAGGTCTAAAAATATACATGAATTGTACTTCAATAGCTTAATAACATAATATGAACTACAAAAGCCTCCAGATAAAGCAAACTCTAATTTGCATTATTTCTTGATATTAGTCCCTTATGTTTAGAGCATGGGGTATCTCTTATACCACCTGATTCCAACAATCATATAACGGAAAAAAAGAGAATTACACTACAGTATTATGAATCAGGCTCTTTTCTGCTGCAGCATTTTCCAATTAAAAAGTAAAAAGTATTAAAAAATTGTGAACATTACACATAAATTTACTTTCTCATGAACAAATTTCAAACAAAAATAATTTATACCTCAATCACCACGTAAATACCAGATTACTAAAAGTTTTGCAGATTAGACTAATGCTCTCCAAAACTGTTTCATTTTCTGGTTTTTTTCAAAAACAAAAAGTTTTCTATAGGTTTTCTACCAGTGACAGTATAACACATGCAGACAGGCATGTTTTATATTGTCACTGAACAGCTGAAAGCTGCCTGAGACGCATTTTCCAAAGCTGAGAAACCAGCTTTGTCTTTATCAGGTGGCAAAACACTCAGCAGAAAATTCAATACGCTGTGTGACTGCACATTTGACCTAATAAAGGAAACCAAAATGCAAATGTTAACCTCTCATTATTCTGCCCAGAGGCCAACTGATTAAGAGGGCACAGTGTGACATCTCCTGGCAGCTTTTAGGTTCTGCAAGAGCAACAAATAGATGGGTAAAAATGATACAACACACCTGTACAGAGCTGATACAATATAAATCCATCAATGATAAGACATGTTTCCAGTAGAAATACATCTTTGATTTCCACAGAATTAATCAAACACACTTTATTTTTCACTGTTTCAGCACACATACTTGCAAGGTTTAATGTAAAGCTCACGAGAACCTGAAGCTAACAAACTTAGTACAAGTGAATGCTGTCCCTGAGGAGTCCTTTCCCCCTTTCTGGGTGTTTCATTCTTGCTGCCTCCTTTTTACACTTGTATAACTTGGAGTACAGGGCTTTTTCGTAAAAGCAATTTTCACTTTGAGTTCTCACCTGGCTCCTCCTACAGCCAAACCAAGAGCACAAGAGGGGCAGAAAGTTTAAGTAAGCACAAGGGCAAGGCCAACCCATGCCATAGCAGAAGTCTTGCACCAGATTGCAGTGACAGCATAGCCACAAACACGTATCAACAGTGCAACTTGAAGGCAACAAAGGTAAAAAACAAAATCAAAAACAAACAAAACTCCCAGGATTGCAAATGTCTGGTCCTTCTCCAGCAACACAGGTTATCTTTTCGCCTTGAATCTCTGCTGTGCTTTGACCAATCGTAACAACCAACCAGTGGTGTTGGTTAGAAAAAACATTGATAAATTATTGATAAATTAGAATGTTTCTGCTGATTCAACTTCATGGATCAATTTACAAGCAAACACAAGAAAGAAACTGGGACTATAAGGCCAACAGCGTGAGGGCAGGAGATCAGATCATTACTGATGGCTGAACAAAACCCAAGCACAACCACTAGAGGTTTCGAACAGACCAAGTGCTCTAAATGTGTGGATCAGAGGTAGCAAACCACAAACTAGTATCAGTACAGAACTATATCCATATAATAAAAACCAAATACTTAAAACTTAAGAGTACAGGTAACCTAGGATTAAGAATTTTAAAAAAAGAAATTGAAAGACCAGACCTTTCTGAAAATTTTTACTAATTACCACCTCCAAAACATTCATTTGTGTAAGAAAAAAAAAGAAAAAAACCACAACCAAATAAAAAAACATAAGTGGAAATATTTTTTCCACAACAGTTTTAACACCCAGGTACATTTTCAAGTTATACTCCATTTACTTAATTTCCCTCATATATTTACCTTGGCAGATCTTCGCTCATCAATAGGAAGAGATAATCCCTGAGTATATGGATCTACTTCACCAGTAGTCAGGTAATTTTTCTACATTAAAAAAAAATTAGAACCATTCAATACATTTTAAAATACCAAATGTTACTCACTAAAGAGCTGTTAGGAATTACATTTTCTGAAATTAATTTGAGCAATTTAATGAACTAAAGACTGAAGACAACCCTCACATTTTGAAAAATAGGATGTTCTTGAAACACATGAATGAAGTGAAGTCAAGGAATGCAGGAAGTAAATGTCTTTGTCAAGCTTTAAGCTTGAGTTTGAAAGTGTTTGTCACTTCATCCACGTTACACTATTTCCAGTACTACATAAGTTAGTCTCTATATTAAAAAAATGCTATTTTTATTCAAAGAAACCCCACTCAGTTCTTCTGTAGCAAAGGCACAAGCATCTGTACAAGCATATGAGGAGTTTTCCAAGACACTTCCTTAGTTAAGATGAAAAATTGCTTTTTCTAACAGCAGAAAACATACGTTTACCTCTTATTTTAACAGATGGAATTCATGCTAACAGTAGCACACCTCTTTATCTCAACAGTGTTTCCCATACCAGCAGTGCCCAAATTTTTCAGGATAATGACCCATTACCAAATCTTGTAATTCCCTATGGACCGTCAGCCACTTTCAGAACAGAACTTCCCATCAAAACCAGTTTCTTGTTGCTCCATATAGATCCCTGGGCTGCAGCTTGGGAACTGGGCTGTGCAGCAAATCACAGTACCTGCTCTTCAAACCAAACACCAGTGCTACAGTAGGTATTTGGATTCCAGGTCTAGCAGATTTGTCATACATCACTCCTTTTTATTAAAAGCATCCCCAGGCCATTCTCAGTCAATCATATGTTTTATAAATCTGATTATCTTTAATAAAAAGATCATCTATTTGTGTGGGCTGAAGAGGGGAATGGGTGAGATACAGTATTTCACTAGCATTGTTTCCTTTCCTTATCTATGTTGCAATGTAGCCTAAAAGCTTAGAGGAATGTCAAGAAGTAAGAGTTCTACCTGTTCCAGTAAAAACCCACATCATTATAAATGATATTTCAAACTAGACATTAAAAGATTTAATGTATTTAAGAATTATGCAAACATTCAAGCACCAAGACAACTAGATTTATATGGAAAACCAAGTTATTTCTACTAGAAAAAGTAAATAAATTGCAATCCTCATTATTAAGTGATTTTTTACATGCATTTTGAAGACATCTCCAGAGATTACTCGTGATCTTAAAAACATATTTTCCAAAATCAGAATCTGATATGGAAGCTACATTTATCTAGATAAGCAAGACTAAGCAAGTTATTAACAAAAAAATTATCACTGTGAGAACTGCTAAAAGTTCCACCATCTCTTTAGGTGGGAAAAAGAAATTAGAGATTGTTATCTTAGTTCTTCCTCAGTCCTTACCAGCTTAATACAGCTAACATGTACTAGACCAAACACACAAACAAACAAAAAGCTTTGTAAACCTAAATTCGTAAAACTGAAGTTCAGTTGAGAATAAAACACTAGAAGTTAATGTAAAAATTACATTATTTGGGTACTTCAGTGATAATTATGAAACACTAAGTTTTAACACAATATTCTAACTTTGAAAATAACCTGGAGTTTTAAAGTAAACAAGAAACAAAAATTATATAAGGATAATTTTTGTTAGAGGTTAAGAAGGCAGTTTATTCTGCTGTTCCTATTGCTATTCAAGAATTCTAGCATGCTAATACAGACAATTTGTATCATAAGCTTGTTATTCAAAGTCCCAGAAAAAAACCAGCAGAGTGTGTTTCTACCACATTACCTCCTGGTCCTTTACTCAAGTTGCTCAATCTGAACAATTTGGACAGACAGCTAAACTTCAAAATTACAGATACATGAAAGTATAAAAATATTTTAAAAATTAAAACTAATTAAACAAAGCTTGTGAAAATAACACCAGAGATGTTATTTTTTTCCTCATAATACTTGTTTGCATTCTTGCATTCTGGCCAGTAGGTGCTAAATAACTGGCTATACTGCTTCCCTAAGTGATGAGATTTCATACAGACAGGGAAGAAAAAAGCCCTGACTCTGGTTGTGATGATATGTTATAATATTTATATAGGGTAGTATTTTATTCCAGCTTTGTAAAGTATGTATACCAAGAAAAAAAGGTATGTGAACTCTTCATATCTACATAACTGATAACCCTTGAAGCAAATGTCTACTAAAATGAAAACTATTGTAGAGCCAGCATTAGAGAGCAACAATGGCAACTGCAAAGGGAAAAGGAAATCAGCAAGTGTTTTAAAAACTTACAAATGGAAAATAATTATAAGTAATCATTTTGCACAAAGCAAGCAATGCTGTTAGTCACAACTAATCACTACAGCATGCATAAATGCACAAAGCACAAAAAAAATTAATGATTTTTTAAATTCCAAGAGCATAAAGTTTTCAAACAAAGCAAAAAGCAACTAATTTGAAAGAAAAAAAATAATATTCAAGGCACCCTACCTTTCTTTTTGCCTGTGAAATACCCTAAAAATCAGGGAAAAGATACTATTCAAAAGGAGTCTTCGAGTCAAAAATATTTGACTTAACAAAAAATATTTCCTTTCTTAAAGCAAATCCATTCATTAATTTTAAGAACTAAAGACACTGGTATTTTCATAAAACAAATTATCTGATTCCTTATTTTTTTTCTGACTCATGAAAAGCAGCTCCAGAATATTCCCAAGATGATGACATTTCATACATATCATTTCAATTTTAAATTTACTGTGACATTTAGTAAATCATGTTAAGCAGAACATCAAAGGTTTTTTCTTTCTAGAATTGAAAAGAAGCTGTCAAATGGAGTCACACTAAGTATAGGGATATTCTTACCCCAATTACAGACCATAGAATACATAAGTACTTCAGGAAGTAACAGCTTTTAAATTCTTAAGAAAAAAACTAAGGAAGAAGCAAAACCAAATAAATAAAATATTCAGAATGAAGTGTTCTAAGTCACATGGTAACGAGATCTGTGGAAGCCTAAAATATATAACCCTTCCTAGGAAACATTTTGAAATTACTTTCACTCAAGTCTTCAAAATCAGCCACTGCTCATAATGAATGCCTCCTTAAAAAATTTTCTACAGATATTAATTTTCATTCAATTAAATGAGAGAATAATTTTAAGAGACTCATTAAAGTCAAGCAACCAGACAAGCAGCTTTACCTGAGAAAGATATCGCCTGTAATCTTGTCGAAGTTCCTCTTTGAGCTTATGCTTTTTTCGTTCATATTCTTCTCCGAGAGGTAAACTCAAGCCATAGTCACCTGAAAGTTTAACACCATTAAATATCATTATTTACCACTTTGCATCAATACAAAGCAAAAGCTACATCTGGATTTTTATTAGACACAAGCAATGAAAAAAAATTAACTATGTAACCAGTAATTATACAACAGCTGAAAAAAAAACACCTTCTCTGTATGAGTAGCTGGGTGAAAAGCATAGAAAAATAGACTGGTATTTGGATATTAGTTCTCCTCTCATCCTTTGACTTTTTCATCCCATTCCA
>VWZT01000383.1:0-73815 GCA_013397055.1 Pachycephala philippinensis
ATTCTCTTCCATTCTGTTCTCTTTTTTCCCCACCCTGGGCCTTTAGTGAGATTCCTTGCCAAATCAGACAATGTGTTACAGTTATTAATTTGAAATTAATTGTACTCTGACTATTGTTTTACCTGTTGAGTATCCACCCTAAATCTAGATGTTAACTCTCTGGTCCATGCCATCAGACAAAACAAAGCAGCTCCTCTACACTTCAGTCTACAGTGAAAGGTTTTGGGGCAGGTCAGTTCAGTCCACTTGGGAAGACACAGTTTCAGCCAGAAACATTTTTACAGTGTCTGTATTTCAGCAAGTGCTTTATGTTGGTGTAAATCATTGTCCTTTCTCTCTGCCCTCTAACTGCTTGCTTCTTGTGTGATGGCTTAGCTGAAGGAATCAACCTAGCTGATTTTCCTTAATTTTATTGGGAAGTTCTATTTTACATTGAGGAGCATTGTAGTCATTCATTTGGCACTTGTCACACGTTTGTCTCAGCAACAGAAGTACCCTGGTGGCATTCTGTAGCCTAATCCAGCCCACATGAAGTCTTCAGCATGACGTTAATCAAGCTTTTGCATGCAAATCCTATGCCTGGCCTCTTAAAATTTGAATGATGGATCTTAAGTTTGTCAGGTTTGCTTGCTCTGCATGCCACGAGCAAACTGGAGATGCTACAGTTCGTATTCACTCGTGCCATACTTCCATACCCAACATTGCCAGCCTTCTCCTCCTATTTGGCCTGCTCCCGTGCCATGCCTTCATGAGAACCAGTGGTCATGCTGTTTGTGCAGCCAGAAGATGAGCTGGGTAAAGGAGCTGTTCTCATTTCGAGTAAGCCAGGGAGAAAACAAAGTCGCAGGGTGCCCAGTTCATGTATCTCCCACGTGAGAGATGACACAGGAGCAGCAGTGAGCAGCCAGGGATGGAGATGGGGTATGGAGACTGCTTTAGGTGGCACTTGCCTCTAGAAGAAATGTTGGTAAAATGACAGCCAGTCAGTCCTGCTGATTCAACAGGACAAACACATTTCACAGAATGGGGATTTTCCAACCGTGTATCTACATGGTGTCTGAATCAACAGTCGTGCATGGAGATAAGCATGCTGGGTGATTCAGACTCGTGCACACAAATGCTGATGGTCTCTGTACCAGTGCAGGGTGCCTCTACTGCTAGTACATGAAAGGAACTGACTATTAGAAAACAGTAGGAATCCCCGTTCTGAACCTCACACTCGGCAAAATATCTCAAGTTAGACATCGAAAGCCTCTAAGGAGCTTTGAAATCTTGGTCTAACACAGAGTCTCATTCCAGGCTGTATAATATCATAAAACCTCCTGTGAAAAGCACTAATTATTTCATAGCTCTTTAAACTTCCTCATGATTTTTAAATAAGGGGTTTTTTTGCCTTCTATAGCACAAATCCTATTAATCATGGTATTAGTTATAATACCAGAGAAATTATGATAGTGCTATAACCCTCTAATGCAAAACCACAGGAAATGTATCCAGAGATTTCAGAGACATAAGTGTAAGGACAGCCTTCATTCACACTCTGAGAAGCTGGACCCTGCCCTGGCTTTGAGCCTTGTTAATTAGCCAAATATGGATTTTTTTTTTTTCCCAATGATTGCTTTTTTCCCCCCACTCTCTATGAAAGAGAAATTCAGTATTTACTTAAATGGACTGAACTCAAGTCTAAGAACTGGATGCACTTGTCTGACTTTTTATCACATTCTTAGTTACAAGCAGAGAGGAAAACCCTACCAAGCAGGAGTGTTTCTGGACAAAGGGGTTAAGCAGGAAAAATCTGACTTACACAGTCTAAAGGCTATAAAGTAATTTCCCATGATTTTCTGAATTTAACTTTTTCTGTACTTTCTCCTTTGAAAACCCATGTCTGGGAAACACTGTGCAGAAGAGCATATCCTTGGGAGGAGATGTGAAAGGGCAGACACAGAATCACAGAATATGCGGAGTTGGAAGGGACCCAAAAGGATCATTGAGCCCAGCTCCTGGCCCTGCACAGGATGCCTCAAGAATCCCACCATGTGCCTAAGAGCATTGTCCAAATGCTTCCTGAGCTCTGTTGGGCTTGGTGCTGTGACCACTTCCCCCAGGAGCCTGTTCCAGTGCCCAGCCACCCTCTGGGCAAAGAACATTTTTCAAATATCCCACCTAAACCTCCCCTGACACAACTTCAGACCATTCCCTCAGGTCTTGTCACTGGTCACTACAGTGATCAGTGTCTGCCTCTCCACTTCTCCTCATGAGGAAGTTGTGACTGCAATGAGGTCTCCCCTCAGTGTCCTCTTCTCCAGGCTGAACAGACCAGGTGACACCTACAGCAAGACCTAACATGAATCCATAGGTTGACCTTGCTGTTGAGTCAGTACCAGGGACAGCAAGAACAGTCAGGAACACACAGAACCTGTCAGTGCTGCTGGCTGCCTCAGTTCTACCAAGCTGCGCTAGGGATGCGGCTCTGTGTTGCTGTTTCCCAGCAGAAAAAACAACTTAAGAAGCTACTGAATCTGTTGCTCTCACTCGCTGGTACCTTTATAAAGTAATTTCACACTTTCCATTACGCCAAATCAGTCTCTAGAGCCGCACCATAAACTGGATGATACAAAATGTTCCAAGTTAAAATGAAGAAGGATCTCTGACAAACCTCAGGGTCTTCCCATTTTCCGGGTGGTTCAGGTGCAGTATTAGAGCTCCTTTGTGAGAATGTGGTGTGCCGTATCCCACACTAAGTAAAGAATTTAAAAAGAAGCAACAGAATTTGCAGTACCTGCACACCTTTTATGCCTTCTTCGATTTGATGTCACTTTAATTGGCTTTAAATTTTTGATGAGATGACAAACATCAAAGGGAAGTCATTTGATTTTACTCCTGTGTCTGTAAGAAAGTTGCCAAATATAAAATGGGTTACAAAGTCTGCTACGAACTTGGCAGATTAGACCAAATTATTTCTGCTATCTACAGGACCTATGCTTAGGACTTCAAAATTAAGTAGGCTGGAGCAATGGATTCTTTTTCTCTTCCATTTCAGGGTGTATTTTACTCACCGCCCATATCTTCTCCAGCTGTTCATGAGTACCAGAAGTTGCTGCAAATATTGGCTGACCCTGGATCATTTCCACAAATATACAGCCTGCACTCCTGCAAGAAACCCAAGGTATTAACTCATTCACATAAAGGACATATATAATATGATTGTTAGGATGGGTGGGGAGAGAGGCAGAGAGATAACCGTTGGAACGGAAATACAGAAATTCTGACTTCTAAATGCAGAAATCCTGATAAAAGCTGTAAATCCTATATACCTGTATATATATTGCAGCTCAAGTCTGAAAAGTACCAGTCTGATGTGTCAGTATTGTACACCCACCTCAGGTCACCTAGTGAGAGAGTGTGTGAAGCAAGGCAGGATGTGGGGTGTCTATAAATAAATGTATGTATATGTAAATAAATAAAGGCTTCAGTGAAGACTGGTAATACCTTTATATTATGGTGGTAGGAAGGATCTAGCATTATAAAATCCCCTACTGCTTGTGGAAAGTCAGGAAGGTTTCCTTTGGGAAAGACCATCTTGTACAGCCCTGATCTTGCAGCATGTTCTAGGCACTGAAACTGGCCCATGTTGCAAGTCACCTGTAGTATCATTAATCTCATCCTAGCCCTACAGACTGAATCACTTGAAATGAAAAGCTCACAAGTCAATTAGGATGGGAGCAGACCAGGGATAAGTTACATTCACATGCCTCCAGGATTTCAGAAAAAAACCGAAGTGGTCAAGGTTCCATACAAGTCTGTTCCCATCTTCTCTTTCTCATCAACACCACCCACTAAAAAAAATTCACTTTTCACCAGCAAGACAAGACAGCTGATATCCTTGGAAAAGAAACCCACTAAGCACTACCTTTTGTTCCAGCACCAAACAACTTGTTTCAGGTCTCTGTCCATTAATCCTGTTACAAACTATCTGAAAAAAGGGTCACGGCAGAAGCCTGTGGAGTACGAGGTTACCTTCCATGAGAAAAGGGTGCAAAATTGGAGTACTAAGAGACGGAAAGATAAACAGGGAACTACTACACACTTCATTGGCTTGAAGGACATATTAGATGCAGAAAGAACCCAGAGGCACTAACTACTATAGCCATTTTCCTTCAGAAGCAATTAGTTCTTCCTTGGAAAGCTGAAGGCAAGATTTCATAGCATGAAGAACCTGGTCATAACAGCAAGTTAAAATATTCTTATTCTTATTTTTATGTCATCCCCTGCTCTGCACTTGCACCAAAACAAACCAGCCAGCTTAAAAAAAAACCCCAACACCTGCAAAATTGCTTCATTTTACTAATGTGGATTAGTCCTCATGGCAATAATGATGAAATAGTTGTGATCAAGGTAGACTTGCCTATTTGCAACTATTCCCATCTCTTACTGTATGGTATAAAACTCCACTCATTTACTTTTTAATCATTTCCTTCAATTTTTTTTTCTAGGTTTTCTGTCTTTTCACTAAGTCCCATTGCAACTTTTTGGGTTTCGGTCTCATTCTTCTTTGGTTATATCATATCTGAGTCCTTTAAGCTCAACTCTTGAAAACCCAGCTTTGTCTTACAGGCTCTGAAAGTATTATTTTCACTTGCTGAGCAATAACCAGTAATCTCATCTGTTCTCCTGTGTTACCCCTTGCACCTTGTTTTTGTAAGACTGTAGTTGCTTTTCCCACCTGGCTGTGGTCAATTGAAACCCTGCCGTGCAACTCATCTGCGGTATTTATTTTGGTCATCCTTGCACACCAGGTGGTGCCAAGCCTGTTTGCAGATCCATATCTAACCCTGTTTTCATAAACATCTCTGCTGCATTTTCCCTTAGCTTCCTGTACCCTAACCTCGGCAAGTCTTGTGAGATGAGCTTCTTTGCTTGTCCAATATCCTCTTAAAGAGTCCAGGCATCATGAAACTTAATCCACAGCTTTTGCAACATAGAGTTTTTTTGGTGTTTCATAGCACTACCACATCATTAGACATTACTTCAGAGCCCACAAAGAGATTCTACGGAGACCAGTGTCATACCAACACTGTTTTCACAGCTGATGTACATGCCCAAATGGCTCACCCTCTTTTGCAACCACAGGGGCTGCTGTAATCTGCTGATTGCATTGCACAAGTTCAGCTGCGTATGGTCAAAGCAGTTTAGGTACTCTTGATTTGTCAGGGAAGAGAAACAGCTCTCTGTGTTTTTGGAACAAGTGATGCTGATGTTGTACCACAGTTTGCATTCTGATATCCTAGCTAGGAAGGGCCATTAGGGCAAGAGCAGGAACTTTGGAAACTAATGGTAGTCATATTAGCCTTGCAGTAAACGCCTCAGCTTTCCTTCTGAGAGTTACAGTTACTGCTCTGACAGCATTATGAGGATCCTTCTGATAACGAGGATGATTCAAAAACTTTTAAATTTACTTTTAAATATTTTTAAATATTTAGACCTGGGGTTGTTTTGCTTTTCCCCTTTTCCTTCTTTCCCCTCTAATATTAATTTCTCAAGTCTTCTCACCCCTTCCAGTCTATAAGTTTCTTAGAGGGTCTCAGTCCTATAAAACTACCTTGGGAAGAGATAGGGCAGAGGGAGGGGTCTTTTGGGAAGCGGCCTAGACATGATATTTTAGCAAGTGCAAGATATGCACACAAATCAAAACAGTGACAGCCAAAGTAGTAGGAGAAGTTATAGGGATATTCAGGGAGCATAAGCAGAGCTGATTCAGACAGTACAGTTGCATCTGTCTGCAATCCCTGGGAAAGGTTTGAACACTGCACTTTGTCCTCAGTCTGTGGTGCTGCATCACACAGTGGAAAGGTTTTCATCAGGATTAAGATCTAAGATATCTCTGTGGCATTCCAGAGTTCCCTCTCCATGTCTGGGGTTTTTTCTGGCACTAGGAGATGGCAATTTTACATTTAACCAGAAATATATCCTTCCTGTTGTTCATCACCAAGCCTGGTCTATACAGTGGAGCCCTTAGCCAATATCTCCCAGTTTGGCATAGCGGGGCATGTGAACCAGGCTGAGGAGAAGGCTGTAGTGAGCCTGGCAGGTCCATGTTAAATGACTGCATGTGAACTCCTAGTCTACATGAATCTACCAGGGAAGATCACTGTGGGGCTTTTTTCCTCTCCTTTTTTTTTAAATGGAAGATTATACAAGGAAAGCCTGACTGAAAAGAAGACATCTGAAGGCACTCGTGATGTTTGCAGCCACTAATGTGGCTGTGCATAAAGCACTTGGTGTTTTTCAAGAAAAGAAAAAAAAAGTCCTTCTGATATGCAGTGTAATCTCCCTGAAATCCCTTAATTGAATCTTCTAAAGTCCTGAAGAGATAGTGAGGGAGAAAGAGAGAGAAAAGAGATAGAGAGAGATTAAAGCAGCTTTTCTAGTTAGTCCAAGAGCAACTGAGTCTCCTTCTATATCTCTTTCTTCATCTATTCAAGGCCTCATTCACTTCCCATGTGCCTCCCACTGACAGTATTGCTGCTCAAGCACACTATGCATGAATTGCCATAATGTTTTATTTTGTTATAATTGGTTTCTTTAAACCAAGGCTTTGACACCCACTGTCTCATGCCATTACCAAGGGCATTCTGACCTGCCTTCATGTAAATTGCAGCATCCAAAAGACATAGGGGTTTTTTTCCTTTCTTCCCAATAGACAAGTAACATCTGTGTGAATTCACATTATTTCCTAATAGACAAAAATTGAACTTAAATGCAGTGTACATCAAGATAATAAATGACTCTTGTTAGAGGAAGTTACTGAATAGAGCTTACTGAAGTACTCTCTATTCTCTCAGCGTGACATCTTTCTTTAGGGCAAACACTTTGAATGTTGTTATTATAAGGAGGCGTTATAACAAAGGTGCCTATAGTGTGGATGTAGTTCAGTGGGATGGAGAGCACTGTGCTGTTAGAGCTGGGATCTTTGTACACCACTCCAATGTTGCTATTCATTACACCAGAGCAGAGTTATGCAGTGGGAATGTTGGTTTTGCATAGGCAGAAATGACACGCTTTCTGTGCATAGCTGGCTTTGGACAGGGGTCAGCTTTCAGGGAAAAAAACCAACAGGCTTATGCCTGATACAAACCCTCTAATCTGCTGGGCAGGCATCTTCTTCAAACTCAGCAGACATTTCTGAGAGACTGTCTGGAGGGAAAGATGACAGGTAGTGGGGGTAGTAGACAGGACTATTTAGACTGGCTTGGCAGCTGGAAGCCATTAGAATTTAGCAAGGTTTTCCTCCTTAGAGAAGTCTTAAAATAATTAAATTAGCAGCAGTCCTAGGGAAGTAAACAATCTAAAAACTTCCGTTTCCCTGACCCACCCTCCAGACTTAGGTCACTGGAGTGTCTGATAAGCTGCAGACCTCTGGAGGGAGATAGAGCTTGTGAAGACCTGGAGCTTTGCAGTTTGTAAACTTAGCCAGCCCTCTTGCACATTCTTCAGCCTGCTGCACTCCTACCCTTTCCTGGCCTTTGACTCTGCAGTAGTTATGAATAAGTCCTGGTGGGACGGGTACCAGCAGAAGATTAAGTGATCTGAAGAAAGGGCAAAGAAGCAATACCATCTACAGATGTAAAACTGCCCAGAATAAGGAAGGTCTCCTGCAACTTCATGAGCTGCATGCTGTCCGTGAGTACAGCAGGGCTGTGTTGCTGGAATTGGGCTCAGGCTGAGCCAGAAGGTTGATGAACCTTACAGCTAGCCCAGCTACACATCCCAGTCAGCCCAAAAGGCCAGTGGGACCCTGTGAAACCTTCATCCTCTCCTGTTTTCTGCCCACTCTTAGAGATTCTCTCCCTTCTACGAACGTGCAGCTTGTTTCCTTTTGATTCCCAAACACGTAAGATTTTGGGGTAGAGCTCATAAGGTAACAAGGCTTTAACAGACACTGCCCTTCTCCCGTGTGAAATACAGACTGCATCTGAGACATGGTCTTTGAGAAGAAGGACAAAATATCACAGAAATAATGAAAATCTCAGACACCTTTCTATCTCCAGACTCATTAAGAAACATTTAATGCCACATTTTGTTACCAGTAATTGATGGTGCAGTTGTGGATCCACTGTTTTTTCACTAAGCCATTTCTGCAGAGAGTTACTACTGACTCAGCTGGCAACACAGATACACTTGCATTGAGCAAAAATGTTCTGTTGCAAGACGTGACAATGCTTCATACATGTTACCAGAAAAGATGCATATCTCATAAATATTATCAGATGAGGTTTGTATCAATCCATAGCTGAGCTGTAGTGACATCATTCCCAAAAACTTCTATGAACCCTCTATGAAACTTTTACAAAACTCCACACTGCTCACACCTTTTCTGCTCACAGGTGTTAGTTCCTCTACTTATAACCATATCTACTGAAACTTTGGCTGATGTCATTTCATTCAGATAAAAATTATTTTTCCCAGGGAACCCCAGATGCTTTGATATTGGTCAGTACCAGGTATCTATATCAGAAGAATAAGCTGTAGCTCCAAGCAGCACATCAGGAGGACGGTACCAGAGTGTCACAACTTCAGAGGAGTATGTCTGTCTGCGAATGGACTGGGCACGAGCAAGGCCTGCAAAAAAAACCCCAACAAACCAACAAAACTGCTGTGTTAGGACAATCCTTCTACCTGTACATTGCATAGATTATAATAACTGGCAACAGGACATTATTTTCTCTTTAAACACAAGTAATCTCAAGCAATTGACAAAGTGTTTCTGTAATATACCTCTGGGGCAGATCAGATCAAGCAATAGGCTGTGTTTTGCAGGGCTTTATCATTTAAGACTGAAGCAGCTATCCCAAACCAATGCCAAGAAAGCTTTTCAGGTCACACATTGCTGCGGACTCTACACATTACATTATTTTCTGAACAGAGAGGGGTTGCTTCTTTGTTCTCTTGAACTAGTTTTACATGGCAGTAATTGCTCTGACTTAAATGAGGTTAATCCCTGCACCTATCAGTATAAATACAAGAAAAGCTGGACTGACCACAGAAATAGTTTCCTGAAGTTCAAGGAAAGGTTATGCTTCTCTGCCCTAATTGGCTGTTGATACAGATCTATACACATGCTAGAGCTTTGGTCTGAACAGATATACAGCAGTATCCAAACTGACTCACCAAAGTCGGCTAATTTGAGCTCACCGAGGCAACTGATGAGCAAGTTCTGGGGTTTCAGATCACGGTGAAGAATGTGTTGTTGGTGGATGTAAGCCAGGCCGCGCAAAAGCTGGAACATGAAGAGCTGGAAAAAGCCAACAAAAAACTGAAATGATTTTGTGTGACTTTGCATTGATACACTAACTCTGAACTTCAGGAGAGCCCTGGAACAAAGCAGAGACAAAGCAAGTCAGAAACCAGTAAAAATCCCAAAAGTGAGTAGAGCTGGCTGAGGAGGAGAAAACAGTGGGTTATGACTGCCCTACAGCTTTCTGAGGTTTTCAGGGTGGAATATTTGGCCAGGAGGGCAGTTTAACTGCGGTCTGTAAATGCACGTTTTGGAAATTAAACTTTTCTTTAGAAATGGACTGTTGATTGCAGGAGCAAGGTCAGCTTGCCAAAACACAGACCCAGCTTTCAGAACAGTAGCTGTGTTGATTGCAGTGCTCAAGACAAAGACACACAGCCAAACAAAATGAAAGCCTAAGGAGCTGAAGGTTTGCCCCCTTGAGCCACATGGCACCAGCTGACTGCATTCCGTGGGCGCTGCACATGCCAGCAGTGGAGCAGGGAACTGACTGACCCGGCAACGGGAACTGTTGGCTTCAAGCCGGGAGAAACCATGAGGACCTGATTTAAGAAATACAGGAAATAAGATATGATGAACGAAGCAAGCAAGCAAGAAGAAAAACAAGCAAGAAAGGAAGCCAAGAAATAAATATCTAACTCCCACCACCATGGTAGTCTAAATAAGCCTGAGGTAATATAAGTTGGGCTGAAACAAGGTATGAAGCTCGACAGTGGACAGAAACAAAACACAGCAAAAGTAATAAGACTTCACCAGAGAAAAGATATTTTTCACCAGAAGTTGAATCTGAAGAGGAGGAAAAACAGTGACACCCATAGGTCATTTTTGTACCAGAAAAGTGTCCCTGTAACATTCTGCACACTTATATCATATTCCATAGGAATCACTCAGAAAAAACAAACAGCATTTGCCAGCAAAAACGAAGCAAGCTAGATGACCCTCCTAAAGGAGCAGTAAATAATTTTGCAGTTCAGCTCCTGCTGACAGTGAGGATTCCGGGCAGGAAAGCAGAGCAGCTGGCTAGTGTTTACTCACAGAAATGCCAGTGAGTACATGTTACAGCCATGTGCTCCATGTGCTTTATGAGCACGTCTGGTAGCAGAACCCTTGAGATCCGTGCCAAAACTACTACGCTGCATCTCAGATGTGTCTGAGCTTTAAGGATGTTTAAAATCTGAGGCCCCAAGAAACTTCATTACAATTGGTGTTGCTTAACAACTATCTGGAAAAAGATGTGAACAAGGTGGCAACATTTGAAGATGACAGAAGTATTTAGATTAGTTGTGATAAGAAGTGACAGTGAGGAACTTCAGAGAGATCTGACAAAGCCAGATGAATAGGCAGTTTGATAAGATACAAAGTTATTGTTGACAGCTGTAAGATAAATTAACTGAAGTTGCTCAGGAAAAGGACCCAGGCATTCACTGAGGACATCTGCACTGAAACCTTAAGCCAGTGTGCAGCAGCAGTCCTGAAAGTTAATTAAATGTAAGATGCATACAAAGGAGAGCAGGAGACTATTATAACATCAATCTATAAAGTAAGGGTACATGTTCGTCTGTGCTCAGATCCAGTCAACCAGCCTCAAAAGCTATGGTAGAAACACAAGGGACTTAAATGACTGCAAATATGAAGATAGTTCCAAATGAGGAGAGAGTGAGATTTGAGAGTTTTTAATTAGAGAGATGAATAATGTGTTGTAACAATAAGAGAATACACATTTGTGTAGAGACAGGTTTCCTTGCCACAAGATGTCATTGTTCACAAAAGCTGAATGTCTGCTTGCAGGCTCAGAAAATAGGAAGAGGGATTAACTGAAAAAAGGCTTGGAGACTGAGAGGGAGCTTGTTACATCATCAAAGGCAGATTTTCTCCGAAGTTTTTGTCATATATGTAACAAATAAATATTAGTAAGTAATTTACAGTGACCATACATAGTGGAAAATAACACTTCCTCATGCCTTAAGGGTATGAGTCTCTTAAGGAACTCACCATAACATTGCAGTAATGGAGTCCTCCAGGATGCTGGCCCATGTACTGTGCTAGATCTGTGTGCTAAATAAAAGAGAAGAACTTGAGGCAAAGCTACTGCTGTAAAATGCCTCTACCAACAATGCCTCTTCTGTAAATGGAAAAATATGCAACCGCTACAAAGGTGTCTATTTCACCTTGGTGAACATCTGGTCTGAGCAGCACACAAGGATGTGCTGAAGTTCTGGGTCACATCAGGGACCCGGCTGACCTGTTATCTCACCCCAGCATTTATGACCTGAAGCTGCTGGTTAACAGAATTCATACTTGTGCCAGAACTAATCATAAAGCTGCAATAAGAAGACATAGCTTCTGTATTTTCTTTATAATTTGCAAAAGCAAGAGAAGTAGCAAGACTCATGTGGAGAATGTTATTGGTATCCTGCTCTCCCCGTGAGAGCAACCCACAGCTTGGTCATGGTGAGCCACTGGGGTCAGTGCCAAATCTGACCCCAGCTGGGAGGTGAGCTCATATCATTATTTCCTATGCTCACTGTGGCTCAAAACCAGTACTTTTATTGTGTTGGCAAGGCAGAAATGGAGGTAAATAATGTCTGCCACCCCAGTGGACACAAGACGTGGAATCATTTTTGCATACAGCTGTCGCACATACAGAAAGAAAAGAGTAAGGCTGTGTGGCTGGAAAGCAGGAGATCAAGAAGGAAAATCAATCATTGTGCTAAAGCATTACAACTTGTTTCTTTGTAGATTTCTCATAGTGCAGTAAATTCATTCTGCAGCCACTTCCCAGTACTTCCCAGTACTAGCTCCACAGGAAGCTAGAAAAACATCAACTCACCATGTACTCAAGGACAAATGTTAGTGTCTCCTTGGTCTGGATAATGTCATGAAGCAGTACGATGTTGGCATGTTTCAAACACTTGAGAAGAGAAGCTGGGAAAACACAAAAGGCAGATCAACTTTACTGCTGCTGGAAGTGGAAGGAGATCGTGCACAAAACAAGGCAGCGAAAATAAAAAACTGGGGAGTAATAGTCCAGACTTGGCAGTTCTGTAAGCAGCAGCACTACTGAGTCTGAAAGAGGATGGAACAGCTCCATAGAGAAGCAAGCATCAGTGCTCCAAGCTTGGCAGGAACCCATCCTTCTCTCAGAGGTCGGATCTTGCCTCTGTCAGAAATAGTTCACAGTTCCCAGGTGTCAGCTTATAAATGGAGGAGAAGTAATTTCTTCAAGGTAAATGCTGAGAGGCAGGACCTAGGGGCTCCCAGAGCCAGAATGAAGCAGCCTCCAGCCTGTCACTGAGCTTCTCATCCTTCTCCCATCCACCTCCTGGTGTGTGCCCTCAGCATGGCCCTCACAAGAGACTTTGGGGAAAAGCTGAGTTTCTACCAGTTTCCAGCTTCACAACAACAGAGCAAAAATCTGCAAAGAAATCACTGTAGATATCAGCTAAATTCTGAATTTAGTTCTGTGCATATTGGTTACTGTCTCTGCTTAAAAACTCTAAGAACAGAGTTGATGAAGTTACTGAGTGAATAGCAAGTTGTTTGTATTTATAAAACTTTGGCAAGCTTTTCTCTCAGCCTAACTATGCAATAGCATCATTGCAACTGTGTGGCCCTGGTCCTCAGGTCCTGACACGCCTTTGCCAAGCCTTGGCACATCCGGGGTGTGGTGATGGAGGGGGCAGCACATGGAAGCATCTCCGGCCCCATATAGATCACAGAGCACTGACTCATGCTAAGACAAAAGCTGCAGCCTTCTGAGCCTTTTGGCCGTGCATTGGGTTTGTTATGTTAGAGCAGGCTCCAGCCAGCACACTCCTTAAAGAAGTTTCTCAGCAGAAGCTCTTCATGGGGGAAGAGGGTGCACAGCTTAATCATTTGCTACCTTAGGTGTGAGACAATATTGCAGTAACTCTGTACAGAGGAGGAATGTGGGGAAGAGGTGAAGCTGGGATTACTTTGCCTGTAGGTCGCTGGCACAATTGAAGAATCTGAGCCAGCTGTTCGCAGACAGCGAACACAAACTGAAGCACAGACAGAAGCCCCAAAGCCCAAAAAACCAGATGTCCCTGACTCCAGATTTTAGTTCAGCTTCTGACATAGCAGAATAGCCTCAGAGCTGTTCCAGATCCACTTTTTCCTGCTGATTAAAACCAAATTAGTTTACTGTCAGACCATGCAGTCCTACAAATTTCATTCAAATAAGGCATGGGCGTACAATCTTGTTTCAGCTGAATTAGCTGAAGCACACAATACAGAGCATGGGCCAGCTGTGGGAGGCAGAGTTTTGGTCACTCTTTTTTGTTTTTCAAACATTCTGAGAAAGTTGTTTGAAGAGTTTCATGCTGGCAAAGCAAATTTATACCGGATTAGCACTTTGCCTTTTGCGACCGTAACAATTTCACCTGGTTCTAAAAGCCCTACTGCCAGAGTTACACTGTATGACACAGCTGTGGCCCAAGCCCGTGTCAGTACTCAGACTACTGAGCAGTAAGGGATGCCTGATTCAGCACAACTACTGGAAACAGCAGATTGCAAAGTAGTTCTTGCACAGAGCTTGGTGCTGCTGCAGCTAAACTGCCTCTACTGCTGATGCTAGTCCCTTTAGCTACCACCAGTGTGTTCCCAGTGCACAGCAGTATGGACCTTAAACATGCTCCACACTGCACCTAAATGCCTATGAACCTAGTAAAGGTACTCTGGCTAGAGCGCATCAGCTACAGAACATGACAACCTGACTCGGTGACACCACAAAAATTCCGTATGACCAGAGCTATTGCTCCAGAGGAGCAGCACAGAGGGTCCACAGTAAAATGGAGGATTCAGTGCCTGTGCCTTACTCAGGCTTCTGGGAACTGCTCCTCACTTTGTTGCTTCTACAACCCCCTGCTGGGGTGTCAGGTGCTACTGCCAGAACCGAGCTTTAAACGCATTTTGTCTCTGCGGGGCTTCCTGGGGTGAAGTGTCTCTTTGTCAGGGGAGCGCATTCCTCCAGGGTAGCAGAGAATGCGCCGCGTTAATAAATCTTGTGCTTTGTTTTTGCTACTGACTTACATTGTAAATTTGAGGTGTCAGATGCTGCAAAGCTCAGCAGTACACAAAAGATCTATTTAAAGCAGACCCTTCATAGGATCACCCTTGTTTTCTCCCATAATGAATGAAGTTAAGACTCTCAGCCTGTCCAGTAGAGCATGTTAAAGGGGTGCTGATCTTTAGCGCATCATTAGTTCGATGTAGGTAAAGCTTTTAAGGCTTATTTTACTGGTGGGCAACAAGTGTAAATGCAGAGCAAAAGCACCACAGCAAATGAGTGTATAGGAAACTGTAACACAAGCCATTCTTTAAATAGGCATATTTAGTTATCTCTCTGCTTTCACACAGAATTGGACTAAGGACTTAGTAAACTTTCTTGTCTTAATTACAGTTATAAACCTGGAGTGGATTCAATGACCTCTCTCCTTATTCTGAGTTGACTGCTATGAGAGTCCTTCTGTGCTACTGTTGCTCTGTGAAAGCTGGCACATCTGGTCCCTGACTTTCCAACCCCATGACAAGATTAACCCTAGTTTCACAAGTGCAGTAAGAAGTAAAAAAAAAACCCATATGTGTGACATCTTACATTGACAGCTTTCACTAACACCATAAAACAGACTGGCACAATGTTGCATATTTCTGTGTATGGAAGAAAACAGATTATGGTGTTCTTGGGATTGTACAACATATGAAAATAGAAGCCTCAATTAACCAGGCTTGTGAACTTAATCTGTAGGGAAATAGAAATGCATTCAGCCAAAATCAAGCACTTGTGCAAAAGCTTTTCTTTCTACAAGAAATTGAAAAAGCTGCAGACATTTTGCCCGGTGCTCTGCAACATCAACTGATAAGAAGAATTTCTCACTGGACTGAAATGACAGATGTTATTAAACATCAGTTTTATTGAAAGTATCTCTCTTCAGGCTGGGATCAGTGATGCTCCAGGTTATCAGCCAGGAAAGTGTCATGGTTGTAGTAACAAGTCCACAACTGCCCAATGCAGCAGTGGCAAAAGCTGTGTAGTTTCTGGAGGGAGTGAGAAAGCAACTATGAAGGAGGCAGCAAACAGGAGGTGCAAGAGGGCCCTGACACTGCTGGAAAGAACATGCTCTGGCTGCAGCTGGCACTTTCCTTATCACACCATGAATGCATCTGTCACAAGTGCATACACCAGAGGTTCCTCCTCTGTCCATTGCATGCCTATCCAGCCCAGAGTGAAGACCTCCTACATGAGAGGATAAGGAAACCAAGAGTTTTGGGAGAAGGACAGCTGGCACATTGAGTGAGCAAGAAAGAACTGAGGAAGAAAAACAAATGCTCTTCAAGAGTGATGTTCCTCTGTGTCTTACCTTCCCGAATGGCTGTAAAGGGCACTCCCTCCTCTGCCTCCAGCTTGATCACTTTCAGTGCCACCAACTGGCTGTTGATCCTGTCAGATCACGGCAGGAGGTCACATGAAGCATCTCAGTGCTTGGCATGGTAACATTAATAGTCTCCCAAGCAAACACCCAAGCAAAATTTCTAGGGCTTGCTGACCCACTCAGGCCAAGCTCAGAAGGGAATTACAAACCTCCTTCCATCTTGTGTTCATCAGCAGTGAGCTGGGAGCCAGACCACCTGGCTAGAGAAGCACTGTGCTGCTGTCCAGGTATAGCTAGAGCATGGCTTTGAGCAGTGGTCCCACTCCACCCCCTCACAGCTCTCCTGCCCTTGTGTGATGGCAGCAGGACCTCACCCCCATTTTTTTCAATCATGCAGAGATTCCTTACTTCAAGGAAAACCTTTGCTCCCTCCCTGGTTCAGCCAGACAATCTCCTGGCACACTGCTGTGGACCATAGTGTCTTTGTGGAGCCTCCATGGCTGTAGTGGAGTAGTTCCCTGAAAAGTTGCGATGGGGCTTTGCAAATATCCTGGTTAAAGGCAAAACTGGACTTTTGATTTGCCTTTATCTCCCAAAAGGGGTGTTTTCAGCAAGCACTGGGAAGGCAATAATGCTTACCTGCTGATCCCCTTGTACACAGTTGCACAGGATCCTTCACACAGCTTCTCTAGATGTACATAGGACGTGGCAGCTCCAAACGGGATGGCTTGTCTCTGCTTCATGAAGAAATTGGTATGTGTTTTAGATTGCTGGGTAGAACAAGAAGCTACTAGCAGGTCATTCAGTAGTTAAGTACTGATTCATGGCTGTAATAACCATAGGACAAAATATCTCCTGTCTGGCTCTGTGTATGCTACACCTCACCCATTTGAACCTCTTCACAACATCCTGCTCCTGGAAAGAATCAGTGTAACTCCAAGGTCTCTGTGTCCTGCAGCTCCAACTCTGGAGGGTGTGGAGCTGCAGGGGCTGCAGAGAGGGTAGAGAAAGGGATGCTCTGGTTACATCTGACAGCTGGCATAGGTAAAGGGGACAAACTGTGTCACTGGCAAACTACCATTCTATTTAGGAGTTTCTTTTCTTTCTCTTTGACTGCAGTGGCTTTGAGCAATGCACATCCTTTTCATCTCTCTCTCTACCAGTCACAGATCTCCAGTGCTGTCTGTAAGGAGAGCAACTTTCTGTATGTTCCTGTGTTAGTAAATGGTAGCGCTCACTCAGCACACACAAAAATAAAGCTGCCTTAACTGCAGAGGATACTTCTGCCAGTATCATTCTAAATGCATGTTATTCCCCCTTACTGCTGATTTGTCTCTAAATAACCTGTTAGGGCAGGGAGCAAAAACCAAATGCAGAAGAGAAACTTCAGGAAGTTTACATCTATGTATTCACCTCCCCCTTAATCCCTCACCCCTCACCTCCTTCCTCCCCACTGTATAATTTACATAGCCAGTTAATTTGGCCCATACAGCATAACAGTGCTGTACACTACACAGCTATAAAAAAGGTAGCAATGAATGGCAAGCAGGCTGCAAGCTCCTCCTGAGCAGCTATACTGAATGGATTATAATTTGACAACACAGGATTTGCAATCTGTGGCATGCTGCCTCTTCCTCAACTGCAGGTTGTTGGCTGCCTCCCTGTTTTACAATCCCTCATTGGCATAGAACTCGCTGGAGTGCAATCTTCTCTCCCTGCTCATCACATCAAAGGCATTTATTGTCATCTAAGGTACCAATTCCTCTCTAAGGAGCTTCACAAGCCTGAAGCTGCAAAGTTTGATGCTGTCTGGTTAGAAGCAAATGTGATAGCTTTGCACTCCCACAAGTGGAAGCACCCAGGCTTAGCCTATCTCAGTGCAGAAGTATCACAATGTGACATTAAATACCTCTGCTGTAGTCACTGCTTCCGTGTGCTGAAGGCCTTGGATTTGTTGGGAGCCCCTTCTCTCTGAACAGCAGCTGCAGCATCCTGGTCTGACAGCACTTACACACAGCACTTCTCCCATGTTGTCCCATTTAAATTAAAGTGCATCTCTTTTTTTCTCCTTTGCTCCTCCTCATCCCTCTGTGTCTGTAATAACAGCTCATATGACTCGCATGAGGTCTCTGCCTTAAGGAGTCTTGTGATTTCTGCAGTTTTTCTTCGAAAATCCAAATGCACCTCTGGAGTAGCTCCACTGATTTCAGTTCTTTTGGCACATGTCCTCCAAAAACGGCCAACATTTTTCATACCTGAAGATGGAGAATTAATAAATCCAAACTTTCCACTTGTAGACGTTTCTTTCAGTTAAGCAACTCTCAGTGTAGTAAGTTGGATAATGAAGGGATAGTTTTCACACAGGAACAGGCCTTGACTTCCCTCCCTACTACAGCAGTTCTAGGCTTCAGACTTTAGCCTCTAGGCTCTCAGCTGAGCTTTCTGAGCAGCGTGGCTGAGCTGTGCTTTCTGCAGGAGCTGCACATTGACTGTCCTTGCTTTGGCATTTACATCAGCGTGGGGACCTCTCTGTCCCTGTTGGATTATATGTCTAAGGGATGCAGTGAGGTGTAGCTGATAGAAAACAGTCTTGTCCATGTGTCAGAATAACCATAGCAAACTGATTAATCCTGCCCACCATAGATTTCATCAATTGTGTACCGAGCAGGGAACACACAGTGGATTTACCCTGGAAGTGGACAGACAAAAGTCCCCTTCTTTCAGTCCTCACTGAGAGCAGGACTCACTGTGCAGCTGCCTAGGACTAACACCCAACCCACACAGAGAAAATGCTGACAAGGGCTGAGGGAGCAGACATCATCCTGTGGTGTTTTTATGCTGACCCATTAGGTCCTTCAGTTTTCATTTGAATGCATCATGTGAAATCTTCCCTTTGCTTCACTGTTTTGATGTCTAAGAAAAACACTCTTTCCTTAAGCAAAAGGATTTCTTTAAAGCAAAAATGTCCTGGGAAGGCAGGAACAATTTCTGTGTCTTGTTGCAACCAAACCATCCAGCCTCTGCATGGCAAGAAGGACTTAACATACTTGGAAGCCTTTATTTCCTTCACACGACTTTCTTTTGCACTCGCATTAGCCATAATTTACCAAATAGCTATCACCATGGACTTTGGTCTTCTCTTTATTTTCCAAGTATTCTTTGAACCATCAGAAAACAGCAGCAATTTAGATGTGCTGTCCAGGCATGAAAAAGGTTGTCCAGATGCAACACACTCAGTAACAAAGTGGTTATATAGTCTTTTATTCTTTATAGTGTTTAGTGTTATGACCAAATAATACTTGCATTTTAAAAGAATGGAAAGATAAATGCACAAAAAGTAGACAATATAAAAAATATATGTAAATTCGTATGAAGATTGAAAATTTTAATCTTGTGTATTTTTTGTGTCAGGGAGTAGAGGGGAAATACTCTGTTACAAAGAGAAGTAATCCAACTTTTGCCAGGTAGCCAGAGCTGACAAATGAAGAAAGCATGGTTATAGCTGGTGGTTGTTGTTATTGAAAAAAAATATGGAGTAATCACTCCATTTAGTGGAGGAAACACTCTAATAGAAATGTTTAACAGCTATCCTTAGAAAATATAAGAATTTATAAAGGAGAGCCTATATCTGTCTTTGGAACCATGTTTTTTAAATGAAAGCTTCAGGCAACATAAGAAATAGTCAGCTAAGAGGTGACATAACATTAAAAGTACATTTTACAAAAATAGAAACACGTGTATATACCCATACTGAGATGTGCGCATATATAAATATATATACATATATATGTATATATATAGTGTGTATATACACATCTAAGTGTGTATGTATATAAAGTGTGCATATATGTGTGTGTATATATACTGCATGTATATATCCATAAAAGTGTATTCCTATGGGTGTGTGCATATGTATATATAGATATATATTGGGTATATATATACACATAGAGGTGTATACACACATTGGTGTACTTATGTCTACGTATTCTAAATGCATTCTGTGAAATCTGTGCATGTAGAAAAACACACACAGACGTGTGTGCATGACTCGTACAAACCCGTGCACACGCCTGCACACACATCCACCTGTGGCATCACATCTATTCAGACCAGGCTGCTGCTGAGGGGCAGCTCTACACTCGGCCCTGAGGAAGCTGTGGCGCAGGCCCGCTCCCCGTTAGAGCAGCTTAGGAGGCTGTGCGGAGCAGGAAGGGCCGGGCGGGCGCTGGCGCTGTCACCGCTCCCGCCTGGGCTGTGGCTCTTTATTTGCGCCTCGAGTATTTCCTGACCTACACCCACGTGTCGCTCTCGTCCCTGCCTGGTTTGTCCCGGGCAGGGACCCGTCGGCGCTCGCGCGGCGCNAAGGGGGCGCCGCGCCTGAGGGGAGCCGCGCTCTCCGCGCCTCACGCACCCGCGCTGCGGGACGGGAGCGCCGGGCAGCGGCACCGGGAACACGGGACAGGCCCTGCGCCGCCCCCCGCTGCGCCCGGGGACTCGGGGANCGCTGTCACCGCTCCCGCCTGGGCTGTGGCTCTTTATTTGCGCCTCGAGTATTTCCTGACCTACCCCCACGTGTCGCTCTCGTCCCTGCCTGGTTTGTCCCGGGCAGGGACCCGTCGGCGCTCGCGCGGCGCTGGCCCCGCCCCTTGCGCGTCTCGCGCCCCCGCGTGAGTCAGCCGGGCGGCGCGAGGGGCCGGCGGGCAGCGCGCGGCTGAGGGCGGCAACAGGTGCGGGGCGCGCGGGGCTGCGCGGGGCTGCGCGGGGCTGCGCGGGAAGGGGGCGCCGCGCCTGAGGGGAGCCGCGCTCTCCGCGCCTCACGCACCCGCGCTGCGGGACGGGAGCGCCGGGCAGCGGCACCGGGAACACGGGACAGGCCCTGCGCCGCCCCCGGCTGCGCCCGGGGACTCGGGGAGAGGCTGAAGAGCAGCTCTGACAGACCCTGGGTGTCCAGCTCTAACCGCGCTGTGATGAGCTGGTACGGCAGAGGTATCGAGGTGTATTTCTGTAGGGTCTGAAAGGTCTCCTCCCTCTTGGTGGATAGAGACCCCCGAACTGTAACTGACATGCCCTTCATCTCCTTCCACTTGCGTTTAAAAGTCCTGCCCCTTTGCCTGACTTGCTTGCTCAGGGGTAAATGCAGTTTCAGCTTTTGGAGGGTATTGAGTGATGGTCCTACTGTGGCTGCAGTATCCTGTACAGGTGACATACCGTGCTGTGACTGTCACAGACTTCCTCTTCCAGAATGAACATATTTTGGTGAGGCACCGGGGAGCAACCGGAGTGGTCGTAGATGGTCTGTAGTTAATGACTGCTGCTGTAGAGCAGCAGCTTATGTAAACGAGCTATACTTACCATCTTTAGTTTCTGCAGAGTGAACTGTCTTCAGAAGGGGAAGCACCTGAGAATGTGCTAAATTAAGGTGTAATTTTAAAAGAAAAACGACATTCAGAATTTTTTGAGTCTCATATGAATCTGGTAAATTTTAATTATTAATTACATGCTGTAGTAGATAATTTTCAGCTGTGTTGGTTTTTTTTCCCCAACTTCTTTACTGCTGTATTTTGCTACCATCCTGCATTCGCTGGAACTGGCGTTGAAAGCTTTGAGCCCTCAACCAAAGGGATCGATACTGCCTTTCAGTAGCCAGTTGTTTTGTTTTGTTCTGAGCAGATCTTAATCACACAGTGTTAAAAGCAGTGGTTAGTGCTGACCAAAACACGAGGGCTTCTTGAACTGGTCACGCATTGTATGTGAGCCACAGTTAGCACCATTAAATGATGTATGTAGACCAGACTGGTGTTGACAACTCTGTTTTGAATGAGGAAGCTTGGCGATCACCTCTTGAGAACCTGAGTAGGTAATTCTGTGTAACGAACATGCAGTCTTGGTCCTGCAAGTTATTGCTAAATGTTATGCAACAAATGTATTAAACTGTGTTTGGAAATACATAAGTAAACATGTATGAAAGCTGTAGAAATATTTGCAGTGTTTATTGACTTAGCAGGTAAATAAGCCTCATGGGAGTCCTAGTGTTTCTGAAAGGCAGGGCCATACCAGCTATTGCTGTTCAGCGTTGAATGTAAGGTTACCTTCATACCTGTGGTGCTCACTTAAAAATGGTCAGCGAAGAGCACAGTCCACAATTATGAGAGTAATGTTTGCTCCACATCATTCCCAATCATGGCAGTTGTTACGGTGTGGTGGCATTTGATTTCTGGAGAATTAGCCTTTAACTCTGTAAGTGGAGAGTATGACATCAGTGTCATGCCAGTGACCATCTGTCTTAGCACAAATCCATTTCATAATTGGCACTCCTTGCTGCTTTCCTCTTGCAGTGTTGAAACAAAAATGTAGAAGGTGAAAGTATGGGCAGAGCAGTGAAGGTGCTGCTATCACACTGAGCTTCCGTGCAGGAGTGTTGTTTTGTGCCTGGCTGTTCACCTCCGTGAATGCTAAATCTAATAACAATTCAGGTAATCTTAGTGGAAAGGAAATAATGTGTATGTAATGTGAGAATAAGCAAGGAAAATTACATATTTCTGTTGGGAGGAAGAAACTTTCTATTACAATTACTTAGTGTGTAGCTGTGGCAAAGCAACTGGTATTTTGTGTTAGCTATGAAATGGGAATAATATTGTGCTGTCCTAGGAGTGAATGAAAACTTGAACCGAGCTTGAAAGTGATTTCAAAATGTCTTAAAGATGTCTCACCTGTGGAAAGAAAACAGTTTGACTCTCATTTTCCCTTATATACATAAATGCTTGGTAATGCAGCCCTAAGTGTGAGCTTCTGTAAAGAAAAGAAAATCTTTTCACTGCCATCATATCATGCTCTTAGTCTCTAATTTGCCACTGTTGCAGCTTTCTTACTTAATAATTATGTAAATAGTTTTTCGGTTTGGCCTTGAAGGGAGATCTTGCAAAACAGCTAATCAGATGCCTGGCTTTTTGTTTTGTTACAATCAGAAGGTTTTATGACAATTACAATAAATTTTTTTGCAGTTGAGGCTCATGAAAGTGAAAAAAATTTCTTTGAGTGCTTAAAAACGTCCATAAATTCTAGAAGTCAGGAATTTTAAGCCTCAGTTCCTTAACCTCAAATAACTATATGCAATGTAAGTGGTATATTTGTTGATACTTCAATTACTCAGTCAAAGCTTTCATCTCTTTGATTCAGTGATCCACTGGATCTTTTTAGTTGAAGCTAGAGTCCTTCACAAAGGAGAAGTGCCAGCATTTTCAAGAGAACGAATTGTAGGGTTAGGTGGTTTTGAGTAGGCTAAAGAAAACCTAAACGTACTTACTCTGAGCAAGAACACATCGGGAAGTTAATGTTCAAAAAATGTGCTTCCATTTTTCCTTTGATGTTTCATCAACAGCTCTGCTACTGAAGCATTTCATGACAGTTTCCTTACATTTGTGAGGCTTCCTTTGTTAATATTTTAAAAGTTAACTTTTACAATTGTAAGTGGCTTTTTTCTTATGTAGTGGAGGAAGGAGAGACTATCTTGAAAGCAGTATCTGGTGACAAGTGCATCTTCGTGTTCCTAGAAAGTATGCTCTGGGTTTTGGGTTTTTTTTAGAGCAGGGTGCACATGACTTGCCACAATACTATGTTACCAAATCTTTACGTTTTTGAGGTCTGTTCTTTGCCAGCTCTGAAGCCCAAATCACTCTTTTTAGTGTCCTGTATCTGAAAGACTGGAATTGTTTGGTATGCTGTGTTGTTTCTATTTGTGAAGGTCTCCTTGGTATTTCATTATTCAGAGCACTCCAGTGAAAGTGTTGGAGGTTTTATTAGTTATTTTAATTATTTATCAACTTGATGATTACTGTTTCCAAGTGTGCATTGAAACTTCTGTATGAGAGTTACAGGTCTGCGTATATTGTCTCTTTTATTCAAGACTGGCCATATTTATTTCTGTTTTCTGTATGCAGAAGCTTCAGACTACTTATTCTGGGTCTTAAGACTTATACTAACTAATTTACTTTCTGATTTTGTTACAGTGGATGTCAGACAGCAACTATCATAAAGCAACAGGTCTAAAGCATTTATATATAAAACTTTGTTTTAATAAATATGATTATACACATGCATTAATGTAACTAAAATTTTAATACTTCATATAGTAAGGCAGTAGATCAAGAGAAATCACAATTCTTTTAATATTAAGAAAAAAGCCAAACAGATAGTAAGAGACAAAGATTAACTGTAGCTTTGTTTTATTCCAAGAAAAGTAATACAAAGGTATCCTCATGAGGATGGAAGGGTGTGAGGGTGAACTTGAAAAATTCAAAATCTGAAAGGATGAAATCGTAGCTAGAGCAGCCACTTTTTTCCCGTTGCCTTCCATGGTTGTCTTTTATCTCCGTAGGCACTCTGCTACCAGTTTGCATTAAGAAATGTTTTGAACTTGGCTTTCTGCATTTCTGCCCAGGCAGAATTGCACCTTCTAATGGTGATGTGTGCTTTGGTTCAGGAATGCAGTTAGGAATTCAGCTCCTGATCATTTTCTGCTCATGCAAATCTGTTCACCTTAAATTTAGCTGAGTATTGAATTCTGTCTTATGACTGAAAATGAATCAATTTGATGTTTCTTGAGTGGTATAATGAGAATTGTATTGAGAGATTAATGTAAATTTCTGCCTTTGAATGAGGTTTTGTTCATTCTCTCCGTACAATAGACCCATTGTGAGATGAGTAGGTAGGACAAGTCTGGCTGTTTAGCTTCTGTCTGCCAACTCAGTGTGAGTGAACTAAATATAAATAACTTGAACCATCCTAGCAGTGTGGAAGTGTTTATTTATTTAATGCAGGAGCTAAACCTTCGGGGTTTTTTGGGGGTTTTGTTGTTGTTATTGTTTTATGTTATTTGCGATTCAATAGCTGGTTTTTGTGTTTTTCAGTTTGTGAAAATTATATTGTTCCTTTTGAAAGAGGAACAATTTGTTGGTGATGGAGTGCTGCCACTGACAGATGGACTCACAGGAAAGAAGGTGAGAATGAGCAGCTAGGTGAAACCACAGAGGCTCCCTGAAATAGGCCAGCTCATGATCATCCTGGAAAATTAAGTGATATCAGCATCCTCTTTGTGTAACTTGTACTAAAACTTACACTAGAGGGAAGATTATTAACTTAGCTTCAGTTTCAGTTGTGTCTGGAACACTGAAGTTGCTACAACAGCAACTTTTTTAAGCTGATCGTTGTAACTTGTAGAGCCATAGTCACAGGCTGCAAACTTGAAAGTAACATTCTAAAGTGAACAGTAAATCCTGTCTGGTACCTGCGCCTGTGAATTTTGATTCTGGATCAGTAGCCCTGCAGTAGACTATTCTTCCTCTCCTTTCTTGCACTGAGATACTTGATAGAGGTCAGATGTTTTTGTAACAAATCCTGTTAGGCAAATGTCCGAATTTGTTTTACGCTGTTTTCTGAAGTCCTATTAAATAGATAAAAGCGCAAATGTCAGGCTTTGAACTGATTTTAATGCACAGTATGTTGATGAAAACTCTCAGTGTTATCATTTTGTGTTCTCTGGAGTGCTTTGCCTGTGTAAAATCTCTATTTTTATCTTAGCTGAAATACCTGTATATTGATATTGAATTTTTAAGCTTTTTTTTTTTCTTTGTGTATATATTACTATGTATATGTATATATCCTATATATTTGAAGTGCAAGATGGACTCTGCATTTTAATTCTGTGTTTGCTTTTTGGAATAAACTATTTACTTGAATTTTGGAAGAGTTCTAGACTGTCACCTTTTAGAATTTTTTTTCTTTTTTTTTCTTTCTGTTTTGTAGAAAAATAAAGATATTTGGGATGGGCACAGGAGCTAAGAGATAATTTAATTTTTTAGGTATTCTTGACTTGAATGTTTCAGAGGCAGGTTGCATAAAGATGTTGTTCATCATGTGCACCACAGGTAAAAAAATACGTAGTTTAACAAATTCACAGTCTGCAGGAATAGGGCTTCTTGCATAGGTTTGCCTGCAGTGTGGGGTATCAGAATAGCTTTTTCTGGGTTTGGTACAGGTTTGGAGTACATTTTATTTCTTGTGCCTTTTCTTCTAGACAAAGACTATCATTCCATCAAAGCTTTTCGTGCTGTTTTAATATATTTAATTTCACAAGTTCATGCCAAGCTGCAAGAACTGATTTATGCAGGGAGTGAGTGACTTGGCTGTTGTCAAATAAGGAGCCCAACACACTTTTTTCATTCTGGGTAGATAACAGTCCAGTCTATATAAAGTTTTAAGGAAATTTAAGCATGACTCTTAATTTAACTTTAAATACCACCACTCTGTATTAATGCTTAAAATAACTTTTTGTATTTAAATCAAGGGATTCTACAAATTGTTAAAACTATGGGCTTGTCAAAATTCTGAGGAATTTCTTTGTGCTGAGCTGGAGAAGTTGCTGACTGAGCATTCAAACCACAGTGTGTTGGAATGTTAAACCAGTTTTGGGTAGTTCCAGTCACTCCTGCAAGCCCTGATACTTGCACACTATTTCAGGGTATTTTTTCTTCATTGTTCAGTTGATTTGAATGACTGGCTCATTTGAATCTGAGAAACTCATTAAGAATTAAAAGAAGAAAAAGAACCCAAACAATCAAAACCTCATTTGTATCTCTAAAAGTAGAAATGGAAGTGTATAAAGGATGAGCTCTTACAGGTGTAATGTTTTAAACACACTATTAATGGGAGCAGTCGGTACACGGTAAAGTACAAATGAGAAAAAAGCTAATGGCTTCAAACAGAAAATGCTTGCTTTTTCATTTAAATAGCGTTTAATTTACAATTTGATAATATTAATTTAAGTATGTTGGCTTGAAAGTAAAACTAATGTCTGAACTACTAAGCCTTTCCTACATAGGCATTACTGAACCACAGAAAACTTCATCCTGATTGTGTTCCAATTTCCTCCAATCTTTGTAGCTCAGAAGAGGCAGAAGGAGCCAAAGAGAGAGGCCTGGTCTATATTTGGAAGGCTGGTTCCTGCTCTGTAACTCCAGAAAGGCTTCCAGGCCTCAGTGGAAAGACAGTGTTACAGGCAGCCCTTGGAATCCATCATGGGTTACTTCTAACAGAAGGTAATAAACACCTTAATTGTAATGATCTGGGGCAATAGCAATCTTCAGATATTGTCAAGTTTTCTTCTTTTAGAAGTGATGCTAGATCTGTGTTTGGAAAGATGAGCTCTGTACTTTGTGCTCTTCATACACATTTGTATGTCCTTAATATGTTCTTAAATTAGGAAGGGCCAACGAATGCACTTAACTCACTTGACTTGGGTATAGCAGAATTTTTAGCAGAAAAGCATTACTTATTTTAACAGTGCGTGCATGCACAGGGTAACATTAGTGTGAGGTGTAGAACTCAACAGCAACAATTGCAGAGAGCAACCAGCAGCCTTCTTATATCAATAGCCGTGGTTTCTCTGAGCCTGGAGTAAGCTAGGAATTCATATCTATTTGTCTGAGGCAGTCTTCAAATTCTTGTATTGGTTTAACAGCTGGTTTTACACTCATACTAGGATTTGTTTTTCTTTTTTCCCCCTCCCAGGTGGAGAGGTGTACAGTTTTGGAAAACTGCCCTGGAGATCAGGACCTGAGGAGTCATGTGTTAACACTCCTATCTTAGAAAACACTTTGCTTGGACATCGTATTATTACAGTGGCAGCCGGCAGCTTCCATAATGGAGTCGTGACAGAGAGTGGCGTGGTGTACATGTGGGGGGACAATTCTGCTGGCCAGTGCGCAGTTGCTAATCAGCCGTGTGTGCCAGAGCCCCAGCTCGTCAGTATCTGTGATTCTGAAACCAGCCCTCTGTTATCAGTAAGGATTTTGCAACTGGCATGTGGAGAGGAACACACGCTGGCACTATCGCTGAGCAGAGAGATATGGGCCTGGGGGAGTGGCTGCCAGCTGGGTCTCATAACAACAACTTTCCCAGTGACAAAGCCACAGAAGGTAGAGCACCTGGCAGGACGTGTTGTGCTCCAGATTGCTTGTGGAGCCTACCACAGCCTGGCTCTGGTACAATGTCTCCCTGTGCAGGAAATGAAGCCTATTCCAGAGAGATGCAATCACTGCAGTCAGCCTCTCATTACCATGACAGACAAGGAAGATCATGTAATCATTTCAGATAGTCACTGCTGCCCACTGGGTGTAGCACTGTCTGATAACCAACCAGAAAGCCACGTTTTCTGTCCATCATCAGACACCCCCGAAGGCAAAAGTGTAACAGCTGGCCGAAGCGAAGACTGTCAGAAACCACTTGTGGAACAACATAGGCTTGTTGGTTTAGAATCTGATGGACCAAGTGGCCTTACCAGCAGTGATGGACGGGAAGATAGTGGAATTTCTAGTTCAGGAAATACTCTGTTCTCTGACAAAAAAGAAGTGAAAGAGTATTTAATCGGTTTGTCAGATCACTCATTAAATGAGAGCCTGAATAAAAACATCTGTCCAGAACCTGAACAGGTTGGTACCTAAACGTTAGCTCATAATTTGCTGTAACTACTCTTGCATATGTGACAACGTTACTCTTTTTACAAATGAAAAGCTTACTTTAATGTAGCTATGGTGTTTTTAAAGTTTCCAATGATTTTTTTCACTGTGATGGTTCTCAACTTCAAAATGGAAGAGTCTTTTTGGCCTCCATCATTGTTCAATTGTTAGCCTTCATTGTGGGCAACCTTGACAGTGCTTTAGTCTCTCCTCTTCGTGGTCTGCAGTAGCAGAACCACATAAACCAATTTCCGTGCTGTTTCCTGATGCGTGGGTTTCCATTTGTGGGGGGCAGTAAGATTCAGTGAATCTTACTGGTACTCATCTGATTTACCTTAACAGTCAAGGTTTAATTTCTGTACCTGGAATAAATCCCTCACAAATCCGTCTAAGTTCTCAATGAGTTAAAAAAATCTGGATTGCAAACTGCTAAAAGGTTTGACCAAAAGGTTTCTAATATTAATAATGTAGGGGTGGCATAAACTCATAAAAAGGGATGGGAGATGTGTGAGTACTACTCTGTGTGGTGTGGAGAATGATTCAACAACACTGTTTTGATGATATAGCAGAACATGCAAGTACTCCTCTCTTAGTAAACATCAGAAAATGCTTGACATGAAGGTTCAAGAGCTGCTTGTGACTCCCTGACAAAATATTGTTTTCTGGTTTTTAGAGAGGAGAAAAAAAAGGGAAACATAATTAGGGGCAAAGGGAAGAACATAAAACCCAAAAGTTACTAGACAAAAAACTAGTCCAGAATCTTTCAGTGCAGTCTGGCAACCCTTGCCTAACTGCTGTCCTGTGAGGAAACCTGCTGCTCTGTGGCCTAATTTGCAAAATAGACAGTGGAATTCTGAAAATTTCTTTTGTCCTTTAAAGTGTTGTGCAGACATAATTTTTTTTTTTTAAATAGTTGCAGTAAGACATTCTCCACAGTGATTCAGGGAAATAAATTTCACAATACCTAATAAATAGTTGATTTTTGTTATCACCTCTGATGGCAACAAAACCCCTGTAGTTTTAAAATCTGTCCAGTAACGTGGTAGTTCAGCAAATTATGCTTTCTTACTCTGAGGAAAACTTACTTTAGGGAAATAAATGTTGTATAAATACATTTGCTCTTTCTTTTGCTTTTTGCTAATACCAATGCATTTAGCAGTTGTGGGCTCCTCAGACCTCTTGCAAGAACTCCAGCATAGAGAAATGACTGAAACATAGTTTCATGCTCCCTTTCTCAACTCCTTGTTCCTGGAATATTTCCAGAGCACTGTTTTCCTTGCACAGTTTCAGGAATCAAGACTGGAATTGATTCACTGAATCTTCCACAGCTGAGCATACATGTGAAGAGCAGAGATGAGCTCTAATGTAATGTTTCAACATTAGTAAAATCCTTCATTTCTCTTTGCGTTCCTACACAAGTGACGTTTTGTTTCCTGTATTGCTAGGTATGCCTTTTAGAAATAGGATGAAGTAAATAGAACCAATCCCAGTCCTTTAACCTAAGCTTTAAAGAAGTCAAAGATCGTTTTTATTTTGACAGAATAAAATGAGCTGTAATAGTTGTATTAATACCATTTTCCATTGTGTATTAGATGGGGAAATGGGACTTCGCTGTCTCTGTTTTAATGCTCAAACTATTTGTCAGAGATCATTTTGGGCATTAGTTCTTATTTGGTGGGTGAGCTGATTGTTATTACAGGTAATGGTGTGCTGGGACTAATATCTGGCTTCAGTCAGTTTGTCCCTACTGTGACTTGATTATTAACTAAGCTTTATATGGATACAACAATGGTGTAAGGGGACACAGCCCAGACTGGTTTTAAGATAGGCCTTGCAAAATGAATCCATGAATTCATGAATTCCTGTTTTCCTTTTACCATATTGAAGAGAGAACTTGTCTCTCTGAAAATAGAGCATGCTCACTGATGCACTTTCATTGGTGGCAAAGAAGTTGATAATAAGCATAAAATTATACCTCTTTTTATATTTGTAGATCCTTTCTTTTCTTCTTCTTTTTTGCTATTTAAAAACCCCATACCTGCAGTCTCTTATGGGCGAGCTACAAGGCAAGTGCAACAAAGCCCAGTCCATTTAGAAATGGTGCTTGATCCTGCTTTAAAAAAAATTATTCAGAGTAATAAATGTACGCGTAAGCATAAAAATCATATCTAATTTATACTATATACAGTTAAAATACATATATAATTTACAATAAGCATTTATAATAAACATATTATGTTGTTCAGTCCAGCCCATGGTTTGGATAGTGAATGTGTATCATCATCCTACTGTTCTGTGCTGTCTGCTCTGATAGTTTCCAATTTTCCTTTGGTTTTAGCCATCTCAAGAGGAACAACTCGGTGCTTGTATCCCTGGCCCTCCGGGTAGCAGCACATCCACCCTGAACAGCCTGGTGGCCTCCTGTGCCTCGGCGGTTGGGGTGAGAGTCGCTGCCACATATGAGGCTGGAGCCCTGTCCCTGAAGAAAGTCATGAACTTTTATGGCACATCTTCAGCTGAGCCAGGATCTCAGTCAGGCAGCAGGTCCCCAGGGCCTGAAGCTCTGAAAGACAGTCGAGAAGAGCAGGTCAGACTGGAATCCATGCAGGGGAAGAAGAGTTCCAGTTTAGTAGATATTAGAGAAGAGGAATCTGAAGGAGGGAGTCGAAGGCTTTCACTGCCTGGCTTGTTGTCACAAGGTAAAAAAGCATGTTGGAAAAAAGACACTGGAAAACTGAAAATAATATGGAGATTTATAAGTGAAAAATACCCCAAACATTTATTAAACACAAATCTAATGATCTATCAAAGGTCTTTATGAATTCTAAACTATATCTTAGGACTTGAAAGCAGTGGAGAGAGTGAAGCCTAGCAGATACTGTGTGCTAAGAAAACCAAAAGCAGGGTGGGTTTACAAATGGTCTTTCTTGTTAAATTAAGGTAAAGTGAGCACATTGGAGGAGTCGTATTGCCAAATGATGCTAAGGTATCTTTCATGTTAGTTGTGTAGAAGATAAAAATCTGTGTGGTCTGTAATCCACACTGCGCTGAGCTGCTTTTGAGCCAGGGACCTATAAGTATTCCACTTCCCACTGCTAAACTTCAAAGTTAATGACCTTCTTCCCTCACAGATTTTAGTGTTGTTAATTGCTCTGATCATGTATATGGTTTAGTTCTATACTGATCTTGGATTTGAGGAAAGTTTTAGAAAGTATGGGAATCTTCTGTGCACTGCAAGGTTATATTTGCTTTCAAAACACTTTAATGTATAGTTTGTTTTGGTTCATTTGCTTCATTATAACTGCATAATTCTCATATGTCTGCTACCCTTTAGCAGCTGGTAAAAACTGCTTGACATTTGTGTATTTTTAGCACCTATGTTACTTGTTTGTATCCATAAGCCGTTGTCTTACCTGTCAACCTTTGTTCTCAGGCTGGAATTAAAACTGCTTTAAGAAGTTTTGATCACTTACTATTAAGCAGTGCCGTTACTGTGTAACACACAATCTGATCACAAAAGGATCAGCAATTTTTCTAATTCTTGGCCTCTGTTCAGTTTCCCCAAGGCTCTTACGGAAGGTAGGAAGGGCAAAAATGAGGACTGTGGCTCTGACTCCAACCTACAGTGGTGAAGCTGATGCTCTTTTGCCCTCTCTAAGAACAGAGGTGTGGAGCTGGGGGAAAGGGAAGGAAGGTCAGCTAGGGCATGGGGATGTTCTGCCAAGGTGAGATTTCTTTGGTAAATATTTTTTTTATTCACTAGATTGCTAGAAAATTTTGAGTATTGAACTGTCTCAAATTCCCAAATTTAAACATCTGCCATGCATTGTGTTCTTGTTCTTTTAAGTGTTGTGACCTAAGTTTCTTCAAATAACATGTTTTATGCTGTGTTATTACCAAGCATCAATCAATTATGACTTTTCCCCTTGTAATCTGTAACAGTTTTGATGATATTTTGTCTTTGTCCAAATTATGGTGAGGTCTATAGTCAACTTTTGCCTTTCCTGACCATTTTGACTAAGCTGGTTTATTGCCAGAAGACTCCATGTATCCTTTTTTTTTCTAATTTGTTTTGGGGAAGTAGATAAAACTTTTAGTGTTTTTGCATTAAGAGTACTTCTGATAATATTTTTTCTTTTTCCTGCCGTCTACCCCTCTTCCCTTGCCTTATGGGTTCTGGGGATTGACAGGCTTCAGCCACTGTGTGTGAAAAGCCTTGATGGTAAGGAAGTGATTCACCTCTCTGCTGGAGGCCATCATTCCTTAGCACTCACTGCCAAATCCCAGGTACAAGTGATTGTTACCATTTGTTGTTTATCTCTGACATAATTATCATGTTTGGTTTTTTCTATTTTTTTGTTTCTTTTGCTTCTAAACTTTTGTTCCCCTTTGTGGGAGGCATCGTGGAAGTAGTGTGAAATCTAAGTTCTATTTCTGCCCATGTTCTGCATGTACCATCAACA
This sequence comes from Pachycephala philippinensis, assembly GCA_013397055.1. Lineage (NCBI taxonomy): Eukaryota > Metazoa > Chordata > Aves > Passeriformes > Pachycephala > Pachycephala philippinensis. Next base: position 32,666 of record VWZT01000383.1, read on the forward strand.
TTATGTTTAAATCTTGCTGTGACTTGATTTGGTGCATTCCATTTCTGAATGTGAGAAGACAATCTGAGAATGTAGGAAGACAGTGAAAATTGAGGAAATGCTTCTTGGTACACGAATCCTATCTCCTTGAGTTGTGTGTGCGCACTTGATGTGTTGTACTACCACAGTTCAGTATGTTCCCATGTATATAAATTTCCATTCTGATGTTCAGCACTGCTCCTTACAGGTGTATTCCTGGGGCAGTAATATCTTTGGCCAGCTCGGTCACTTGAACTCCCCAACAACCGTCCCTCGTCTCGCAAAGGTACTTTCTTTTCTGTGGTTTTCTTCTTTCAGTTTAGGGTGTCTTCATGCACAAGTGAGTGCAGAGTAATTTCTGAGAATGACCTGTTCATGGATCTGTGCTATTTAGTCATAGAGCCCTTGATTTTCTTTGACTTACGCTGTGAAATGATCTTTAGATGAGCTTGTGAAAATCTACCCAAGAAATCCTGTACACAGACTTCTGCTAGTTTTTGACCACAGTGAAGTTCTAGAAGTGAGAAATGTGACTGGTTGTATCTTATCAGATTTCGCTTTTACTTCATATTTGGTTTCTCTGATATTGATGTTGCAGTGCTGAAACTTGTAAATACTTCATAACTCTGTTTTTATTCTAAACAGTTGTTTCTAGCGTTTTTAGCTTGGCCGGACCATGACCACATTTGTTGTTGTTTCCATATTTCCAGAGCTTTGCAGAGTTTTGGCAGTGGGTTTTCTCTTTGTTTTGAGCTTTTCATCACATTGAGTGAATAGCAAAATAACAATTTTTGGGTTAGACCACAGCCTTTCCCATGTTTTCTGGTGCCCGTCTTAATGGAAAACTAGCTGCACAGTTTTCCTGCTTAGGCCTTATGCAAACTATTGTACAGCAGATTAACTGTCTCCCAAGTTTATATAGATTTCCCAGTTAAATGTAGAGAGGAGAATAGTGTTCCAATTGTATTCAAGCTCACTCGATGCCTATTTAAAAATAAAACTGATTTGTAACTGAAAGGCAAAAAAATCAGCCATTAGAAAGAAAACTGAAAAGACTTTTAAATTTATGTGCAAGGAGTTTATTTGTTACGGGACACTGCAGTTGAAAAATTGACCAGTTATTGCAATAGTTTACCTTGGCATGTGTATTATGTACATGGGTGACTAGAAGAGTTAAGTATTTTTCTCTCCTTATAGCTTTGGGTGATGATTTTTAACGTCTTCCTTCCTCCCAAATTTTAGGTGTGCGGTGATGGTATTTGGACTACAGCAGCAGGACTGGATTATTCCCTCTTCTTAGCAGATGAGAAAGACTTCCAGCCTGGATTATATTACAGTGGCCAGGAGACATCAAGAGAAAACAATTTGAATGAAAGTAGTTGTACTAAGAGTCCAGTTTTGTTACTAGCCTGTAGTAAGGTGAGTGTTGTTTCCTTTAAGTCAATACAGATCATACTGGTGCTCTTAGGAAACAGCACAGTGCTGATGGCTTGATGAGCTTTAAGGGTGTCAAGGCACATTATTGGTTCCTAGTAGTCAAATGAGGAGCACAGTGGGTGGAGGGCAGAGAGGAGGCCCAATTAGTATTGTTCTCTCCCCTGCCTGTTTCTTGGCCTTCCCTTCTGTTTGAGGGACAAGGAGGTGTTTCCAGTGTGTTTAATCCATTTCCTTCCATGTGTGCATGCTGCAGAAATGCACTCTTTTATTGTGCTCTGTTTCACCACAATCTTTGTGTTCAGTCTTCACTGCTATTGCTCTTCACTTTCTTGTTGTCTCAGCTGAGGCCACTGGCTGCTCTGCTCTGTTACTCCATTCCAATATTCTGCCTCCTGTTTGTGACTGGGCAGAGGGTCCCTGTGAGTTCTGCACCATCTCCTTCCCTACCTCTCCCTTTCACATGAGTGTAAAGTTTTATCTGAGCAAAAACATGCATTTGATGTTAGTGGGAGACAGGAGGTGCCCCTACACAATTTTTTTCATGAAGCTGAATCTTATATGTGCCTTGAGGTTGGCATGAGGTAGGGGTGTGAACTGTGACTGCATGTCCTCTTCCAAGTTGTTTGTGTATGGTTTCAGACCAACATGAGTTTAAGGTAACAAAAGGGAAATGGTGACGGTAGAGAGTGTCTCTGCCTTAGCTCCTCTGGGTATCACTGCTACTTTCCTAAAGTGAGCAGAATAGCAGTTTGGGATGTGTTTTGAGGAGGGACAGATTTGGGCACTGGGTCTGTGTCTGTGCATGCAGACACACACACCTGTATTCCTTCTGGAAGATTGTTGCTAGCCATTCCCTTCTCTTTAAGAGTGACTGGTAGGCTCTTGCATATGAGAACTGGCCTGTGGGTTGGTTGTTGAACAACTTTGGCTCAGTGTTTCAAAGGAATCCTTTATTTAGCAACCAAGGAAATAAAAGTAGAGCTCAAACTCTGAATTACTCTATGGCATTGCATGTGAACCAAAATTAGTGAGGAACCACAATGCATCAGTGGCACTTGTGCTGACCTTAGGGAAGAATTTTGCTTTGACCTACTGTGGAAAGCAAAAGCTACTGTTAGTAATATTGCAGTATCAATAAACTGGACTCTTATCAATAAATAGACACATTCCAGGTCCAGAAAGGACCTGTTCAGTCATGATTCTAATAAAGGCTTGTTCTTCTCTCTTCATACTTAACAGGAGAAACAGCTGATGTAATGATGCTATTTAACAACATTGTTGATATAAGCATATTGCAGTTCTAGAAGTGACTGAACTTAAGGTCACTATCTCTTAAACATGGAATGGTTGTGTGAGCCACCTTAAAAGGTGGTCTGTTCATTGTCTTTAGGCTCTGTCAGAGTCAGGAAGATGAACAGCAGTGGACGTAAATGTATCTTCAACTTTTGTCATTCTTGTATTAAGCCAGTATTGAATGGGTTGTTTGTCACTGAAGGTAATTTAGACTTACTATCACTTAGTGCTCTTAAAAATATGCTTTATTTGCATTACTCTATTTTTAAATTGGAGTGTAAAAAGAAAAATATTAAAGCTGCCGTTTTTTCTTTTCTCTTTTTCATCTTTCAGATAGGGTACATAAGCAATGTGCTAGCTGGTGGTGACAACTGTCTGGCCTTAGTAGACAAAAACGTAATGGGATATATTGCCAGTTTGCATGAGTTGGCTGCTACTGAGAGAAGGTTTTATTTCAAACTGAGCGAGATCAAATCTCAGGTCCTTAGACCTCTCTTAGGTTTAGGTAAGACCTTCTTTTAATGTTTTCCATGATACTGTTTCCCCTAAGTTCCACAACAAATCTCTGTTACACAAGATTTAAAAGTAATAATATTTTTTCAAGATAAATCTAAGGTCTTGCTTTCTCCACTGTTTGGATGAGGAGGTGAAAGACAGTTGCATTTTGAAAGTGTACATTCTGTTACTATTTGCACTTTCCCAACGGTTTCACCTGAAATACCTTGGTTATTTGCACTTTATTTAGTCTAAAACTGTTGAATTTCTGATTCTGGATAATGTAGCCATGAGGTGAAAGTGCTGATAAAACATCTAAACAGCACCATGTTGTCATTCTCTCTGTTAGTGGGAGCTGCTCTTTCATAAGGTAAGCTAAATTGCTTTCTGGTCTGTTACAGATAATTTGGGCAATGCAAATACAATCCAGTTGTTGCAGGAAATGGCAAGCAGGTTCAGCAAGCTGTGCTATCTCATTGGTCAACATGGAGCTTCTTTAAGTAGCTTTCTTCATGGAGTAAAAGAAGCCAGGAGCTTGGCGATCCTGAAGCATTCCAGTCTCTTTTTGGATAGTTACACTGAGCAAGTATCCAATTCCCTCTCATCTTGAGTCTCTGCAGCCTTAATCTACTGACTGCAACAAGCCCTGAGTTAAGGGAAAGTAGGTCATAAGGAAAGCTACATAACTGTTGTATTGTTGTGATTTAGAAAGAAATATATGGAGAGTTTTACACAAACAGATAAATTTTGTGTGAGATGTATCTCCAAGTCTTCTCCAGTGGAGCACATGGACTGTGTGTCATCAGCTTCCCTTGTGTAAAACTCTGGGTACAGACTCTTCTTTGGTTGCTGCCTATAAGCCTAAATATTTATTACTTATTAAGAATCTTGTAGTATAATGTGATAGAATTACCATGGCTAGGCCGCTAATTAAAGCAACCTTTGGGGGTTTATTGTGGTTACAAAATGCTTTTTCAGTAGTCATTAACTAAAGATTGTCTTCCAGAAGAAAATTCTTCTGTCCTCATACCTGCTAAACAGCTGGCATTGCACCTGTCACCCAAAAGCTGGAGCTGCTTTAGTACTCAGAATTAAGACTGGATTTTCCTGGTTATTGTTTTTATTTGCTTAATGCTTCTGGGAGAGAAGGTCTATGCAGTCAACCTGTTACCTGTCTTTCCCCTCAGTAACTTGTAGTTCCTGGACAATTTTATTTAAGTGTGACAGAAGTCTCATCATACTTAATGAGACTTAATACCTACGGGTTTTTGTGGAAAATAATGGCTTAACAGAGAGTCTAAAAATGTCGTATCTGAATGTAGCCTTGGTTACCAGATATCTGAAGATACCTAAGGAAACAAAATTTCAAGATTATCAACTTCACTAGTTATGCAGTAGTTATCAACTTTGTTATGCAGTAGCATTTTGAATGGACAACTAGTTGCAGTTTTTTTGAACACAAGCACAACAGATAACATTTTTGTTAGGTCAGTTATGAATTTACGCTGTATCACGTTAAAAGACGCTTTCATCTCTGTTTATACAGATTGTTCATAATTCTAAATATGTGTTTTCTCATTTTCTTACTTAGTCTTGAACTTGAGTTTTTCTTGTAACCTGGATTTTCAAAATTGGTTCTCATCACTCAGAATAGAAGGTTTTAATTTCTTCCTCCTCAAAGACAGAAATACCTAATCTCTATTCTCGTTACTGCTTGTCTTCTGCTCTCCGCCTTTGCTCCCTATTGCGTACATGTTTTTATGTGTATGGCATCAGAACCTCAGCATAATGCCTTGAGCATCTTTCAAGGATCAGTCAGGCAACATAAGTATAATCTGTTAAATGGGCTAAGCAGAGACCTCTTCCCCTGGAGAAAGGTGGTTTTGGTTTGTTTTTTTTTTTTAATGGTGGTGAGGAGAAGGCATACGTAGAATGTTGAATAGCAGGAAAAGAAAAAACTCCTATCTTGAAATTTCCTTCTTGACTATAATTAGAAGCTAGCAGTACTAAGAGGTTGAAACAGGTGGTCTATTCTGTACATGCCCGTGTTTCTGAAAGAAACAAAAATAAAATTAAGTCCTCTGCATTGTGCTAATGGCAGCATGAATGTGGACTAGTAATGCATGTTCAGTGCTCCATGTGGAAGGTGAATGCCAAGTGTTCAGTAACACTGAGTGTTGCTCAAGTACTATAAAACTCGTATAGTAAAAGTATTACAGATGACATTATAAACTGTTGGACATTACAACAGTTGCTACTTTCAGGGGTGCTTTCATTTTGTAACTGAAGGTCTTTTTCTTCCCTATATTAGGTATTGTACTTCAGTAACAAACTTCCTCGTAATGGGAGGATTTATGCTCCTTGCAAAGCCAGCAATGTAAGCAAACCTTTTCCATTTTTGGGACATTTTTATCCATTAGCAAAGAACTGTAAAGAATGGATTGTGTATGTGTGTAGTAATGACCATGCAGAGACTTGGTCTCGGCATACTTGAGTACACTAATTCCTTTTCCTTCAGATGAAGGGAAAGTTACCTTAACTGTGATAAAAATTAAGGTTAAAATGCTGCTGAGTTCAGTTACTTCATCTTGAAGATGGAGAAAGGAGGAAAAAAGCTTGTTACTGGAAATTCCTTCAAAAAAACATGGAGTTCAGATAATTATTTTTTGAAAACTTTAGTTAAATGAGGTTAAATGTTCATCATTATTCAGTGATATTCTTTCAAATGTTGCTGTCAAGAAAATACAGAGGAGAATTGGCTACAGTAGATAATGTGAATTCACTTTCATTTGAATTCTTAGAGTTTATGGAAGTGCTTTAAAATGATGCAAAAATAACATTTCTGGACGTGCATCTTCTTTGCCTCTCAAGGTTTCTTTGCTCTATTTCATGAATAGGTGCTGTAAATATGAGGAAGGAATTGTATCTTAAGGCCTGAGACAGTGCATTTGAGCTTTCTAGATCATAAAGCTTTTTTCTCATTTCAGTAGTATTTTTGTCTAGGAAATAAAGTAATGACACTGGATCTCTCATCCTAGTGCTTTGAAGAAGTTGCACTGAGGGTAATTTTTAATTTGTTTGTGGAATTGCTGCCTTTCCTTCCCAAATTCTGTAATCTGGGAGTAATTCCGTTAACATTTATGGAGCACTTTGAATGCAGTGTAGTTCTTGGAAATGCAGGTACCTAGGACAAAGAATATTCTGCACTCAAGGACCAGTGCCAAAGCCTAAGTACAGAATCCCCCTGCAGAGAGACACTGAGAATCTTTTTTCATTGGTCAGGATTTTTAGGCTGTCTTAGAGGAAATCTTGGTTCAAGTATAAGCTTGTTTATAATTCATTCTGAATTCATCACATCAGTTGTCACTGTTGGGTGTCACAGCTTCTACTGTAGCCAGGGTCTCACTAGGTGAATAACACTTCAGGGAAGAGATGTTGTGCAAGTTTTATCCTGCTCCTTGCAAAGGGAAGTGAAGAATATCTGCTGCTAATGATGAATTTCCCCCCCTCCTTCCCTGAGGGATACTGTCTTAAGTAAATGGTTAATAGTGTCAGTCCATCTTTTATGGATGTTCAGCAGCATGAATGCATTAGATGTAGTCCTGACTTTAAAAAAGCACCAGCTTCAATGGAAGTGTTCGTAGTTGGCAGGTTTTTGAGCACGTACTCTAAAAGAGTAGACAAGCTGTACTGAGTGTTGTCTGTTATTGTTTGGTGCTTTTCAACAGAGAAACCTCCATGTGAGGATCTCAAAATTAAAAATAGCAAGCTGTCCAGGGGCATAAATTTAAAATTAAGAAAAACAGTCGTCTCTCTAAAGAAGACTTTATTCCTGAGGCTTGTTCAATAACAAGAGTTCTTAAATATCATTAGCAGAGCAGGACAAGGTACAGTATTTTGTGTAAGATGGCATCTCACTAACCGTGTAGCATTCTTAGGGAGCCTGCTGTGACCTCTGATCTGTTTTGCTGTCCGTGGGGCCTGCTCTCTCAGCCTCACCTGATTCTTGCAGCTTGTGCTTTAAATGTTTCCCAACTGGATGTGTTTCAATGCACGTGTCATATGTGGCAGCACCAGTGAGCACACATATACAGCAAAGAAAGAAAAATAGGTGTGCTGTCCTTTTAAGGAAGAAATCCTGGACTTGTGTGCTAACGTACTGTCGTCAGAATCATTTCCCTCTTCTTCTCTGAACTAGATTAGTTCTCCCTCTTGGAAATCAGACTGAGGATTGAACAGATTTCCTGCCTTTCTCTGAAGCAGGATGTAATTTTTGTAGTTAGGGGAAGGACTGGTCCGTTGCCTTGAACAACAGCAGGGGGAAGAAATTATTTCAGTATATTTAGGGAAGTGCATTAGAGCCAAGGTAAGATTCTTTCAGGCCTTCTTGTATAAATCAACAGTGTTAGAAACTTACTGCTCTAAAAGGAGTGGGGAAGTCTTTCCACCTGTTTGTTCTTTACTAATCGAGTGGTAAAGAGGAAAAAGGCAATTGGTTACACTCCAAGTGAGCAACATAGTCAACTTTCTTCAACCAGTTTGATGACTGAGCATATGAAATTAGAAGTAAAAAACAAGTCTTGTGTTGCAGTTTTAGCTACATGTCTTTGCTGCTGCACTTCCTCAAACTAAATTGTGAATAGATGAATAAGCAGTATGCATTTGCCCTTATAATTTGGATTGGTTTATGATAACCCAAGGAAAGGGTGATCTGGGCTCATTTACATAAAGCATCACTGATGTCTGTCTTTTTTCTTCTCTTGTCCCTCTGTTTCCCCATGGTCCCATCATTTAGAGACTTCTTGAGTAAAAACCAGGAGCTGTTACAGAAACTGTCTGAGAAGAATGAAGAAAACCTCCAGCTAGTGGAAGTTTTGAATGCTCTGTTTTTCATGCCTTTTGGACGACTTCATGATTACTCCAGAACTTTGTTAAAGCTTGCCACATGTTTTGAAGTGGTAGGATGGCTTTTTTATCTGTAGCTCAATAAATACACATGTGAAAATTAAAGCTTGGAAGTAACTGTGTGAAGCAAATGCCAGATAATTAGAAACAGCTTATTCCTCAGAGGAGCTACCTCACACTTGTATTTGCTGCAGGGAAGATCGTGTAGATTTATTTGCACAGTCTTACACCACCTGCACAGAGCACATGACGGGTAGAAACTTGTTACCCTGCCAGAGCTTGTTTGTGTGCCTGAGTGCTTAATTGCAAATATATTGTTTTGATGTTTGCCTGTTGCTTTTCAGTTTCATCTGGCATCATTGCTGTAGCTAGCCTTGGCTGTAATACTCTATTAAAAACACTACATATATATTAGGTAGACTTTTACCACCCATTTAGATGTATATAATTGCTTTGTTTTGAAATAAAAGATGACTAAACAGGAACAGTAACTACTTGTACCTTTAGTCCAATATAGTAATTTAGAATATTGTTCCTGCAATTATGAGCACTACTTCTGGGAAAGCTTGTTAAGCTGCAAGAAGGTAGATCATGTAATTGTGTATTAATCATTCTCCTTGTAACAGTAAGGTACCTTCTTACGATTTTTAAAAACTCTCAGCACATAAGCAGAACATTTGACCAAGAAAATAGCTCTGTCTGCTCTGTTTAGCACCCAGATCAACTGTCATGCAGTTAGTGCTGATTTAATAAAATGAGCAGTTGTATTGCAGCTTGGTTGGTGGTGTTGGTACAGGCGTTCAGAAACGCCCTCAGCTCTGTCTTACCCTGTGCCCTACAGGCATCTCCAGAATATCAGAAGCTGCAGGATTCTAGTTCATGTTACGAGAACCTTGCTGTCCATCTTAGCAGAAAAATGAAAGAAGCAGAATACACGCTTGGCTTCTGGAAGACCTTTCCTGGGAAAATGACGGTATAGTTGCCAGTCCATTAGCAGCTTGAATCTCTTGCTCTTACTGCCTGTGTCTGTTACTGATGCTGCTGTCCCAGTTGCACTTGCTGTTTTTTCCAATTGGTGTTGCTGTAGTATTCTTTACTTCAGAAAGGTTGGGCCTTTACTACGAAAGACTAAAGCACCGACCTTAGATCACAATCAGAGAGAAGTGAGATTGTGTCATTTTGCTTTTGACCCCACCTGTAGGACTCCTTGCGGAAGCCGGAGCGGCGTTTGATCTGTGAGAGCAGCAATCGGGGCTTGTCCCTGCAGCACGCAGGAAGGTTCTCTGTGAACTGGTTCATCCTCTTCAACGATGCTCTGGTGCATGCTCAGGTAAGCCAGCTTGGAGCCAGGAACAAAACCTGTTCTCTGCTTCAAACACCATTACATATTTTTCATACAGTGAAGTTTTTGCAGTGTAAAAATAAATCTGAAATTATGTGCCTTTTTAACATTTGATTGTGTTGCCCTCTGGCTGGCGTGATTTCTGTTGGCTGTTTCTTGGAGCAGGATGGTAGAAAGAGTCCCTAATGCTCAATTTTTCCTAGTCCTCAAAGAAAGGGAAAAAAGAAACCATTCAGAAAAAAAATGGGGCAGGATTAATGAATGGATCAGTAACTGGTGATGTTTCCCTTCTCCTCTCCTACAGTTCTCAACACACCATATCTTTCCCTTGTCCACACTGTGGGTAGAAGCTCTTTCAGAAGAAGCTGGTAATGTGTGAGTATTCTTGTGATGCTGAAATAGTCTGATATTTTGGGAGAGAAGATGAGCATTTTGTAACTGATTATTGTGAATTTGGAGTGGAATACGGTGATTGCAGCCATGTCTACCCTTTTTTCTTGTTTCAGAAAATGTTGTATTTCTAGGTCTTAAAAAAAGTTGCGTAAACATCGGGAAGAATAAGGTGGTTGAGAGGGAAGCAAGGCTTCTTTGCTGCTGCTTCTTTTTATTGCTAATTTAAAGGGAATGCTAGCTGGGGTAGGGAAGAGAAGATACAATATTGATGCTCTAAGAAACCTTGGGTTTTCAGGATGGAATTTCACAGATTAAAATACTTTTCCCTCCAATGTAGGAATGGGTTGAAGATTACAACACCAGAAGAACAGTTTGTTCTTGTTTCTTCAACACCACAGGAGAAGGTGGGCATGTCTACAAATTTGACATGGCTTCAGTGATGTGAATGAGGCTTTTCCCCCTACTGGGAAACCAGACTGTGAGAAGGATTGCCTGAGTATTTCCCAAGAATGAAGTCATTTTGCAGCTGGGAGTGCAGGCTGGCTGTACACAGTGCCTGAGGGTAGCAGTGCTGCAGTGCACAGCACTGTGCTGAGCAGTGCCAGGGACAGGACTGTGCTTGCTGTAAAGGTGAGAGTCAGTGCAAAGACAGGTGTTGGCTAAATTCTGTGATGAACCACTTTCTGTTTCAGACCAAGTGGCTAAGGGCAATAAGCCAAGCAGTGGATCAGGCCCTTAAAGGGACTTCTGACATGATTCTATATGGAGCTGGTGGGAATGTGCCAAGACAGGAACCTCCTATTTCTCGCAGTGCCAAATACACCTTCTACAAGGACCCTCGGTTCAAGGATGCTGTTTATGATGGGAGGTGGCTTTCAGGAAAACCGCATGGAAGGTAAAAGCATTGGAATGGAGTGGTTGAAACCAAAACGAGGTGGTTGCGGTAACAATAAGTAGGCTCACTCACAGAAGTTATTTGGAAAGTGCAAAGTGAACTGATTAACTTACGTATTGGCATGGGTTTGTATTTTTTTCAGAGGGATCCTAAAATGGGCAGATGGACGAATGTACTCTGGGTCTTTCCGGACTGGGCTGGAGGATGGGTAAGATATTCTCACTACTTGTGGAGCCAGGCAAGAAACACTTTTCGATGTAGGAGAAGACAATGAAACATTTTTAATTAAAGGTTTTGCAGAGAATCTTACTGACCTTTCTTACAACATAGTGATGCACCTTCTATGGTGTTTTCTTTGCTATCTTTCTGGTAGAGCAAAGGTTTAGTAATTTAGCAAGGAGACAAAATCTTGAATTGAGACTTCAGGGTTTGGGTGAAAACTAATGAGAGTATGTGATCTTGATGATGAACGTAACTAGTACAGAGGAGACTGAAAGTATGCTGAACGGAAGTTCTAGACTTTGTCGTGTTATCTGGTGAAACAAATAAGACCACTTGAAAATAATTTAATGTATTACACAGCTTTGAATTCATCTGTGGATTTCATTGCTAAGAATCTGCTTAGAGCACTGTTGAGGCTGAGAGATGAACTTATTTCCAAAGACATTTTTATATGCATCTTAGGAGCAGACATGTCTTTACTGGGCAGGATAAAAATATGTGAGGAGTCCTATTGGCTTCCAGATGTATTTTCAAAATATTGGGTTGGAGGGGAAATTGAAATGTGGTCTGACTGCAGACAGCTTTTTAAAATTCCTCTTGGTTATTGGTATAATGTCAAACTATAAAACCAGATTAGACCTTTGGTCATTTGTAACTAAGTGTAACTAATCCTGGAGATTTTAGGGTTGTTGGAGATGGAAATATTGCAAACAAATCCCAACCAGAAATAAACGGATTTAGCTGTATTTAGCTGTAATTGCTGAAATTATCAAATGTGTATACTTGTATTTCAGCATGCATGTTATAGTCTCAGCACTTAACAGTAGTGTCTTGTTGGGTGGACATGCTCTCAGGAGAACCTTCAGAACTGGATTTTTATCTCCTCAGGAGATTAAAATCAGTAAATACAGCTGTGTATCTCATTCTTTTCAGTCATACTGAAATTGTGAATAATTCCTTTACACTGAGCATAATTGGAAGCTAGCATCTTTTGAAAAAATCTTTTCTGTAGCAATACATGTCCTCATCTTTCCCTGGAACAGAGTGTACTTGAATTATCAAGAGCTGAAGAAAATAATAAAGGTAGAAGCAGTCTTAAGATTTGAGAAGGCTCATGGCCTGAGAAAAATGCTGCAGTGTGGTAGTGAGAGGAGTACTTACAACATGTCACAGTCAAACAGGAGAGAGCAGTATGGACTAAATTGACCTAGTGATGCTGGAATACTTTCTTTCTCTCATAAGAAACATCATCTGTGACTGCTGTAGTTAGAGATGCACTAAAACTGAGAGAGAGCGTTCTGAGTTTAGAATGGCTCTGTGATGTGTATCTGCTCTGTTAATGAAACGTGCTGGTGTTACAGCTGCTTGTGTTTCCATCTCTGCACTGGCAGGTATGGTGAATACAGAGTGCCTAACAAAGCACTGAATAAAGAGGACCATTACGTGGGATACTGGAAGGAAGGCAAAATGTGTGGGCATGGAGTGTACAGGTAACGTGGCACTTGTGCTGCTGTCACTGCAGAAGGGAGAGCAGGGCTGATGCTCTGACCAAGCCTCTGTGTGTACCTTTGTTACATTGCAGACTTGTGGTTGTAGTTAGCGTGGCTTATTTTCTGCTGTGTTCACAATGCAACTTGTACACTGGTCTGGTACTAACGCCTGTTCTAATGTTGGTGCCACCTTGCAGTGAGAGAGGATTCTTTGTTCTGAGAGAAAAATATAGCCTCTAATGGCCTTGCTTGTTGGGCAGAGGGTGGCTTTAAAACAACAAAGCATCCGAAGACTTGTGTTAAAGGATTGCTTTTATCCTACACAGACTTCAGCTATAGCTGCTGCTTGGTGTGGTGATAATGCAGTTTCTCAAAGGAAAAAGAGAGGGTTGATCTGTTTGGGGGAAGCACCCAACAAAACAAAACCAATCAAAAACTCCAAAACCAGCCCCCCAACAGAGCAGTAGATGACAGGACTCTTACTTATTCTTTTGTTGTTGCTGCTGTTCAGCTACGCTACCGGTGAGGTGTATGAAGGGTGTTTCCAGGATAACATGCGGCATGGGCACGGGCTGCTGCGCAGTGGGAAGCTGACCTCTTCTTCTCCCAGTATGTTCATTGGACAGTGGATAATGGACAAGAAGAGTGGTTATGGAGTTTTTGATGATATCACAAGGTAATGCTTCTACAAATCCTTAAAACTCAGGTATGACATGCAATTGGAAAAAGAGTAGGAAAGGATTTGATTTGTTACTACCAGTAATAGTGCATGTCTCTTTTTTACTTCTTTATTGCTGGGCTTTTTTAGTTGATGGTATGAAAAATTGGGTCTAGGAACTGCTATTTGGTGCTGCTTCTGGAGTGAATGGTGGAGGGATTGCACTGGTTTTTTCTGTCTTCCTTTTCTGTCCTACTCCTGCCTGAAAGCTAGCTCTGAATATGTTGTCTTACTGAGGCGTTGTGTTGTGCGTGTGCTGAAAGTGTTACAAATGTCATGTGAGGAGTATTCTTTCATCTCAGGCCTATAAGACTGGGTTGTTCAGTGGCACATAATGGTGCTCATGAATTTTCAGCTCATGCTCAGATTTTCCATTGGCTTACTCTGCCAAGGCAGTGGAGGGAAGATGCTTTCTGTCAGGGCAGATTACTGAAATGATGATCTCAGAAACAGACTTGTACTAAATACGTGCACTAAATGAACCCTGAGCACAGATCAATATAGTCTGTCAAAATAGTCACCAATGTATTGGTTGTTTTTCTGGAAAGAGCTTTTGGTGAAAGCCCAAGGAACTGTTGTTGTTTAACTGAATGCCCACTTCAAAAGCCAAGCAGGCAAAAGTCTGGAGGGTGCAGGTGGGATGTTTGTCTGAAACAGAACTGTTGTAACATCTCTGGTATTTCCGAATGTCAGTTTTGCATCTAGTCTTGCTCAGTGGTGGCGATTGTTCTTACACAAGGTGTGTCTGCATATTTTCTTTAGTCACTTACTTACCTAGGACGAACTAAAGAGATACCAGCTTTTCTTGCAAATCCTCTCACCTCCAGAATTTGTAAATGCAGCGGCAGTTCATGGTGAAGGAGGAGTGTGGCATTTGCTTTTTACTCCAGCGCTACTCAAACATGAGAGAGCTGCCCTGATGTAGTTCTGTTTCTCGTCTCAGGGAGGTAATGTGTGTATCTTTGTGTCCTCAGGATTTGTTTTCTGCACTTACTCTGCAGCCCAGACAAATAAGGAATAGCTGCAGACACTCTTTATTGCCTGCTGTCATTGTTGCAAAACAATTATTTGAACAAGTGGGACTTTAAGTTTCCATCCCGGTAACTGAGCATGCGGAATCTCTCTCCAAGGGGCCTTCACCCAGCAGAGGCCCCTGTAGCTGGCAGGATGAATGAGACCAGCTTCCTGCCACCTTGCGGGGCCAGTCAGCTGGGAGAGACCCCTGAGCTTAGTTTAATGGTTGGGCTTACTCTCTTTACTATAAACATCATTTTTCCTGGGTACATTTCAAGGAAAATGCTTGGTAACAAGCAGAATTATATCAAATCAATCACTAGTTTCCCTCTAAAAGCAGAAAAAAAGGTCTTGATAAGTTAATGGTTTATTAATTGCATGGTGAAAACGTCACGTTCTCTTTCAGAACAACTGGAAAAATTGGTTGTTTCAAAATATTTGGGGCTTGCACTAAGTTTCAAACAACTCTAGCCTGACTTCTGTGTGCTTACATACAGAAAAAAAAAGTATTTTAAATAGTCTGAAAGAGGCTGATGTTTATTTGTGAGCAATTTTTAATTGTCTAATTAAATTTTTTGATACCATGACCTTTGTTAGGCTGTTATACAGAAACTTTCTACAATATGATGTGTTTCCTTGCAATTTTTGCACTCTAATATTTCAAAAATGTTATGTATGAATTTCTAGGTCTCCCTCCTATTCCCCAAGGAGAACAGCTTGGTTTCTTTTTATTTATTATTCTTTCAGTTTGAATCATGTGACTTTAGGCAAAAGAAATAAAAAACTTTGGCAAAACAAAAACCTACTGCTCAGGTTCCTTGGGGTGTTCACTGGGCTTAACAGGGCTTCAGCACTGTTTCAGCTCATCAGCTTGCTTGGATATGGCAAATTTGAAATGTGAATTGTGAAAGTTCACTATAATTTATTTGTATCAAAAAGAGTTTGTATTTCCGTGGAGCTGGCGAAACTAAACTGACAGACCCAAAGCAAGTGCTTCATGACTCTCTTCTGATGGTTTCTGTAATGGTCAAATGTGGCTGTAAAGCCAAAGAAAGACTTAAATGTACTATTTAGACTCTGTTTTTCCTACTTCATTTTTCTTCAGAGGAGAAAAGTACATGGGCATGTGGCAAGATGATCTCTGCCAAGGCAATGGTGTTGTGGTTACTCAGTTTGGACTTTATTACGAAGGAGCCTTCAGCAGCAACAAAATGATGGTGAGTTGGACACCGGACCCTGGGCTGCAGAGACTTTGCGTCCAAGTGTGGCAGCTTTCTGGGGCAGATGAGTGTGTGTTAGGCTGTGTAAACCTTCTGTTCTCCTAATCTTCTGTTGTCCATGCTTTCAGAATTGTCTTTATAATCTCTGCTCTGTTTTACCTAGGATTACTTCAGAAACAGCTTAAAAATTACTACTTGCTAAGAATTAGTAACAGGTTTTGCTAAAGCGCATCTTTAGATCTCTGGTCTGGCCTTCTGTTGTAATCACTGCTTTGTGTTCCTTATGATTCTTTTCATAGGGGACTGGAATTTTGCTTTCTGAGGATGATACAGTCTATGAGGGGGAGTTTTCAGATAACTGGACTCTGAGTGGAAAGGTCAGTATTACTGTTGTCACTTGTAAACTGTTACCATCTAAAAAAATTTAGAGGTTGTAGTTTGGTTCCAAATGGATTTTAGTTAATTTTTTTATTATCTTTTCTCAAGGGAACACTGACCTTGCCAAATGGAGATTATATTGAAGGTCTCTTCAGTGGAGAGTGGGGATCTGGAATAAAAATCACAGGAACCTACTTCAAACCTAGTTTGTATGAGAATGAGAAGGACAAGCCTAAAGCACTGTGAGTGTTGAATAAGAAATAATTTCTCACATGGTTCAGTAATACTTAGGAACAGAACTATTGACTTTTTTCAAAGGCCACTTAAAAATACTTCTTCCAAAGAAACAGCGAGGTTTTGAAAACATTTTTCCTCTTTCTTGCTGCTCAGGAAATGAAATAAGATAAACATATTTTTATAGTTACTCTTGCTTTAATTGCTACTTGAATATGCAAATAGTGGCATGAAATTACAGGACAGCTGACATGCTGCTGCTGTGCTGTAGCAGTCTCAAATTTTTTTGTTTATATTGGAAGTGACTGATAGAACCTGAATGCACAGCTGCTGCTGACTTTTGAGCTCCTGAGAAAGACTAAGTTACATTAGAGTGGTTAAGTTAATCACGGAGCTCTCTGCCTTCTGCCAGTTTTGTTAGCAACTTAATGAATTGTGTCATTTATTAATGCCAGTGGGGATATATTTGGACAGAATTGACTGGATCCTACACCTCTTCCAGACAGTGTATCAGAAAACAGAAAGTTGCTGAATTGCAAATGAGCATTTTAATACCTTGGCAGAGATCACTTTGAAAAGTATCCATAACCCCCTCTGTATAGCAGGTGCATTAGAGCAATTTGCTTAATTATTTCTGGGGGAAAAAACCAAAACATGTTTAAGTGATATATCTTTGAGTAGAAGAAACCTAAGTAAATTGAAAGAGTTGATGGTGAGATGTTGGCATGTGGTAGCACCATGTACTGGTACAGCAATTACTGTGTGGGATTCAGTGTTTTGGAAGCACGCCATTAAATTTCAGATTAAAATGGAAAACACAGCTCTAATATTTTTACCTAGATTACTTCTCAGTAGGCTTCCTGAAGCTTTCACTGGTAATTTCTTTTGACAGTGCTGACACCTACAACAGCATGCAAGTTAAGCAGGGCCTCCCTGCTGAACTGAACACTTGCAGCCTTCGCAGCTGTCTGCTTTTTACCCCAGTAGGGAGTCTATGAATAAATGTATGTACATATTTTGGAGGATGGCTTGTGAAATAAGGGTTTCATCTACCCTTTTCTGACTGTCTTCAAGTTGAAAATCTTCTGATATAATTCCTGAAAAGGTTTAGAGCCTACTTTTTCTGCTTTGTGAAACTGGCAGCATGGGGAAATACCCATGTTGCTAGTTCTCATCTCGAATGTGCTGGAAGAAATATTAATGAAAGGTCTGACAATTTCTGACAATTGATTTAAATCAAGATAGAACTGTTAACCCTGACAGCAATTATTTGTTTTGAGAAAGCTTTTCAAAGCCCTAAATTTCATTGTATGTCTGAGATATCTTTATTTTTATATATGCGAAGAAGAGCTCTTGGTTTTCATGTGGCTGTAGATGATCCCTGAGCATTGTCTGGCAGTGAAAGGATGCCTGATCTGGCTTTGCTGTCTATCAGCACATCTCTAACATGTCATGCAATGTTATCTGTTGCTGCTACTTGAGGGTCAGAAGCTGTGTGCCCATCCTTCGTGTTTATGTGGGTAGCTATGCTAGTTGCACATTCCAGGGTAGTGAGATACTTGGGACTTGCTTGTGCTATGTCCTTGCTACATGAATGTGTCCTGAGACTTTGGAATTAATACCAGTGCTGAAGACAAGCACCATTTCCTGGAAGTACCAATTGTTGTACCATTTCCTCGAAGGCTGCAAGAAAGAGTAAAACTAATAAGGTTCATAGCTGTTCTCTCATGTAGGTATTAATAGTAGGCTCTAGCTTTATTCTTAGTGATGAAACTTGCTTCACAGTAGAGTTAAGTATATCAGCTTTGGTAAAAAAGTGTGAGAGATTAGATTGACATTAGCCATGGGTGTTTTTCAAGCTGAATGTGTTGTTTCATTGCTATTTGATTTTAACAGACCCACTGGTCATTTTATTAGGCGGAAACTTGGGATCCTGGCAGTGTCTCCTGATGAGAAATGGAAGGCAGTATTTGAAGAATGCTGGAACCAGCTTGGTTGTGAGAGCCCTGGCCAGGGGGACAGATGGAAGGCTTGGGACAACATTGCGGTGGCTCTGACCACCAACCGACGGCAGCACAAAGACAGGTTGGGTCCTAGAGAATGTATCAGCAAGCAAAACAGGGTTGGAGAAGGAAACTGGAATTGCACTCTGCTCTGAACTAGAAACTCTGCTGTAAAGGTTTAGTTAAAACAACTGCAAATCCCAAGCGAAATCATAACCTAACTACTCTGCACTACAAACCCTTTCAGGGACGTACTGATGTTTAGAACTAGTTCAGTTGTTACTGTCAGGGGTTTGTTCCCTATTGGATGTCTCAACCTGTACAATGGCTTTGTCTTTTTAAACTGCAGCCCGGAATTACTGAGCCGCTCACATACTCAGACACTGGAAAGTTTGGAGTTCATTCCACAACACATTGGTGCCTTCACCCTGGAAAAATATGAAAATATTAAAAAATACTTGATAAAGGTATTGTGACTGAAATGCTCACGTAGTAAGTCATGGCAAGGCTTGGCATCAAGCTCACTTTGCAATAGCTTTCCTAATTACTTCCATAATTGCACTCTTGTAATCCATAGTTCATGCTTGCTCATCACTTCTTAATACATTGAAGTCCACAACTAAGACTAAAATCATTGAATACCTAATGAGTGCTCTCTTAAAGTCAGTTTCTGTTCAGTTCCTGTTTCCATTCTTTTACACTGGATCCCAGCAAAGCATCTTGAAATACTTGCTAAGTGTTGCATGTTAACTTTAAGAGTACTGGACAGATGACTAGTCCAAGTAGTAGCACAAATTCTTGTACTGTCTTGACTCCTATAAATTGTTTAGCTGACACATAAATTTTATAATCCATATGGAAATCTGTTAAATATAGCTCGTTTTTGAGATACTTGTAGTGTTTTTTGAAAGCCTGTTGTTGGATCTCTGACCCATGTCTCTTGAATTCTATTTTTTAAATTTGTCTGTCATTGACCTATCTGACTGGCCAATTAATATCCTTTGTCTCAGGCTTGTGATACTCCTCTCCATCCCTTGGGCAAGCTGGTGGAAACACTGGTAGCAGTCTATAGAATGACCTATGTTGGAGTAGGAGCAAATCGACGATTACTGCAGGAGGCTGTCAGAGAGATCAAGTCCTACCTCAAACGCATCTTCCAGCTGGTCAGGTACCGAGACTCATTTTCAAGTCAAACTATTGATGAATTCATTAAAGCTGTCTCATGCATTGAAGCTGTCTCGTGTTGTAGAGTTCAAACGTGCCGGCATTGTTACTTGCTTTTGGGGGTTGCTTGTATTTTCCTAATCTTTTTAAGGAGTCTTGAATATTTTGTCCAAAATGGAAAAATGAAGCTCTTCACACCTAGTGTGTTACATCCTACACCGTACTTCAAAATGTGGCTGTAAGCAGCGCATCTGGAATACGGATTTACAATTTAGTGTCTCTGGATATTGGTGCTGTGCAAAGGCAGTGTTCAAAGGGTATAGAACACTAGTGAGGATGGGGAATCCCAGGGTATTCCATGATGTTCTTACCAACATGGCATTAAAGTTTTTACCAAAGTGGATGAACAATCTTCCTATGAAGAGCTGGCTTAGATTCTTGAGAATAATTACAGGTTTAATTGTGTCCTGCCAATCCGAAAGCAGAAATACTCCAAATTACTGACAATTAGAAGCCTTGTCTGGAGGGAAGTGATGTTAATGTAGGAAAGGTGTCCTTGGCATTGGAGGGGTTGACCTTCTTAAGTTTTCTTTGCAGGGAGCTGGTACTGTATGTGTGTTAGCTGTGCTGTCTTAGCCCACCATATATTTCTGCTGACATTTTTCTCTCCAGTCTTGCCTTAGTGCTGAGATTTGTGGAAACTTGTTGAAGTGACCTCAGATACTGTTATGTGTGTTGCTGTTTAGGTTCTTGTTTCCTGATCTCCCGGAAGAGGGCAGCACAATTCCATTTGTGGCAACAGAGACAAAAGGACGGCGATCATTTTGCAGTGGGAAATCTGATTCCAGATCAGAATCTCCTGAGCCAGGGTACATAAAGGAAAAACAAATAAAAACTAACAAAGCTTTTATTTTATTTGTTGCATTTTTTTTTTCTTGGGTGGGGGAAGAAAGATAAAGACATCTTCAACTGATGGATATAAGCAGTGGTTTTTTGTCCGTTAGGTTCTGATGACAGATTCTGATAGGCAAACTTCCATGTTGTGGTTGTAATAAGCATTTCATGCTTGTTCCATGCAATGGTTCTTTACTTAAAACAAAATTTGCTTTTGTCTGCTACGGGTAAGCAAGTTAAGGCTTGGGCCTGGGCTTCAGAAAAGTATTTGGGATAAGAGCACTGGAGGTAATTTATAATCTTTTCTTATCAGAGTTGCTATTTGATGGATTTGTACTTACTTTTTTACTCTTATCCCATGTAGGATAAGGCTTGTGCTACATGAAAGATTTGTTCCAATGATTTTCATTCAATTTTTATAGATAATTAGGTTTTTAATGTCTTCCTCTGCAAACCACCCCCTCTATTTTTTTGTTGCAGCTACGTGGTAACCAGTTTTGGCTTGCTGCTCCCTGTCTTACTGCCACGCCTCTATCCTCCTCTGTTTATGTTGTATGCTTTGGACAACGAGCGTGAGGAGGATATTTACTGGGAATGTGTTTTACGTCTAAACAAACAAACTGATATGGCTCTT
Organism: Pachycephala philippinensis; assembly: GCA_013397055.1. NCBI lineage: Eukaryota > Metazoa > Chordata > Aves > Passeriformes > Pachycephala > Pachycephala philippinensis. Next base: position 53,415 of record VWZT01000383.1, read on the forward strand.
CTCAGTTTTCTTGGAGTGCAAGCGTAAGTATGCTACAACAATGAAACAGAAGCTGGAAAAGTTTATGGCATGTAATTAGATAAAGCATCTAAAACAAAGCCCCAATTTTCTAAAGTATTTTCTCTGATTAAAATGCATCTAAACATGACTTAAAGCTAATTAGAAGGGTTGAGAGAGCGAATCAAACCTTCCCTCTTCCAAAAAGGAGAGGTGGAAGGGATGGGAAGGAGGTAAAGATTGGCGTTGCTACAAAACCAGAGTGAGATATTTCAAATTAGAGTTTTCTGGCTTCTTGTGGGAGGTGTAGTTGATCCTGTAGGAAGGGCTGTTGTGTCTGAGAACATGATGACTTCATTTCTGTGATGCGAAAAATACTTTAAGACTGTGTTCTCTCAGTGGACTGTGTTGGGTTTCTTGCAGGAAATTTTGGCCAGGAACTGTATCCATCCTTGGAGAGAGTAGAAAGGTATGTTCATTGGGCCTTGTTTACATGTTTTGCCCAGTGCTTCTTTCAAGAAGCTGAAATCATCAAGAAGTGATCAAAGAATCTTTGACCAGGCTTTTTGCTTAAGATATGCTATGCTATTATATTTCCTTAAAGTTTGCCTACTACATAAATGCTGCATTAATGACTTAGCAGGGGCTCTGGACTAGGTGATCTCCAGAGGTCCCTTCCAACCCCAACCATTCTGTGATTTCTTACAGTGGCCATCAGTCCAGCTTTGTCACTCACTGTCTGATTTGGTGATGAATTCAAGAGACCTTTGCTTGGTCTCCAGTTATGAAAGTGTGAGAATAAAAGTCTAGCAAGGAAATTTTTAAGCTGCTTAATTAAGAGAGTTATATCATTATATACTTTCTGATTAGAAAAAATGTATAGTTTACATTCTTAATAATTATCTTGTTGAAAGAGTCACAACACTGAACAGTGGGGGTGCTGAACCTGCCTGATAAATCTTACCATGATTACACAGGTATCATCAAACACAAAAGACGCCTGCTTTGCCTCTGCTGTTGAATGTTTACAGCAAATCAGGTAATTCTCTGCAATTTGTATTTCAGTGTTTTACTGTTCCTGCTATATAGTAATATCTAGTATACTTGACTGGGATCCTTTACTTGTCACCATTTTTTGTTCACCTTTATAAGAGAAGTCACTAAGACATTTTCTAGTTCTGAGTAAAAATGCAATTTCTCCTGCTGGGGAAAGAAGTGTTGCTCATAAACACAACTGAAAGGTGTCTGTGGGACACCATTTAGAATCAAAGGTTAGGGTTAGGGTGTCTATCAAATACATATGTTTTTTTCCAAACAGCTTTGGTAAAGTGGCCTGTGCATGGGAGGCTTTTCTGTGTCTGTTATTTTTAATTCCTTAATTTCTTAAATTCTTGCATATTTTAGAAAGGAATTTTTCCCCTTTACCACTATATAAAAATATCATAAAACTGTGAAGAGAGTCTCACTTGCAGCAGTGTGCCTTGATGTGGTGATTCTAACCGGGGTACTGTGCAGCCTTGGCAGCCCTGGCTGCTGCAGTGTCAATGTCTGACTGCCCTCCTTGGGCACAGGGAGGGCCATGCTGGCCAGCAGGCTGCCTTCCTAATTTGGATGCAGATCTCTAACTGCTTACTGTTAAACTGGTTTGCTTTTGCTCTCCAAATAGTACCACATTTACCCCAGCTGACAAGTTGAAGGTGATCCAGCAGACTTTTGAAGAGATCTCCCAGAGTGTACTTGAGACCCTTCAGGAAGATTTTCTGTGGTCCATGGATGACCTATTTCCTGTTTTTCTCTATGTGGTGCTACGAGCCAGGTAGGCACTAAGGGTGGCATCAGTCAGAAGCCACGCATAGGCAGTACAAGTACTTCTGTGTTAAACATTCCTCCTGCTTGTTATAGAATTAGTTGCTGGGTTTTTTTAACTATAAATTTTCCAATTTGACTGCTTGATTTGGCCTGAAAAAATCTTGAACAGTTTATTGTGAAATGGCTCTGAATTCAGAATTAAAAAACATTATACTGACAACTTTTGTTCACATGTTCACTTTCCCACTCTGACATGTGACAGGATAAGGAATTTGGGTTCTGAGGTGCATTTAATCGAAGACCTGATGGATCCCTATCTCCAGCATGGGGAGCAAGGCATCATGTTCACTACCTTGAAGGTATGAAAATTATTCAGTTATTAAAGGCTTTCTTTGGAAATAATCAGCTTTTAGCAATGAGGGTCAGCTTAGGACAATTATATGAACATTAGGCTATAACTTCTTTGAATTTTTTAATTGAAATTTTTTACTAAGATAGGCAAGGAAATTTAGTGTAGAGCTTTGGATAACCTCATAATTTCAGGTACTACTAAGAAAAATGGTGCAATGTGCAAATGTACGTTATTCAAATGTGATACTGGTTGCTGTCGAACTGTTCTAAATGCTCACCTGGAGGTTGTCATTCCCCTGCAACTTAACAAGCCTTAGTCTCCCTATAAAAGTTGAAATGAAGTGCTTCTTTGGAGATTAGCCATTTCATTAAACTTTAAGTCTAACATTAGATCAAGACTTTTCAAGAATGCCGTTTTAGGGTAAAAAAAAAAACTACTCTGTAACTCTCCACATTTTATTAAGCATTCTTATCTTTTTAAGTATGGGAAAAGTAAGAGAGTGTGTTTGGAAGACTATCCTGTTGTACACGAAGACGTTCATAATGGAAATCTGTTGTTTTGGTATCTCAAAACTGTTCATCGAGTGGATCTTGGGACAGTTCAGCTGTGTGGAGCCTTTTTGTGATGTTGTTTTGGTGGGAGGCTGTTAATCTGAAATTTAAATAAAAATCTTAAACTGAATTGCTAGGTGAACGTGATTGTATTTTCTGTCTATGCAAACTCAAAATAGTTGGGTCCAGAGGTTTTTTTTAAAGACCTATTAGTTTCATAGTGTTGCAAAAAAGGAACGTTTGCATTGGTTCAAATTTACTAAAGAAACCTACATGGTGGAAGCAGAAGTAGAATCTAATTTGCCATGAGTGCAAGTGTTGTCTGAGACATTTATATTAAGTTTCTGATCCTGGCTGATCTGACCCAGTGCATATTTGAACCAGCATTAAGAACTGAATAACTCTCACCAGCAGGTCAGGGTGATGGAAATCTTTGCTTTTCGGTCTGAGTGCTTCTGAAATGCTTCATCCCTGCATCCTTGTCCTGTAAAAAAATACTTTCTTTTTTTTGAGTCCTTCTGTCAAAGGGCAAAGAGCGACTTGTAAGCAAAAATACACTTTCATCTTGGAGGAGCTGTGAAAGTATTTAGAGTCCCAAATGCCCACCTCATGCTATCGTGCTTGATTAGGAGTTGGATGTAATTTGTAACTTAGTCTCTTGTTGCTCCTTTTGTTAAATTACATATCAGAAGGTTCTCATGTGCTGAGTGCCACTGTAGCATCACTGCTTGGAGAGAGCCTTGTCCTCTGTTTTCTTGCATAGAAAAAATCAACCTTTTTGTGTGCAATGCTTTGCTGTGAACTGGCACTTGTGCTAATCTGAACTTTGTTTTAATTCAGGCGTGTTACTACCAGATTCAGCACGAAAAGCTTACCTAGACCATCATTCACAACCTGCCTCTGTGGGATAATCTACTCAGTGGAACTTCACTAATAACCACTTCTTCCCTGAAATGGCCCTTAGAAAATAATTGGTTATAGTTCTGCTGCTACAGATGAAAATACTCAGTTGTTTCTTCTGAACGATCAGTTCTAAGATTCGAAAACTGCAGCCAGAAGCTTTCTGTGAAGTTGTGATGAAGTTAAAGACTTGGTTTGTCAAGTACCTGCCAAGAAGAAATACTTTCCTATTGTAACAGAAAGATTATTTACTCCTTTTAAATTAACCATGCTGCACAAAGGCATGGCATCTACATAGAACACCTGTGAGAGTCTGGACCGCATGGCTTCCAAAGCAGTGGGTTTGTTTTTATTATTCCTGGTTTGTCAACAGAAACGTTTAAAGGGAATGAATTGCACCACAGAACCATTTGGTCTTCCTAAATTAAGCTGTATGTTTGTTTATTTAAGGAAATAGAAATATGTTAGTATTTATAATGGTTACCTATAGTGTGTTAGACTATAAAGGTTTTGAGGCATCTGTGTTGAACAGCATTGCTGAATGCAGTAGTCGTGCTGTTGTGGAAATAATCACACTGTTACGGACTTCCCTGTTTACTAGAATTGTAAATATACAGGCATTTACCATTCTTTGTTTATGAAATAAATAAAAGGCACTGACCACTTCAGATTTTGGCACTGAATGAAATGCTGTGCAGTGTTCAGTTTGCTTACCCTGAGGACAAATGCTGTCTCTGGCAGCCCTTGTGGTAGGAGGTGAGAAGGGTGAACATCTTGAACAGATGTGGGGGGTTGGCCTTGGTTAACACCAAGTGCCCACCAAGCTCCTCTCTCACTCCTCTCCTCAGCAGCAAGCGCTGTCCAGCCCCTTCCCAGGAAGCAGGGCTCAGCATGCAGAGCAGTTGGCCCAGAAGTGAACTCCTGGCACCAATGCCAAGCTCTTCCCGCTGCAGGGAAGCTCCTGAGCAGTTCACTCCACAGGCTGTGTTGGGGTGGCTGCTCCAGCAGGTTTGGAACTGCTGCTGTCACTCCTGGTTCTGCCTGTGCCAACCCAGAGCTGCCTCTGAGGCAGAGCTTCGGTGCTTCCATGCTTCCCACTCGGAGCAGGACACGCTGGGCTGTCTCTCTTGGCACTAATTACAAGGTGTTCCCACTTTGGGAAAGCTCCCTGCGGTCCCTCAGCATGATCCTGATCACACCTGCTGGAGCAGGTCACCTCGGAGGCTGCAGAGAACAAGTAATTTCCCTGGGGAATCTCTGAGTGTGTGTGTGTTCTGTGGTTTATGGCTAACTTCATTTGTACCAATAACATTAGTGGGTACCTAGAGTATTGTAGGTGCCAGGACTGACTCAAAAAAAAAAAAAAAAAGGGGGGGGGGAAATACAGATTACAGAATGTTATAATGGCTTAAGTTGTGTTAGAGTGCCATAGATAATGCTTATCATATTTTGGAGTAGTGATCGTGGCTTGTATATTGGCATCTAAATGGAAATAAACCATATGCCAAAATACTGTTGTGTTGAACAACAGCTGTAATGCAGCAGTTTTCATAATAAAGTGAAAGTGATTGGTCTTTTCAAAATTATTTTTAGTTTTTTCAGAGAAGGGGAAAGTAATTCTGGAACAATGATGTTTAAAACTATTGTTAAACTTGCAACAGACTATATAAGAGAATACAGAGAGTGGATTTCATGTTTGCAAACAATTTAATGTTGGCTTAATCGTATTTGTTAAATTATACTGAATAATTCAAAGAGAGATAAGCAATAATATGAATAAAAGGGAAGCTATAAAAAGCTAGCTTGAGAAGGGGGGAAGACACACAACTAGGGGTGAAGAGCATAATGAAGAGTAAGGCAGAATTCAAACACTTCACCTTGCACTAGATGCAGCCTTTCCATGCAATCACCTCTTGGAATTCAATGTAAAAAAAATATTAACTGAAGCCTGTAGGAACAGAACTGCCCTTTGAAAAGGGGCTGTGCTGAACAGCTGAGTAAATCAATGGCAATAATTTTCATCTGCAGAAGATCTGAATTCAGGATTTACTTTGCCTTTTGTGGGAGTGTAACCATGAAAACCAGATTTTTTTTTTTCCCCCTGTAACTGTTTTGAATTAGCATTTGTTGTATTTGGATATTTCAGAAGGATTTTAATATTACACTTTGTTTCATATGACCTCTTACATTGATTCTGTGCCTTCAACTTAAACCAAAAATGTAACTGGAGATGGGAAGGTTTTGTGTAAGCTTCCTGCCTTTCAAGAACAAGGTGTATCTACGTAGTAATTTTAAAGGTGTAACTTCATTTACTGTGAATGGTGCAAAGTTGAGAACTACAAAACCCAAGGGATACATCTGCCTTTACATATATACACACAGAGAGGGAGGTATGTATATATACACTCAACCTCTTAGAAAAAGTCGTGGTATCACATATGAATTTAGCTTGGCTGATTAAGGGAAGCAGACAGTCTGGGCTGGATTATTTTTGGTCCTTCTGATATATAGCTCAGTTATTAGCTGAAGAGAATCCCAGGATTAAATGTGCTTCTGCCACAGATTCCACTTTACAGCCGGTCTGGGCTGTGATATGTTAGGAAATCAGTACAGACCCGCTTTGATTTGTGTATTGCTGTAACTAACAAAGAAATGAGTTAACTGGCAGGACCTTTCCATCTGGATTGCTTCAGGGTAATTACTTCTTTTCTCTTTTTTTTTCTTTTCCTTAAATGGAAAGCCAGGTATTTCCTGTGCTGCAGCAGAAATCCTGTAACCAGCAATAGAAGATCAACGCTCCAGTGTTACAGATTCTCACTGCAATCACAGGCACGGTAGCTGCAGCCAGACCCCAAGTGATGAGCACCCTATTGAGTGGGAGAGTTGATGAGAATAAGAAACTATTTAAGTGAAAGACAATGTAAAGTAGTTTTTTTATGCAAGAAAAGGGTTAAGGGGATTTGTTCTCCCTGGTAATGAGTAGCTCTAAGGTTAGGTTTCTGCGGATTAGAAAGGAGAGGATGTCCATAGATTAGCTGGGGCAGTGAGGTTACTTGCTGTGCTAACATCCAACAAATACTCTTTCCCTCTGGAAATTCTGCATGAGCTGAACATGGCGTACTCTGTGGGGTTTGCAGGTAAGAAAATTTGCACTGTACTGAAACCATTGTACTGCAAGGATGCATTTCCCCCATGTAACTGTGAATATCCTTTCCTCTCTTAGATATAGCAAAGCTATTTATAAAGTTCTGATGTCTGTTTAATTCCCATTAGCTAAGTATTAAGTGGTGTATGAATGGGGAGTAGGAGCTTGAAAGGGAATTTTTTCCTCACTCCTAATCTTCACAAAACTGTACTTGTTTTTAGAAGTAGGTTATGAAACTACCTGTTCTGGTATATTGAGAGATAATGTAGAAAAATGTGTCACTGATATGGGACTATAAAACAAATCCTTTCTTTGAACTACCAGCCATGTACTTCTAAGTTGATTTAGTATCAATACAGTGGTTGGTTGTTTTTTTAGGGGGTTTTGGTTGATTGGTTTCTTCTCAGTAAGCCCAAGCTGTTGGCAACAAACAGCTGTAAGTAAAGCTGGCTGCCCCTCATAACTGCAATGTCCTGCATCCAAGTGTTCTCTGAGTGCTGCTCTTTTGGGAAGCGATGTTTTAGTGGTGTTTACCCCCTGTAAGCAAGGTATTCACACCACCACTGCAGCTCTAAGGCTGTGCTTTAGAGGGAGGCTGAATGAACCACCATTGAGAAGATCTGAGTACAAAGAGTGGTAGCATAAATTACCTCATGTATGCAGGTGTGATTCTGTGAAATCTCACAGAATGCCTGGTGTGAACATAACATTTTTTCAGTCTTTTTTTTTAAACTACTGCCTCTGACTTGCATTAAGTGATGCTTGGGTTGAGATAAGGATAAACGGTTTCAAAGGCTTAAAATATGTCAATTTATTCCACTAATATTTAGGGTTGCTGTTTTAGCTAAAACATTTTAAAGTCTCAAAAAGTATACAAAAAGTAAGATGGTTCTTTACACTGACTAGAAAAGGAAGCTGACAGACTTCAGTGATGACACTGGCCCAATTAAGCTTATTTAATGCAGAACAAAAAAGTCCTGAACAGGGCATGTGGTTTGAGTTGCTGAATATCTCTCCCTACCATTTTTTGCCTACTCAGTTTGCTGATTTAGAGTGGCTTATTGGCAATGAAAGCTTGCTCAGCGTGTTTCCTGCCCTCAAGCTAATTTGCAGTCTTCAATATGCCAAATCATTAATTTTGGCAAATTTAAAGATAGGAGTAGTTTTCCTTGTAAAAAGTGCTCAAGTCAAACATATTAACCAAAGCAGTGTGTAAGAGCAGGGGGGTGATGTTCTGGATGTCAGGTTCTCTGGTGGTATCACCTTTAGGGGCTTGACAAGATGCAAAATTGTCCACTTAAAGACAATTCTGAAACTTTATTAAAAATAGGGCTTAGGTTTCCTTGCAGCACTAGCCTTGTGTCAGTAAGACCTTCTGATCTGTCTGACAAATAGGGTCAAGGAATTTCATACTCTGCTGCTAAAAGAAGCCCTGTAGCCCAAATTTGGTATAACAGATGTTTATAGACATGAGGTGACTGACTCATTTTGACTCAAATTCTGGCACACTCAGTGTGGATATCCAGTTCTGTCTCTAACAATGGGCAAAGAGAAATAAATGTCTTCTGTTAATGAGCATCTGTAATTGCCTGCAATACACGTGAATGGGAAGGCCCTTACACTGCCTGGGAGATTAGTCAGGTAAGCCTTTTAGCAAGAATTTCCATCTAATTTATTTAGATCCCTGGATGAGGAGACCGTGAGCTCTGGCCTTATAGTCTGCGTAGATATGTCTTAGGAAATAAAGGTACTGTAGTAATTCTAAGTTTGTTTGAACTCTGACCTTTGCCCTTAAGCAAGCAATCCAGTAGGTCTCTTTCTAAAGAAGTAAGATACTCTTCCTCTCTTCTGGTAATGACTTTTTCAGCATCTGTTGCTACTGACAGCTTCTGAAACCAGGCTTCACAGTTGGAAGCTGCTTTTGTTGTGTGTAAATATGAAACAGCTACTAATTTATGACAGAGGTGAGCTGTGGTGTTAAGAACTTGACAGATTTTTATGTCGAAATGCTGCTTCTGTTAGTGCGAGCATAAACTCTGTAATTTAAGATGACAGCATTGGATGGAAGGGTTGCTGCATGTTTATTATTATTCCTAGAACTCTGATAGCTGTAGCTGGGGGTTTCACCCAACAAGGCAAGCAATCACCCTTCAGTAACTTCCCCAGTTTTTTGGGAAATCTGAGGTTAACCTTCAAGATAAACTGTGTCCAAAATTTCTAAACACACTCAAGTTGTTCTGACATCATCTCTCTATGGAAGCTGAACTGATACAAGATGCTGCAATACTCTATGGGGAAAAAATTAATGCCTTGAGTATTTTAAACGGGTAACTATATTGTTTGTGTTTTAGCAGAATCTGAAATATTTTAGCATCTCCAGAAATGTTGTTCTTTGTCTCAATTAAGAAACAGGTTTTCATGACTAGGTTTATATGTCCTGCTTTGTTAAATCCATCATTAGGCAGATCATCTAAGCTTAAAAATGGGGAAGGCAAATTCTTAAAGGTAAAGAACTGAGACCATTGAAAAATATTAAATAATTGCAGCTCAAACCTCAGTTGTATTGGGGGAGGAACAAACTATATTTTTGTGAGTCTTTGAAAGAAGAAATCATAATTTTAAAAGCAGTCTTCAGATTAGAATTTCAGTAAGATGTGTCATTGAGTATTCCATAGAAGTAACTTGAAATTAATTGTCCAGACTCAGTAATAAAATGTTTGAGTCATAATCTCATAAGTTCTGATTTTTTTTCTCACTTAATTTCCACTGCCTTCTGAAAGCAGTTTTATTATGACTGAACAGGAGAGAGAGGAAACATGTTCTAAAAATAAGTATTAAGTGCAGTAAAAGTGACAGTAATGCCTTCTGCTTTTGTAAGCAGATCAAGATAATACTTTTCCTGCTTGTACCTTTGCTGGTTTCTGTCTACAGAGCAATCTAGAGGAAAATGGCTGCCTTTTTACTTTATTAATCCAGGGGATAACCTACTGTGTATTTAACTGAATTTGGTAAAGCATTCAGTGAGTCACACTGGGGTTCACTATTGACTGAGGTGCTCAGATGTTTGATGTTAGTTTTTTTAACTTGTAGTCTAAGTTGTCTCCTGAGTGGCCAGTTGAAATAATTAATTCTTTAAGAGTAATCTACAGTACTGATAATTATTACAATATCTTTAAACTTGTATCAAGTGTGATTTGAAGCTAAATCAGATAGGATGTAATGAATATTTTGAATTACTTAAGAGCTTTCATACATAGACTCTTGATGCTTTAGGGTATAAATGCAGTGTGTGGTGTTCCTTGGGGAATTTTCACACTACTTTGAGAAGAAGAGTTCAGAGAATTCTCTGTAGCAATCCTGTACTGCATTGCTTGCCATGAACAGCAGATTGAAGAACTTACTCCAGTTTTAGTTTAGGAGAACATTATAGGTTAGTGATAGGTTATCACAGAATTTTAAGGGAGGGAAGGAATTTGAAAGAAAATTTTAGAAGGCTTATATTTTATATGTGGAAAGGTCAAGCGACGTGGATACATATTAATTGGTAAGTGTTCTCTTCCTGCATTGCTTACAAATGCTGATTTTAAAATTTAAAGAAAAAAAATAAGGTAGTATATGCTGCTTTTTATAATTAAAGAAATCAGCAACACATGTTTAAATTAGCAAATAACTTCTTTGATTCCATCTCTAAAAGTGGCAACCTATTGCCTGAGAGAGAGGATGATACCAGCAAGGTAAGGAGTGGGTTTTTTTTATCTGGGCTTGGAGTTTTTGTGTTTTAATTCACTGTGAGGAAATAGAGAAAAAAAATGAAATCTCTGTGGAACAAATCCATCAAAGACGTTAAATTCTAATAGCGATAGAGACAGGGATCCCTTTTTTCAAAATCATGTCTTTGCTCAATGAAAATTCAGTAGAAACTCGAGTCTTTCAGTTTTAATATTGTGTCAATATCAAGAGGAATTAAATGTAATGCGTCCTTGAATATGATTATTTTCCAAGCTATATTGATATAAAACAAGATTTAAGTCTTTAGAAAAAATTAAGACTTTCCATGGTAGTACTGATGCCTGAGATAGCCACCTAAAAACAGAGACTAGATAAGAATAAGGGAATAAAAGTAGGTATTTATTTGAAGGGCCTTCAAAGGTACAGCCTGGGCAAGCCAGAGGCTACACCCAAGATGGACCCTGGGTCACGGGTTCTTCACACTCTTATGAGTTTGGTCTATCTGCATATCAGGATTAATTCTCCAATTACAACCCCAGTTAATGATGTTACTATCCCAAGTTTGCCCTCCTCTTCAGAGGCCTTAGTTTACACATTTTGGGGCCTGGGACAGTCTGGATGTCCTTGGAGAGCAAACCTAGAGAGGTTTATTATGTCTAACCAGCATGAGAGAACAGCAGCTAAAGGCCACAAGAAACTTCAGAGTTACACACTAAGCAGTACAGGATTTGAAAAATATAAAAATCAAAACCTAAGGCATCAGTACACTTAAGCTGGAGAGCCAGAAGATGGACCAAACAGCTTTCTGTTTTAGATGACTTAATGAAGCAAGCAAATTATAATTCCATAAAGAGATTAAAATGTCATATTGCAGTTGAGGTTTGTCTGTCTGCATCTTGGACGCTACTGGGTAGCTGAATTTACAGCTGGGACTGATGTATTTAATTTATTTTTGACACCTGATGTGCATTTTAAATACAAATGATTGCCCCCCCCCTTTGTTTTAAATTCTGCTTTCTGATCAATATAAGATACCTGACAGTATTCTGATATGAGGGTGCTCTTTTCCCTAGTTCAGCATCTATCTTTGTGAAACCAACGTGGTGTGAATGAGCTATTCAAAGTGGGTGGAAACTCCTTGAATAAAGGAGAAGATGGAGGTGCCAACAGTCAGCAGTAAAGATAATGGTAACTTTTGCATCTCTTTTTCAGTTTACTTTCTCTTTGAAAAAAGTTTTATTCCTTGATGTCTGTGGCTCTTCTTCCATTGAGTTATGAGAGAGATTAATGTGTCTGAAGTATTACTACTTATAAATTGGAATGATTCTTGATGTTCAGTGGCAGTATGCAGTTAACTTAGGAGAGCATCAGAGGAGAATACCTGGCATTTGTTTTTGGCTTATAAAGCCAAGGAGTTTTTTGTTGTTTCACCTCTTCTCAGTAGGAAGTATGAGCTTGCACCCAGACTGATACTGATATGTGAGATTGCCTGTATGGTTTTCTCACAGGTCAGTTGCAAATTGCTGGTATTGATCGAACCCTGCTGACTAATAACATGGTAAAATAACTCTTACGCAACAGAGTTGACTACAGGAAAAAAAGCCAAGCAGACAGGAAATGTCTCTGCATTTCTTAGAAGTACAAATTGACGAAAGGTGCATTTCAAAGGCCTGGGTCACTGTTTGGCTTTGGTTGGTCTTCTTTCTGTACTGAAGTGTCTTGCGCTTTTCTGTTTCTTGGGCTCAGGTGTATCTCATGTTCTGACTCTAGCGCTGCAAGAACTCAGTTTGCTCTGTAAGAGAGATGTCAATGGCGTTGGCATGTTATATGACCTGCTCAGATCTCGCTGGCTGCAAGCACTGCTAAAGGTAAGTTAACACACAGCTGTGAAAACAAAGGTTACCTAGAGAACAATCTCTAGGGAATAGCTACTTGATTTTGCCATATCAAGACAATAAATGCTAATTTACACTAAGTGCTAATAGTCCTGATGTCAGTCCTAACATCAGCAATCACAGTAGACAAAACTGATGCCTTAGGTTTTAACTTTTATATTTTTCAAATCCTGTATTGCCTAGTGTGTAACTCTGACGTTTCTTGTAGCCTGCTAGCTGCTGTTCTCTTATGCCAGTTAGACATAACAAAGCCTCTCCAAGCCTGCTCTCCAAGGACACCCAGACTGTCCTAGGCCCAAAAATGTGTAAACCCACATATTTAGAAGGGGGGTAAGCCTGGGAAAGTGACATCATTAACTGGGGTTGTAATTGGAGAATTAATCCTGATATGCAAATGGACCAAACTTATAAAAGTGTGAAGAACTCATGACCTGTCATCCATCTTTGGGTCCGTCTTGGCAGTAGCCTCTGGAGTCCCCAGGATGTACCTTTGAAGGCCCTTCAAATAAATACCTACCTTTATTCCCTTATTCCTGTCTAGTCTCCGTTTTTAGATGGCCTCTTCAGGCATCAAAACCACTTTTGCTTTAAAGGAAAATAAAGTATTCTCTTCCAGAATGTCCTAGCCGTTAAAGCTCTTCTGCTTTACCTGTCTGTATTAAGGTCAGGGGACAGAGACTGAACACAGCATTGCTTAGCTGTCTTTTCTGTTCTTAAATTTCTGTATGGCCATGCATCCCACTTCTGGGCCTGGGACATTGTATTTTTTTATTTTGCATCCCACTCATCTGATATGTAATTGAAGATCTTACATTGTTAGAGAACAGAGTTTTAACTGGTGTTTCTATCTTGAGAAGAATTTTATCTCGGAGACAAATTCTGCTTTTCTCTAAGAAGGATTTTTAGCATCTTTACATTTTAAAGAAGAGCTTTTACTGGATAAGAATGCCCATAAGAGCATTTTAAATACAGCAATTTGTTTTAAGTTAAATTTACTTTGCTAATTATGTCTTCAACTAGAGGAAGAAAACAGGGTACAAATCAGAGAATTGCTTCTATCAGGCTACTGACCTGTGTAGACAGCTTTTCTTGTAGGAGAATTCAAAACCACAGTTTAACTGGCTAGCTACCTGGTAATATGGAAAGGCATTGAGTTCAAGACTCAATTACAGATGCATTAGATATTAAGAATTTAGATTGCAGACTCTGGTGCTCTAGTTGGACTGAGAAGTTTACAGAAATAGTGTTGTCCATTGCCTGTCATGTATGTATCTATATGATCATGTGAACTGGTCAATGTTATCATTGCGTTCTTTTGTCTGTCATGGCATGCAACAGATTTACGAATGCCTCCAACATTATCTTGGAAAAAGACCAGCTCCTGTCACGCTGCAGGCACGTGCATTGAGTCGTGAGGTGAGACTGTGTATACACAGTTTATTGCTTTACTTACTCATACCAAATGAACAAACTCCACTGCAGATAAGTGTTCTGGTATTTAAGGTCTAAGTACAGTATATGAACTTGAAACTCTCCTTGCACATTTGTAAAACTACTCGGCAGCCCTGACTGTGGTAAGAGGGGGGGCATGAGAAATGGGCACAGCTGTGGTTGCTGGACTACGCAAGTCCTGGCCAGTGTAATGAACACAAACGTTAATTGTTTAATCACTGACCATGTATTTTTCTTCCCATGTAACAGTGTTGTTCAGTGTTATGGCTACAACCAAGCAGCCTGACATGAGGATATTGAAAAGCTTTTTATATTTTTGTAATCATAATAGCTGAATTCTTAATCTTTTAATTAGTGTGAGAGTTAATGACAAAGTAGAGAAACTGCGACTAGTGATGGAATTGGTTGAGGGATGGGAGCAAAAACTAATTTAGAGCACATGGCACTGTGCCTGAACTAAATTAAGCCTGGCTGAGTGTTGTGCAGCTGTGGTCATATTGTCCAGTTCTAGAGCAAACCATATGGACATCCTCTGAGTCATATAACATGGGGGAGCTTAACACTGTTTCCATACCATATTCCTTTACATTCAATGTAGAACTTTCTAAACTAATTGTCCGCTAGAATCTATCTCTGTGGTTTCTTTCTTATATTTATCAGGTGGTAGAGTTATTGCGTGAAGCCCCTCAGTCAGGAGAGATCAAAGAGCTAAGACGGCTACTGCGTTCTCCACACTTAAAGGCAAGTCCTGCGTAAGGAAAGAAAAAGTTTGCTCATGGAGCTCTCTGCAGTGGGAATGGAAATGGATGGGCAGCTATTTACAAGAACTGGTAAAGGAGCCAGAAGAGACATAGTTAACGAATGATGAACTAATCTGATCATGAGATCCATATTTGATCATGAGATCAAATATACACTGTGTATCTGAAGTACCTGCAGTAGGCTGCATTTTGCTTAAGGCTGTGCTTGAAAGATATTTCTTACAAAGTTTTAAATTATGGGCAGTTAATGCAGAAAAAACCAAATTTTCTTTGAAATTTCAAAACCTGCATTCTTAACCCAAGAGCTCCAAATAGAAATATTTCATCTTTTTAAGTTTTCCACAAGAAACAGAGGAACTGTTCTTAAAACTTTCACAGTTTGATTTTCCTGGTGGACAGAAAATGTCAATGTGTGCAAGGGATCTATGTTCACACAGGAACACATTCAGTGATTTCTATTTTCTGGCCAGTCGCTGTTTAAAGCTCTGCTATTGTATGATCTTTATGGGTGGTTGGTTTGCTTGTTTTCATTTGTAACAGGCCTTGCTGTCTGCTCATGATACTGTGGCCCAGAAAGATTTTGAACCAACCCTTCCACCACTGCCAGACAACATACCTGAAAATGAAGAAGCTATGAGGATTGTCTGCTTAGTGAAAAACAACCAGCCTCTGGTGAGGGAGCTTCCTTGTGTCTGTCAAATTATTTTAACTTAGTCAAGAACTGATAATGCATCAGATGCATATTGGTTTCTTCCCAGGAATGTCATGGGAATTGTGTGCATTCTTGTCCAGATTTTACAGAATCACAAGAATTGTTGAGGTTGGAAAGGACCTGAGGAGACCATCTAGCCCTGCACAAGGTTGTTCGGTGCCTTGTCTGCTCAGGGTTTGAACATTTGGCAGATGCATTTTCATTATATGAGATAAAATCAAACTGGATTGAGAGTTATTCCCATGGCCAAAACAGAAAGGAAGGGAGGAGAGACTTTGAAAGTTCTTTAGAAATCATTTGTACTTACAAGCAGCAAAAACTGTACAGCTTAGCTAATCTGTTTTAGGAAAAGATTGCTGTAATATTGGAGATAGAAAAAATTTCCTACTGTCAATCCATGAGGTTATTTTAGTGTGATGGAAGTTGAAGACATTGAAGGACTTAGTACTAATACATTATGACCCTGGAAACTACAGGCCTGTCAGTCTCACTTCAGTGCCTGGTAAAGTTATGGAGAAGATTATTCTGGGAGGTATTGAAAAACACCTGAGAGACAATGCAGTCATTGGTGACAGCCAGAATGGCTTCATGAGGGGGCAAAGTCCTGCTTATCAAACCTGATTTCCTTTTACGACAAGGTAACCCACCTAGCTGATCAGGAGAAGCCTGATGTAATCCTTTTGGAATTCAGTAAAGCTTTCAATACTGTCTCTCAGAGTATCCTTCTGGACAAAATGTCCAGCACACAGCTGGATAAACACATCACGCAGCGGGTGAGCAACTGGCTCATGGGTCGGGTGAAACGGGTAATAGTGACTGGGGTGACATCAGACTGGGGACCTGTCACTAGTGGGGTTCTGCAGGGGCTCCATCCTCGGCCCTGTGCTCATTAACATCTTCATAAATGACTTGGACACAGGATTGGAAAGGATGCCGAGCAAGTTCACAGATGATACAAAACTGAGAGGAGCTGTTGACTCCCTTGAGGGCAGGGCGGCCCTGCGAAGAGACCTCGACAAAGGAGAAGGCTGGGCAATCACCAACCATGTGAAGTTCAACAAGGGAAAGTGCTGGATTCTGCACCTGGGATGGAGCAACCCTGGGTGTAGGGACAGACTGGGGAATGAGGTGCTGGAGAGCAGTGCCATGGAAAGGGACCTGGGGGACCAGGTCAGTGGCAAGTTGGATGAGTCAGCAGTGCCCTGGCAGCCNATGAGGAGCGTCTGAGGTCACTTGGTCTGTTCAGCTGGAGAAGAGGACACTGAGGGGAGACCCCATTGCAGTTACAAATTCCCTGTGAGGGGAAGAGGAGGGGCAGGCACTGATCTCTTCTGTGTGGTGACCAGTGACAGGACCTGAGGGAATGGCCTGAAGTTGTGTCAGAGGAGGTTTAGGTTGGATATTAGAAAAAGGTTCTTCACCCAGAGGGTGGCTGGGCACTGGAACAGGCTCCGCAGGGAAGTGGTCACAGCACCAAGCCTGACAGAGCTCAGGAAGCATTTGGACAATGCTCTCAGGCACATGGTGGGATTCTTGGGGATGGTGCTGTGCAGGGCCAGGAGTTGGACTCCGTGATCCTTGTGGTCCCTTCCAAATCAGCATATTCTGTGGTTATCGCTATATCCATGTTGTGGTAAAAAGACTATCCCTTAATGCCTTTTTGACACAGTGAAGATCAGACTTGTGATATGAAAGGAAACTTACTGGGGTCCTTCAGTGATCAATGTGTTTTTTCTTTGTTCTTATCTGCCAGGGTGCCACCATTAAACGCCATGAGATAACAGGTGACATAACGGTTGCCCGTGTGATCCATGGTGGGCTGGCAGACAGAAGTGGTATGTGGAATTTGAAACAAATTTGATACATAAAACTGAACTTGAAATAAGATATCTGAAATAAGATAATAGCTTCTATAACTAATCTTCCATTATAGAGCAAGATGATGTGTACTTGGGACAGCACTGTAAACAGAGATGCATTGCAATGACTTTGATTCTGGCTTCATAAATTTTCAGATGAATTTGCAGTTTTAGGCTGAGTTGAGGTACAAACCCAGTTTTCATTATGTATTCCTGGCACCAATACCTGGTGCCCAAATGGCAGTGTAGTATGAACTGCAGCTCATTCCCTAATGGAGAAATGGTAAACATCAATAGTTTGTGATTCTAGAAGATAATGGGCTTTGAGGAATATGTAATAATGTGTTTTGGCACTAGTCTACTAAACACTTTGCTTAGCACTAGTAGCTAAGCAATCTTGCGAGGAGTTTCCTTGGAAATGTTACTACTTTGTCATCCTAGAATTGAATGTGTTCCATGTCCCTTAGGAAATGTAACTAAAATGTAAAACATCAGAAGTAAAATTCAACTGTAATCATTAGAAAATAGCTTCTTTTAGTATTTTCTGGCCTTTGTAGAGAGAAGAAAACCCAACTTGCAGAAAATAGCTGATTAAGTTCCTAGTTTGACTAATGTTTTAATTGAGTTAAAGGAACATGGAAAAGAAAACAATATTGTGAAGACTTTACTGTAAATGACAGAGAGAAGTTCCAGGACCTCCCACTGCACCTGGAGTTTTTAAGGGTCTGATCCCAAGTCTCATGATCTATTAATATAGAATAGGTTCATAAGTTACTTTGGGAAATGGAGCAATATTGAAATGTTTATGCTAATTTTAAGGCAAATCATCAGTAGATTGTTAAGATGTCATATGGGGGAGTGGAAAGAAATAAGAAAACGGAAGCATGCAAGCTTCTTGTGACCCACAGCAGTCCCATCCAGGGGCAATGCAGCCTGAATCCAAAATGCCTTCCTGCATACATGGTGTATGGAAAATTTTAATGCTGACTTACAAACCTGTGGTATTTCTGTGTGACCCTGCCTTGCTTATCCAAGATAAATCATCCTGTGATAAAACTCCTGGTGCTGTTCTCATATTTGTTTTCACTGTAGGGTTGCTGTATGCTGGAGACAAACTGGTGGAAGTAAATGGAGTTCCTGTTGAGGGACTTGAGCCTGAGCAAGTCATTAATATTCTGGTATTTAATATTTTTTAAATGTTTTCTACTTTGTATCTTAAGATTATTTTACACACTCTGTACATGAGAAAATCTGAATTTTCTGTTAAAAATTTCAGGCTGTTTCCTTACTGTGAATGAAGTTCACAACTGCTCATGAAATCAGAATACATGAAACCAGAATTAAATCTAACTTCTCTTCTGGACAGAAATTTTGTGACCATTCCACCTGCAGCTTCTGGGAAGAACACTAATTTATTAGTATTTATCAGTGAAGTAGACTTCACTGTTTCATAATTTTTTCTTGAAGTGCCACTCAGTTAATATTCCACAAGAAAGTAGTGGAAAGCTGATATTCTAATAAGAGTCCATGTTACAAAATGCACTAAAGCAGAGTGAATGAGCTTGTAAACTACATCTCTCACCTTGCAAAAAAAGGGCAGTGTAATTACTGTTGTCAAAATTCTCATGAAGAAATCTTTTGAGATGTCCCTGTTGTTTGTCATTTTGCCCACAACTTTCCAGGGTTCTTGACTGCTAAGAGTTAAGTGCCAGCCAGTGAGGTATTTCTGTGTGTAATCATATCAAGTCTATGTGCTATTGCCCTGGTTGTACCACTTTTAGGTGTAAGAAATAAAAACTCTATTGGAATGCTTAATTATTAAATTATGTTCCACCCCCTTTATATCACCCATCTAACCAGACCCTACTGCTAATTTAAATAAGATTTCAGTAGAAAGGTTTGGTATGAATTAATGTTGAAGTTACATATACTTACAATGAAACATTGGTTACATTAAATTAAAAATAGTTAGCAGAACTTTGATGTTTCATTCTTGAGTTTCCTTTTGGAAAAAATACAGTGTTGTCACATCAACTCTGTCTACCTGAATTCTGTAACACAGACATTACAGTAGCCTCAAAGCCATGCTGTGTCAAGCTTGTCTTGCCTATGTTTGATTACTTGTGCTGAATACCAACCATATTTTAATTCTTTTCTAATCATTTAGGCCCTGTCTCAGGGGACAATTATGTTCAAATTAATTCCAGTTTCTGATCGGCCTGTCAGCAACCAAACAACAGTAAGAAACGTTCTTTTTCTAGATTGGTAGCAGTAGTGCCTAATTGTGTGATACAAAGACATGATGTTGCCTGGAAGTTTATTGCAATCCCTAAAGTGTTACCTTGCCTTTATGGCCACCTGTCAGCTGACATCAATATGTTGTTGCTGAAGCAGTAAAGACAGTAAGTGGAAATGTCATTGTGTAATGAAGGCACTTTCAGAGTGATCTACAGGTTGAAGGTCAGTTCTTTTCATAATGTATGAGACAAATGGGGCTTTTTCCTCTTTTAATGAACAGAGAGGGTTTAGGGCTTGATCTGGTTTTTAAAACTTGACTTCATCATTAGTTGACTGAAGTTGCAGCACTGTCTGGCTCTGTGATTGTAAAGCTCATGTTGTATCTGCTTACTCTTATCTATTGTGTTGGCTTCTGCTTACTCTTGTATATTTTCTTTACCAGCTTTATGTGCGAGCAATGGCAGATTACTGGCCCTTGCAAGATCCTGCCATACCATGTGCTGATGCAGGTTTGCCTTTTAAGAGGGGTGAAATACTCCAGATTGTGGACCAGAATGATGCTCTCTGGTGGCAGGCCAGGAAAGTTTCAGATCTCAGTGCCTGTGCTGGACTCATACCCTCAAATCATCTTCTTAAAAGGTAAAGAAATCATAATTTTTCTGATTTCTGGTTCAAAAATTGGCCAGTTATTCACACTTTGTTATTTAAAATTTTCACAAGTTTTGTAGCAGTATGATTCAGAGTGACATCTAAAAAACATCTTTCCTCTTTCTGATCTCTGACTTCTTGTTCTTTTTCCCTTGAGAGCTACAGTGTGAGAACAAGCTTTTGAAAGCACCTGTATAATCTCAAATTGCTGTTTAGGAAATTTGAAGCACTTGTCCAGTCTCCATGCTGGCTGCTAAGACATCTAGTGGAGTGTAGCAGCTGAAAGACGTGTGGAAATTGAGGGCCCTGACTATTAAAGGACCATCATCTATGATGAAAAAAAAAAAAAAAGA
>VWZT01000383.1:73828-88010 GCA_013397055.1 Pachycephala philippinensis
AAAAAAAAAAAGGCAAGGGGAACAGTGGGATACTAAAAGCATAGTATTTTTTTTAAAGCTGTCCTGTGATGCATGAGTGAACTCTTCAGCTTTGGTCAAAGCTGAGTAGACCAGATTAAAAGAAAGGAGAAAAAACCCCAAACACTCAAGGAAGAACAAGGATCTCTTGCTTATTAGCATAAATAGACTGTTGTTTTTACAGTACATGCTTTCAGAATCAGAGTTCTTACACTGCTGTAGCAAACTTTTCAATTTGATCCTTTAACCACGTGT
The DNA here is from genome assembly GCA_013397055.1 of Pachycephala philippinensis. Taxonomy (NCBI): domain Eukaryota; kingdom Metazoa; phylum Chordata; class Aves; order Passeriformes; genus Pachycephala; species Pachycephala philippinensis. The sequence continues at coordinate 74,102 of VWZT01000383.1, forward strand.
CCTGTGGTACCCCCAGGATACCACAAGGCCATGCAATAGCAGATGATAAACTTCACTTTATACTATATATAAACCTACCTGTGGTCTGTACAATGCAAGCTGAAATCCAGGCTGACTCAGGCTGCAAGCAAGAGGCCCTGTGCAGTAATGGAGGCAGTAGTACTACTACCCTAGCAGTAGCACTCTCTTCTACTTCCAGGAGTCTGTACCATGCTATGGCTTATCTTCCTGTACTTTTATATAAAACTCTTAATACTTCTGGGCTGCTGATTTGGAAATTCAAAATAGTTCTGATAGCACGTTGGTTTTCTTTCAGGACTTTGCAGTGGGCTAAAACATTGGTAATGTTTCAGTTCTTGCTGTCTTCTCTCAGTTCAGTACTGATTGATCTTACAGGTAAACAGTGAATCTGACTGGAGCATAATGTGCTTGTGGACTGTTTTGTTTCTTTAACTGTGATAAATTTATTTCTATGTAGGAAGCAGCGAGAATTCTGGTGGTCTCAGCCCTTCCAGCCCCATCTCTGTCTCAAATCATCAATGTGTGAGTGAAAAGTTACTTGAGTGATACAGTAGGAGAGAAAGATCTTGTCTCTGTTTCAGGGATACTGAAAGTGAAGCTTATACAATTAAGCTTAATTCAAAGACATTGTTTCTGGAGCCTTATTATAGCCTTAGAAGTGTGTTAACTATCCCCAGAAAAACAAATACTTGATGATAATTATACCTGGAGTACTGATGGTGGAGATGGTTGTCTCCAGAGTACTTGGGATCTGACCACAAGAGAAGCTGTAAATTCAATTTCTTCTGAAGCCTCTAGGATCTAGGAGCTCACTAGGCCAGCCAGTTCTCTCTAGGAGAATTGGCTCTAAGTCTTGAGGTGACAATTGTACTGGCCTGGCTTTCCAGGGACACAGATACCAGCTCTACACTGAAAAGTGCCATACAATGTTTAGAATGTTTCTTTGTCATCAAAGCTATTGAGAGAAAGATAGAACTTCTTTTCTTGAGGTCTAAGATAAGCTATGCTGCCCTTTAATTTATTCGTGGTAACAATCCAGAAATATTATCCTCTGCCAACTATAACTTTCTGTAAATATGCAATTATTCCTAGAAAAAGAATGTTCTTCCTGTTTCCTCTGTCCCCATTTTCTTCTACGGTTCTTTATGCAAGTACAAAATTTTTCTCTTATGATGAATCCCAGAGGGAATGTGTTTCATTCCCTAGGATTCTTCTTGCACTGATTGCTTTGTTTGCTAGAGCCGAGGCTCTCTTTCACCATAATTTTATTGCATTTTAACTGCTTCAATGGATATGCTGTGAGCAGTAAGCACTGTGGAAGAAGGTAGGAAATCACATCTGGACAGCATTGCATTTCTGTACCCGGAACCAATATAACACACGGTTCTACAGGCTTTTTAAAAAGTTGTCAGAAATGAGGCATTTTGATAAATACATGCAGAAGAAGCCCAAGTTCTTGTGTGCTTAACATAATTGAAATCCAGCCTTTTTTCACCTGAAGTAGTAGATGCATGCATTGTCTTAAAATGGAAGCTTTAGCTGTGCATTATCTGTCAGGGAAGTGACCATTTGGATGGGTTCTTTGAGGAAAGAAAGACAACATTTCCTCTTTCTCTTTTCTTCTCCCTCTTTCTGTCCTGGAGCAGCTCCAAGAGGATATTTGTTTAAAGGATACATATGGGCAGAATATGATTGACAGATACTCTGAAAATTGCCCTGTAACTGGAAAATAGCTCCTATTGGGCCTATCTGGAGCGGCATGCAAGAACAAAACACAAACAGTGCTGTATTGTGAGCCCCTGAGATTGCTCAAGCTCATGTGATCACATTTCAGGGACATAAATTGATGTGGTCTGGGGATTGAAAGAGAGCTGAATTGATCTTCTCCTTTTCTTCCTTGTAAAAATAATAATAAAATCAACCAAGCAAAGCACTTTCCTTGAGTGTAGCATGTTGGAAAGATATTTAAAAGCTATAGGACAGAAAATTCTATTCCCTCATGGTAATACTTAATAAATAGATATCTACTGGATAAAGAGGTTGACAGCCATGTTAAACCTTTCATTACTTCAAGAGGAGAATTCAAGTTAGATGTACTTGCCTCTCTGCCACAAGCCCTTCAGAGCACTCACTTAAGAAGAGCTTTTTGCTCACTGTAAACAAGGAACATCAGTAAATTGGAGTTAATAGTTAAAATCCTTAAAGATGTCTAAAGGCGATCCGAGTTTCACGTATCTTCTTTCTGATGTCTGAGTTCAGTCTTGTAAGATCTGTAAGGCTGCTTTTCCTCCTCAGTGTTTTTCTGATTCAGATGAATTTTTTTCCCTTGTGTTGATCTGTAGAGGACGACATGCAGATTGATGAAAAGTGTGTGGAAACAGGTAACTGAATTCACTTGCCATTAATTTATTTGCTTCAAGGCAGTAGCTAGTTAAAAGCCTCATTTCCTAGATAAAACCACTCATTCTCCTAGTGAACTTAATGGTAGAAAATTCTATTTTTCGTACCCTGGAAACCTCATCTAGTATTAGTGTATTAAAATGAGCTGTTTGCAGTTCTGGTGTACAGTGCTTATAGTCAAGAGTTTTGACCGGCATAAAAATAGCTGCTTGAATGAGATCCAACCTCTTTGATTCAGGTGTTGGATTGCGGCTGTAGTGTTACCAATAGTTTTTTGCCTATTGCATGTTTAATGCCACATATTTTTGTGGTCATGGAGAGCCCACACAATTCATTGTCAAGAAACTGATCTTGGGAGAACATGGAGCAAGAACAGGTTTTTACTTGTGAACACTAACACTAAGTGTGAAGGTTGGTAGCTTGAGTTGCTCCCTAAAGCAGTGCAGTTCATTCTTCCTTCTCCAAGGTAATTCAGAAGCTCTCATAGAGGGATGTGATTTTGTAGGGCTGTGTGAAAAGAGATGAAGCAGTTCATTCAAGTATGGTGAGCTGTATTTTGCCACCTCAGGGTTGAGGGGGCTGGGGAAAGTATATGTGAGACAGACTGACAGAAGCTGGAAAACTGATTTCTGAGTCTGCAATTCATTAGAAGGAAAAGAATTAAATTTTGAATTTATTTTAATATCTTTGCTATCTGGATTACTAAACAAGATGAAGAAACATTTGAGTCAGGTAAGTTCCTCTGACCTAACTCTAAATTCCGTGCTATTGTTCTGCTGGGAGAGGGGTATCCAGAGACAAGCAAGTGTCTTGCAAACAAGTAGGTGGCAAAAACCAAAATGCCACTTTAGCTTCAGAAGCCATTCTGGCTTGAAAAGCCATTATGTAAAATCTTATTGCTCTAAGTCTTCCTCTTGTTCTCTGACTACCTTAGTAGTAAGGTTTTGGTCCTCTTATCCCACAAGTGTGAATGTTTCTTCTCCTGCATCAGTAGAAGATCTGTTTATCCAATCCTCGTCAGTTACACCTGTGCAAGCTGTGACAGCAGGGGCTGCACTGATGTCAGCAGATAATTGGATTACCTTCGGTAATATGGAGGCCTGAATCCCCAGTGCCTGTAGGAGTTAATGTGGTAAAGAGGAAAGCTGCTTCTGGATTCCTGATTGTGGGCATGGCTGGCATAGAGGAAAGAAAAATGCTTATAAAATTCATTATTTATGTATAAAAAATACAGTCAATTGGTACTTTTTTTTTAACCAAGCTGATATGGGGATTTTTTTTCATTTAGGAAGCAGCTGCTTATTCACAGAATGTTGAGAGTTCTGCAAAATTTAAGTCTTCTAAAACAGATAATTCCTCCCATAAAATAAAACTACTGCTAAACTTCTCATTTGAGGTATTTAGTAATCTTGTGGAGAAGAGTGTCATTCTACCTTATATTTGCTCTTCTCCACAAGGTCCCTACTTGCCAGTTGTTCTGCCAGTTCTTCTTTCTGCACCTTCTTCTCTTATCACAGGTGGTTTGCTCTCTTCCACCTCTCAAGCAATGCCCAAGGCTTTTAAGGCAGAACCAGCAGGTCTGCAGGGCAGTCTTGTTTTCAGGCTAGGATGTTTCTGATAGCTGCACTTGGGGATTACTGTTGCAAATCCTGCTCACTGCTCGGTGCTGAGTCAGCTCTCTGCTGTGTCCACACAGTCAGAGGAATAAAGCTGCAAATATTTGCTATCCTACATTCTACTTTAACCACTAGTTGCAGATGTATTTTGCAGTACAATACTGACATAGAAGCTGCAGTTGAATCTTGCATTCTTTGGGAACTGAGAATTCATGGTCAAAGAAGCATATTTTAGATTTAATGTCTACAGTAACTGTTTTCTACCTTCCCTAAATGTGTTGGACAATGCTGGTTGGATTTTTTTTTAGATCATAGTATAGACTGTCTTCTCAAAACTAACTGTTTTATGTCTGTCTCTATCTGTGTGTGCAGAGGAGCTTAAAGAAGGTAACACTAACTTTTTTGTCCCTGTCTCCTGTAAGCAGTAATCTAATAGAATTTATCTGTTTATTGCTTTACCAGAAACTACCACTCTTCTTGCAATACCCGGTAGCTGCATTGCTTGTTCCCTGTAGGATTCTACACTGCACTCCATACCATAGAAGAGAGTGTAGATAAAGCAGAAATATTTAAACATATTTGAATGATGACTCAAGAGACCTGAAGATAGAAATTATACGGGCATGTGTCAGCTGAACATTACTCTGAACATTGCCCTGAATGAGCAGTTTTGTGCCAAGTAGCTTTTTCCATAGTCATAAACTAGTTGTTAGTACATATAAAGTGTAGGAATAAAACCGTATTGTAAAGGTACAAGTAATGAAGAGTGTATAGACATGAAAGAGCAATTAACACACACCTAATTCTGTTTCAATACTTCCATGCTTATGAGAGAACTGTAAATTGAAGAGTCTAGTGCTGAAAGCATTTCAAAGCTATGAAAATGTTTTTCCTTGGAACGAGTACTGCTTTTAAAGACATGCCTAAGTCTTCTGTATCTCATTCTTGCTTTAACAAGGCCTAAATAAAGGGAACACACAGCTTGCATAACTACATGCATGATTAGGGGAAAATACAGAGCTCTTTTTGAAAAGAAAGCTAAACACTGGCACCATTTTTTTCCTTGGTTATTTGTTTTCAAATCACCTTTCTCAAATAGTTTCTAAACTTTCTGAACATTGATTTATTGGAAAATTGGTATGTTTGAGCCTTATATGAGAGATTTAATTAAAAAAAAAAAAACATATAGAGTTTTAGAAGTCTCACCTGAGTAGTGAAGCCTTCGTGAGGAACAGCATGAGAATGAGGACAAAAAGATTGGAGGAAACATGTTAGGCTCACATGTTAGAGCACAAATATCACTGATCCAATGAAGAAAACAGAAATAATAAAATCAGGTCTTCATTTTGCCTGAAAGATCTGAGCAGACACAAGTTGCATTTTCCAAACATGCTATGGGGCAGAAACTGAGTTACAAATTTTTTGTTTCTAATTTTGAGCTACTGACTTGTTATTGTTTTAACTAAGGAGTGCTTGTAAGATAAATTTCACCTGAAAAGCTTAAATTATGTGGAGGTTCTTTTCATTAATTTCAATTTCAAAACATTGTCTGGTATGTAGATATCTTAGGAATGAAACAAATAGAATTTTAAATTTCTAATTTAATTTAGAAAATACCAAGACTTTCTAGTTTTATTTTTTCTTACAATGACCCTTTTGAATTGGTCATTGGTCATGTGAAATATTTTGATATTTCATATTATGGAGTATCATGCTTTTAAAATTATATTAGGCATCATACTTCCACATATTTACTGAAACTCCTTTTTTCCTTGAGATCAGCAATAATTGTTAGCCACCTAGCTTTTAAGCTTTCTCTGTTCTTTTTTATTTCATGAGTATTTGTTCTTTGTATTCTAGAAGAGGAAGAATTTGGTGAATTTGGTCAACGAGTCTTTATTGGTATGCAAGACTAAAGATAAGTAAAATCTTTGCGGCTTGATCTAGATTAAGTGCTTGTCTTATGTTAAATAAAATACTTCGTTCTTTATATCACCTAAAGACTTACTAAATGGAATGTAGCTTACTCTGTTTTCCAAACTTCAGGAAGTCTCTTTCCTCCTAATAAAGCTCAGTCTCTCCATTTAAATTTTTCATCCTGTTAGGTTTCTACAGAGACTTGGCCACTGCTATTTAAACTTGACTTCATGATTCATTTTTCTCAAAAGTAATGAATGTCATCCACTGAGAATAATCATGAGGGCTTTCATTAGAAAAGTACACCTGTATGTGAGGTTTTTGGAGTTGGATGGTCAAGTGGAGCAACAAAGCTACCCCTATGGTTATTAAACCCATAGTGACCTTTAAAATATACATTCTGGAGGCTGAAGCAAATGTTCCAGGCTTGCCTTGTGAGACTGAAGCACCTACACTATCAAAAACAATTGACCTGTTCCCTAAAGATGCCTCGGGTAGTCAGAAACTTCTCCTTCAGCTTGTTTTGGGGATCTTTCAGAAGTCTTTAATTCTGGGCTAATTTTCAGGTGACTTTCAGTGGGATTTTACCTACTCTCTAGCTGTCATTTAATGCTCAGAGATTCTACCAAGCTGTCATATCAAGTGCAGCAATGAATTTCACTAACCTTCACCTTGCAAAAAGCTCAAAAAAGGTAGCATGTTGTGTGGCTTAGAAAGAGGCCCTCTGGGCTAAAGAACTAGTTGCCTGCATCTCGGGTGTGTTTTCCAGTACTGATGCCTCTGCCCCTTGCAGCTGGATTCCGCAGAAGCATGCGGCTGTGCCGCAGGAAGGCCCGGCTCAACCAGCAGTCCTGCTACTCCCGGTGCCCCAGCAGCTGCTACAGCACCCTGGCAGCTCCCTATGAAGAGGTGGTCAGGTACCAGCGGCACCCGACAGACCGGCACAGACTGATTATCCTCGTGGGTAAGAGGTTAACGACCTTCACAGGCAAACTGCACCCTCTTCTGCCAGAGGAGAGGAAACAGTCACGCATGGTCTGATCCATGGCGGTTTCCTGCTGCTGACTGCAGTGGCTGCTGACTGTATAGGCAGCTCTCAAAGCAACACTTCAAGAATTATTGTAATTTGACCCTGTTACTGGGCTTAAAGTTTAATGTAGGTATCATCTTCTTTGCTTGAGATAGTGAGTGTTTAAAAACAATAATAATAGAATCCTTAGAAGAAGCCATATGGTTACGAATGCTGGTTGGTAATGGATTTTATTAGGGAAGTGGTTCAGTTTTATATTCAGTTGGGACTGAAAATGATGAGAAAACATTTGTAACTTAATAAAAAACATCTTTACATGGAGGCATTTCTACAACCAATGTTAAATGCAATAATAAGAAGAATGTTTAATTCCAGATTAGAACAATCTCAATCATGGACAGTATGGAAAGATGCCTTTAATAATGCTTGTTATAGGACATACTGTATTAAGTGGGCTGCAGGCTCTCAAGGAGACTTTAATTGTAGTGACTGAAGGGAAGCTGCTGTTCTGCATTGTTCTATGGTCCTGATAAAGCAAACTCAGTAAAGGCAAATCCACTATCCTTTCTAAGTCTGGAAGTGTTTGATAAGTTTTTTCTTTTAATATAGTACTGCTGAGTTGCCTCCTGGGTATGGCTGTATTGCTTGGGAGTGATTTGTACCATCAGTAATACTAGTTGCTCTTCCAACTTTCCAGGTCCTGCAGGAGTTGGTGTGAATGAACTACGGCGAAGGCTTATCACAAGCAACCCACGAGAGTTTCAAAGTGCCACACCTCGTATGTAATGCTTTTCCTCTTTCCTCCACTACTCCAATTCAAGCATGAATAGGAAATGCCAAGTACCTTCCACCTGCCTTTGTGCACCCATAAACTCCTTGCTCTACGGTTGTTTCTTCAGCTCTACTGAAAGCCAGTACTGTTTGCTTTCATAAGGGTTAGTTTAAAATACTATCTCATTTTGGCAAATCAGACAAAGGTATTTTCAAGTTCCAGCTTCTGAAACCATTAAAAGCTTTATGGAGGTGAAAGTTATGTGCATGATTTGGTTTAATTTTGATGTTTGCTTTTCCTAGATTTAAAAAAAAAAAAATGTTTCTTGGACATATTTTAAGTTCTTAGGGTTTAAGTGCTTAGATATGAGAATGAAGACAACAGAAGTTGGTGCTTAATAGGCTTTGCAGCCTTCCTTCTTAGCCTTCTAGTCTCAGATGAGACTTATGCAGCTTAACTTCTGACGTAAAAACTGAAATTATTTCTACCTGTGCTTATTTGGTTCTTGTAATTTAGATAACCAAACTGGAAATTATGGATCTGAAGCTAGCTGAAAAGTCAGGACTTTGTGCTTAAGATCCCAGATATGGGGAAGGTGCAAGTGTGGGAAGCTTGTGCGGTTTTTCTGAATGAACTTTAAAAAATTTTGCCTCTGAGGAGTAAAAATAGTTGTGCAACCAGTTCCGAGGCAGTTCCTGATTGTTTTGAATCACAGCTATTTGCATTAAACTACTCTTCCATTCCAAGAAATACAGTTGTGTTTTGATAACTTTCAATTACTTGCACTGGCAAACCATTACAGTATATGGGGCTTTTGCTCTGGATTAACAAATGGAAATAATTCATGTTATTATTTATGAAAATACTTATTGATAGTTCTTTGTGAAGTTCATTTTCACTTATAAAGTTACAATAATTTAGTTGCAGCTGAATTTTTAGTGTGTGTTGTTTTATCGTCTTTCAGACACCACTCGTGTTCAGAAAAGTTATGAAATGAATGGTCGTGAATATCACTATGTATCAAAGGAAACTTTTGAAAACATGGTGTATAGCCACAGGTGAGTAGGAGAGATTAATTACATTTTTGTTACTTAAAATGCAACATGATCCAAGAAAATACAATTTTGTCGTTAGGTCCCAAGTCTGGGCTCCTCCACTCTTACTGTGTATGTTTGGGGTAAATTTGGGTCAAACTACTTGAGACCGTTTCTTCCAAGACTCTGTTCGTGCAGTTGCAAATAGCTCCTCCACAATTAATCTCAGAATCCTTCTAAAAGAACATGGGCTCTCTAGTCCTGAGCTCATTAGATGTGCTTGTAAGTTATAACTTTAACTCTCCTGGAAACCAGACTGCTTTCGAAAATTTAGCAGTGGATCACCTGTTCCTGACCTACGACTCCACTGCAGGATCTCTGCAGTGACGACACATAAGTAGTTGAACTGTAAGGGCTAAATATTCAAAAGTGTCTGCTCCTTTCTATGCATCAATAATCTGTCCAAGACAGACCAGCTCAGCACCACAGAAGCTACACTCATTGAGCTGTGCCAAGTGCTTTGAGATCTTCAGATTTATTTCAGAAGTTATTTGTAGTATGTAATTGACAAGCATTGACAAGTAAAATCACATCCTCTAAACACAAAATTCATAAATCCATGATGAGTAAAAAATGCATGTTTTGGAGATGTTGAACTGTAATGGTTTTGATTTTGTGTCCAGTGTAGCAGGGAAGGGCAAAGGTGAAGGTTCATCAGTGTTCACTGCGTTTTATGATCATTCAGTCCTGATCACTGGATTATAATTGAAGATTTCACCTTTAAATTGAACCTTTTTGAAACTCAAATGCTCTTTCATTTTCCTTCTTCCTCACCACTGTTGCAGAATGCTGGAATATGGGGAATACAAGGGGTACCTGTATGGTACCAGTATTGATGCAGTGCGAACAGTCCTTGATGCAGGAAAGATCTGTGTAATAGATTTAGAACCACAGGTGAGTGGTAAAGGGGCAGGGAATCTTCTGGAAGGAAAAATAATTTTCTCTACACTCTTGAGCCATTGGAATGGTGTTTGTTGCTTTGTCTTGTTTTTCACTTTACCTCGTGGCGCTTATTAAAAATAAACTATTCTTTTCATGTGTCTTAGGGGGTGGTGGTGGTACTACAGTGACAAGTATGTTGAGACAGTTCATTTTTTACCAAGCCAGCAGCTGCATTATCAGTTTGGATGGTACGGAAATGAGTTTTATACTTACTTAAAACAAGGATTAGTCTTTCTCGTGGAGACCTGTGGCAGGGGATTTCTTCCTCCTCCAAGCCCTATTAGTTCAGAGTTCTGTCCTTCTGTTAGCAATCTCAGAACACCCTTTGGTAAAAGCAGCAACAGTTAAAGTAATCAAGCAAAAGCTGAAAATTTTAGTGTGCCTTTGTGCCTTTATTTCTCTCCAGAAGTTACAGCTGTGAGTAACCTGCTTCTTCACTCAGATGCTATTCACTTTTCCTTCTATTTTTGCATTGAATTTGCTGATGAAGATAAGGTTAATAAAAGCCTGAGCTTGTAAATATCTAAGATACTTAGAGCTGTGTCTAGCAAAATCTTGCTAACCTTCTCTGAATTACTTGCATATTTAGTACTTAGGAGCTGTTTGGGCTGTGCTGTTTCAACATCTCCTCTAACCGAATGTAAAGAGCAACACCATAACTCAGTAATTCTTGGATATTTCCCTCTAATTATGCAGAACCAATGTGTCTGAGCCTTAGGCTGGCAGGGGTTTGTGCTGCTTAAAATAGAAATTAAGTTACAAGATTTGTGGGGTACTACTCAAAAACTGAAACTGCTGTAAGAGGCACATTAGGTCACACCTTAGTCTTCACATCTTAAACTGTTCTTGGGTTTCTTCTGTTACGTTTTTACGCAAAGGGGAAAAAGTGGGGTCTTGGCACTTGGGATGTGTAATCTTGCCACTTGAAGGAAGAGCAGTGAGGTAGCAGAAGTACTGCTGAGTTGCATACTTTATTTTAAATCTGGTGTCTTGACCAGTTTTACATGCTATGATTTGCTTTTGCTTTTCTTTTTCTTTCATTCCCTCCACTGCTCTGCAGTAATTGAAAAATATTTACTAGCATTAGGAAATGTTACACAGTACAAGGAGTTCTGAAAGCAGGATACTTTCTTCCAGCATAGAACAATAAAGAGGTACTTGTTCCAAAAGTAGCTCCCTAACAGTTAAAAAAGAACAGGTTTCAAATGCATCTTTAATGTGGTTGATTGCAGAGATCTGTTAATGACACTGTTCCATCATCCACTGGTATTGAAAGCATCTCCTAATAAGGTTACCAAGCAGAATTAAGTGATTGTATGCTACAGTTGCTTAACAATGTCTGGTCCAGGGATTATTAGTGAGATCTTTTTCAAGTAAGTGTTCCTGAAAAAGGCGTCTCCTAGGTCTGGAGATAACAGCATGTTGTAAAGAACTGGCTTTTTATGGGAGTAAAACTGGGATGAATACACTTGAAATACTTCATTTTACTCTTCATTTGCAGGGTATACAAATAGCCCGGACTCATGAGTTAAAGCCCTACATTATATTCATCAAGCCACCCAGCATAGGTTGCATGAGGCAGACTCGTAAAAATGCCAGGATCATTACAGATTATTATGTGAACATGAAGTTCAAGGTGAGATTTGGGAATAAAAGAGATTTAATTTATTAATCTGAGATTCTGTTATTAGAACATAATGCATTCTACTATGCTACAATGTTAGCTCTTAAAAAAATATTACTGTGTCTTTAGGATCAAATCTAGTTATTCTTACCTTTTTCTGTACTTTTTGTTGGGATTTCTTTCCCCCTCCAGACTGGCTTTCAAGCGTAAGAGCTGTAATTTGTATCTAGGGGGCTGAGGCATTTTGCTTCAGAATGTCTTTAAAGGAGAAGCTATTTTGCATATTTTTGTTTTAATTAGCTGCCTTGTGTCAATATTTGAGTCAACATGTCTCTTTACTGTTTGCATTGAAATACTTGGAACGTGCTTCCTTCAGTAATTTAATAAATTATTTTTTCACAGTTATAAGAATGTATTATTATTTCATGTATGCTTAATGACAGTATCAATCCTATACTAAGTTCTGTAGATAAAACACAGATCCTGCTTGCAGGAAATGCATACCTTATATTTAGAATATATACAGCACTTTGTCACAATTGTTTCCTTGCAAATCATAATCAAATTTAGCATCTTAACATTTTGGAGACCTCAGTCTGTAACTATGTGGAAATTAATCATGATTGCTATGACAGAAAGTAATATGGACACTGGGGAAATAAACTATAATTTGGAATAAGAACACAAGCATTAGTAGATTTGCCTTCTAGTCCTTCACATTCTCTGTCAGCACTCATCATTAGAACAACTTTTTTAGGGCAAATGGAGCATACTGAGATACAAGGTACTTCCTTGGGAAGCATATGGCAGACAGCTCTGGTTTTGAGACCTGGAACTGACTGTAGAAGGTGTACTTTATTATAGCAAACTGTAAATGAAATAAAGTAGACTGACATTACCTACTGACCTCTTGTTTATGTGGCCCAAGGTATTTTGCAGATGCTGTGCAGGTGTGTTTCTCTACACAACACTGAAGTTTTATGGACTTACTCTGTCTCACAGGAAGAAGATTTACAGGAGATGGAAGATTCAGCTAAGAAAATGGAAGCTCAGTTTGGTCAGTTCTTTGATCAAGTGATTGTGAATGACAATTTACAAGAGGCATCTGCCCAGCTGCTGTCTGCAGTACATCGTGCACAGGTCGAGCCCCAGTGGGTCCCTGCAGTATGGATATGCTCAGACACTCAGCCCTAATTCTGAGCAGCAGGCAGCTTCAGAAAGATTACAGCTTATGTTTTACTTCAAGAATAATCCTAATGTCAGGATTGCAAGAATTTATCTTTGTATGTGAGGGATTTGGAAGAGGATTAGGAAAGAAGCTGCTACGGGAGATATAATCATACTATGTTCTGTGTAGCTCTTGAGCTTTTTATGTTACAGTTGCATTCACTTTTGTACAAAAAAAAAAAAAGGAAATGTTGTGAGCACTCAATTACAAGAATAAAGAGAAATCTATTTTGTTGCATGTATCTGCTTTATTTACTTACACATAAGTTCAGAAAGGTCCTTTCTTTTTACTATGCTCATTCTCGTACTGTGATGCCTCTACATTCTGGAAGCCTTACAAATGATATTAAGTCAAAATGTGCTTTTTTGCATGCTGTCTGTGAGCAGAGTGTTATTTATGAAGGTATTGGTTTCTAATCAATAGATTAGATTGGCTGCTAATCATTTTTACCTTTTAATGTAGGAGTGGTGTTGGTATAATATGAATTACTCCAAAACCCAGTTATCTTCATAATAAAATGTAAGATATCTTTTCTGCTGTTTCATCAACTCAAGTGAGTACAAACTGACAGAACATGGACTTACCAAAGAGGAAAATCGTCAGAAACCCTTTCTCTTGTTGGTTTGGTCTGTGGTAGCATGCTCTCCTCACCAAAGGGTGCAATGCTTGTGGCAAGTAAGTTCTTCACTCTCTTTACCTCAGATTTGTAGCTGTCTTGTCCCTGAGGTACATAGATGGTTATTTTGTTGGCCTACCTCATCTTGGAGGAAAATCAACAAAAGCAAGTTAAGCAGTCTAGAAAGAGGTTATTTAAAGTCAATTATTACAGCCCTCAGGATGCCGTCTTGTTTTAGAGCCAGGGCTTGTTTAGAGGTAAAATGCGAGAGACTGAAGCCCCAACCTAACATTGACGTCGGGTAAGTACTGGCGGAGCGTGAGACAGCAGCCAGCTCTGTACTGCTAGTCCATGACCAGCTTCCCCACTTCTGCCTAGTCCAGCATTTGCCGACTCTTTCTCTTTGCCTTTCTTCCATGTGTTATTTCCTTCTTTTTTGGTGGCTTTTTTGCTGTTTCGTTTTGGTTTGGTTTTTCTCCGATTACTGTATAGAACTTCATTTAGCAGTGTGTGACCCTGGCTACAAGCTGAACTAGTCTAGAATCCTTTCCCCCTTGCTTTTGCTTGTCTGCAGCCCGACAGGCGACGACTCCCATTCGGGGCCGCGCGGCTGGCTAGGCTCTGCTGAGCCAGCCGCCGGCGAGAAAGC
>VWZT01000383.1:89981-104437 GCA_013397055.1 Pachycephala philippinensis
TTAAAAGTATTTTCATAAGTGAGCTTATTTCCTTTTATTGTTTTTATTATTGTTCTGAATTTACATCTTCATTAGTAGAAACTACTCAGCTCACGTTGTATACTGTACAATTATATTCAATGCTTAAATTATTGAAATATTTTGATATTTAAATAGAATGACTAATAAGCTTTCTAATGAAAGCGGTTCCTTACATGAAAAGTGAAAATTATTGAAGCTGAAATGCAAGCTGTGCCTCACAAACAGAGGTTAGCTGTAGGTTCCTACTGCAGTGCCCATCAGAACTCTGGTAAAGGCATATTATTCCAGAATCTTAGAAGATCCTGATTTTATGTAACATCTCCATTAGGAATGTTTGGCCATTTAGGAGGCATACAGAGCAAAACATACCTTGGATGTTCTGATCTGAAGCTATTTTCTGAGAGGTGGTTTCATACTGACAGAAGTTGACTTTTGTCTCTCTCTCTTGTCTTTCAGTGCCCACCTCGTGCCCTTCCTCCAGTGCCAAGGTAAAATCATTTCATTCTGTGGAACTGATCATGATGCTGTACTGCAGATTTTGAAAGTAATAACATTAAGAGAAATAAGTTTAATAAACATCTGAGTAGTAAAATTGCTTCTGTTGCTAATTTATTGTCCCAAAATGCTTTACAAGGAATGCAAAGCATTTTAAAGTTTTACAGAAGCCAAGAAATTTTACCGTATTACCTCAGTTTTAATACTCATGAGAGATAAACCCTTTAAAATGTTTTAGATAAATATTCCAGTTTTAATGTCTAGTATAGTTTAATTGTTGTCCTTTTTACTCTTCTTCCTCCCTCTCTTTTGTGTTCTTTAGTTTGTTTGAATCACACATCCTTTAAAATGGGAATTTCTGCAATTAGACTAGATATTCTTTAATAGGGTTATAGGTATCTATTAGTTTGATGTAGTATAGAGAAAAAAATCGGCTTTTTTTTTTCAGTGTGGAAGGAAAAGCAATTCTATAGTTTTTATGACTTGGTACTTCAGAATTCCTTCCAAGTACCTGAAAGTAAATGTGATGTTTATGATGGCTGACAGATAGTGTCTTTTTAGTGATGTATGGGCTCAAATGTTTCATAACTTTTGTTGGTTTGTTATATATCAGGCAGTAAGACAAGTTTTAATTAGCCAGGTGATTAAAGCTTTTAATCTGATCCACAGCTAGCCAATCAAGAAACTGGGCATAGTCACCAACAAAGTGTTGAATCTTGCCAATTGCTTCATACCCTTAACCCTGTCGTACACAACTGTTCGTAAAGAGGAGTGGGGATAAGAAAATGAACCATAAAAGCAGCATAGTGAATTTCACAGTTGTGAACTGTAATTGATTCAAAATTAACTTTCTTTTCATCTTTTTACACTGCTCGTCAACAACTTTTCTTCTTCAATATGAAGTGGAGACCAAGGTGAGTTATTAAAGAGAACTACAAACATTGGTAGTTCCTTTTGGTGCCACTCATTCTCTCTTTAAAGACAGAGCCTTATACTTTTCCTAAATGCAGGCTGATTATTTAAACTGTGCTGCCGTTGTTAGAACTGTCATTTTTCTTTGCTCTCTTTACTGTTTGCTGCTTCCATTAAGGTAACTGAACTGTTGCCACTGTGCTTTAAACAATAAGTTTATTTTTCAGAGCATTATTCAGATTATTTCAGTTTATCACTTAACACACATGCATGTGTGTATTGAGCCTTTCCTGCACATAAGACTTCTTACCCTGATTTCTTACCCTGTTTTCCTACCATCTTCTGTACTCCTCCTCCTTGTGTGAATTGGTGAATTGTCATCTTACCTGTAAAAGACAAAGGATGTCATAATTTGTAAAAAAGAATATATTTCTTAACTTGCAATAGGATGGCTGTTAAAAAAAAGAAATGGAGGTTTCTCCTTGCTGTGCACCCATACTTCTGTTTTATGTTATGTAGATGAAATTCCACTGAGTCGTCCCAAAAAAAGGAAATCCAAAGGAAAGACTCCATTAGGTAAGGTCCTTCCAAGCCTGAAAACTGTTCTTTTATTCCTGCTATTTTTTCCTTTCTAACTTCTTCGCATAATTCATTAAATAGTCATTTCCAGCTGTAAGCTGCTTATGCTGAATGTGTTAAGCACTTGAATTTTTGAATTAACTAAGATGAAACTCATTTAGCAATTTGGCTCAATTTCAGTCCTTGGCCAAATAAAGTCACAAGTTAATCACTCCATTATCACTGAAGAGTTGATTCTAAAAGATGACTAGTATCAGAGCTTTCTATTTTTACAAGAAGCAGATCTGCAGAACAAACATATTGTTTTAAGCAAGATTGTAAGTCTGATCTATTTTGATAAAGCAGAACATATTAATAGGATCTAGTGGATTTCTGTAACCAGTTGATTTGGGTCCGTGTAAAAGTTTGATGAGTAAACCTCCTTTATTTGCTTAAAAGTGAGGCCTCACTGACAGACCTTCAAATGCAACAAGTAGAGCTGTTGCCAGCAGGATATCCTAAGGATTAAATTTTGTTTACTGTTGTTTTCAGTGAGCTGAAAGATGGCGCAAAGTACACCTTGACTTTTGCCATTACTTTGCTGGTTAATTTTGCCTTTTAGCGTAATAAAGGTTTATAAAAGGTGGGTAAATCTGAGCTTGAAGTGGGAACAAAGATTCAGTTGTTACCATAAAAACTGCAGTCCTTGAAAGAGCTATTAAAAAACATGTGTGATGTAAAATGGAGAAGTAATTTTGTCTTTCTGCATCTGATCATGCAAATTGATGCTACTGTGCTATAATATGAATTCATGTTAACCTCTCACGGAAATATGATTTCTCCAAAGTATAATAATTCATGTCTCAGACTGAAGTAAATATCCTTCAGTGGTTTTTTTATGCTCCTTCTTTATTCTTGTGCTGCATGTTTAGCATTTAAATTTTCCTTTGATGTGATGCCATTTTGCCTTAGCACATATCTGTGTGGATCACCTTGTAATAAACTGTTAATTTTTTCTTGCATTATAATCTTTGCACATAGAAAAGAGAAATATAGAGGTGTAGTTCTTTCCTGTGGTGGATTTTTTTCAGGCAGTCCTCTGCTGTATGCCCAAATGAGAATTGTGATGCTTCTTGGGTACTTAAATTCCCTCCTGAGCATGAAGCTGTTACAGTGAAATACCTTTGTCTATTTCTACTTCTCATCATTGATTCCCAACTCCTGTATTTCCTAGCCAATGCATTTTCATCTCAGTTGTTGCTTAGCTGGGCAACAATGTAGTAAATGGCAGCTTTCTCTTGCCTGTTTCTCAGTGGCTCTGAATTCAGGCTGCTGCATCTTTTCATGTGGTTTTTAGATGGCATTGTGCAAGCAGCGGTTCGTCGGCAGTCTGAAAGCAGCGAGCCCCTGACTCCTGAACCTCCTGATGCCCCTCCTCAGAGGAAACGCAAGAAGAAGAAAGCACCTACTGGTATGTGAAATAGTTGTAGATGCTCTTTCCAGCAGTAAATAAAACTTGGTAACACAGAGATGTGACTGGACAACGTGTATTTTGGTTTAAAACATTTCATGTGCCTTACTTAAAACAGCTGAAAGTAATCTCTGGGTGAGTGGTAGCTTAGAGTTTCACTTTCTGGTTTCAGATTTCATAGGGTACAAACCTCTGTGAAAATAATGGCAATAGTGTTTTGGAAATTATATAACACTTTACATCATTCAAAGCTCAGAAGATCATTACTTTTTTGCCACTCTTTTTATATAATAACTATTTTTGTATTTAGATGAATGTATTTCCATTTTTATGAAAGCTCTGAAACCTTTATGTTGGGTTGGTTTTTTTTAATCTTCAGATTCTGAGACCTCTTTTACCCAGCAAAATGTGGCATCCCTATTTCAGAATGGAAATGGCATGGATGTCCCTGAAGCTGAAGAAACGGTGAACCGCAAACAGAGAAAGAGAACAAAGTGAGACAAAACTAGTATAGCTCATAATTTGGAATAACTGTGACAGTGAATGTGGCTGAGGAGTATTTTACATTGTCATTTTACAAAAATATAAAATCTTGAAGCCTACAATACCATTCAACCTGTGTGCACTTCTTTCCAGGGTTAAGATCTAACTTTTTGCTTCTTTGTTCTACGCATACCTGGATGCATTACAGCTCTGAATACATTTTCATGAGCCTAACAGTTTAGTCACAGACACAAAAAAATTAGAATTTGGAACTGCTTTCTCTCATTCTTACTATCTTAATTTTATGAGAGTTAGCATTTTTTCCCCCAATTGTTCTAATATGTTCTAATTGTTAATTTCTTATGGAATTAATCTTACGGTTTTAGTCAACTAACTCCATGGGAACTTTATAATATATATTATGTTATATAATATTAGACAGGTCATAACCTGATCAGTTCTTATCAGTCAGGTTAGATGTGTTTAATGTTCATAGGAGCCTTTGGATTTTACACATTACTTCCTATTCTTTCTGTGTCCCATTGTGTGTTCTGTGCCAACAGAAAACCTCGGCCAGCTGAAATGCACGGTTCCAATGAGCTGGAAGTTGAGGAGGAAGACATTATTGAAGATGAGCAGAGAAAGAGCCCAGATCAACAGCCTGTGTTTGCTGCTCCCACTGGAATTAGTCAGCCTGTTAGCAAAGTGTTTGTTGAAAAAAATAGTAAGTTCTTCTTGTGATTTAAGTAATTTAAGAATATTCTTGCAATTAGAGGAAGCGTTATTGTGTCTAAAATCCAAATACTGTAGTATTGGGAAGAATTTTTTGAAAAGTTTTCCAAAACAAAAATTATTTGGAAATAAATATACATGATAATTTTTCAACAGTGAATGCTGGTGTTGCTGTGCTGGTATATTCGGTTGATTTTTTAAATTCCATTGTGGGTATGAAAAAGGTTTCAAAGTACCCAGCTGAGCTCTTTTGACTTAATATTTTCACAGTACCTTGAGAAGAAATTATTACTTACAAAAGGTCTTTCAAGTCGAAGTTTTTTGTCAGGCGTTTGGGTTTTTCTGTTGTTTTGTTTGGGGTTTTTTGTCCCAGGGTAATTTCCTGAAGTGCTTTGCACATTGTTAAATCCATAGCCTGGCCCACCAGGATGCATCACTCTGACCAGAGCAGTCCTGTATCAGTGTAAGCTGACAAAGGGCAGGAAGTGGGGAGAAAATTTTTTCTAGTGGAAATTCTGATGCTTACAGCTTTTTAACGCTAGTAAGTATTAATATAGAAATGATGAAGAAAGGAAACAGAGCTCTCTAAAACTGATTTCCTTATCCTTTCAGGGCGTTTTCAGGCAGCTGACCGTGCAGAATTTATTAAAACCACTGAAAATATCAATGTACTTCTGGATGTGAAGGCTTCATGGACTACTAGAGATGTTGCCCTCTCAGTGCACCGAACTTTCAGGTGAAAGATAAATGTTCTGATGTAAATAAACATAAATCAGGGGTTCAATCAGTTCTCAAAGAAAAATCCTGGTTGGTGAAAAATAGGGAGGAGTGAAATTGGACTGGGGGAATAAGCTTGCACGTAATAGCAAAAACATTGTGTATTTTTTTAATAGGTGGTTGTGTTGTGATAGAGAATGGGAAGATAACAGCCATTTTCTTCTGTGATTTTTTTTTATCTGGAAGCCTGTGCTTCCTTCTCAAGCTTTTCCTTAGCAATGAAGATAATGAAAAGATTGCCTTGGGGACAAGTTATAACGTTGTGTAAGAGTAAGGGGCAGTGGTCTTGGGAAACTACAGGCAGCTACAAGTGCAAGTATTTGATTCCTGTAGCTGTAATGAAGGGAAGGCAAAACATCTTCGTTTTCTTTAAGCACTCAGGTTCTGGTGCAGTCTGTGAAAGGAGGAAACAGAACTCTTGCTTAGAATTTTTAAAACTAGATCAGAAAAAGCACTCAGAAACAATCTCTGAAAGGCTTTGAAAAGCAGGGTTGAACAGATGGATTCATAGGCCTTTTCTATCTATAGCTAATTCAAGATGTTAAAACTGGTCTAATGTTCTTTCCTCCATTCAGGGTGTTGGGCCTCTTCACCCATGGCTTCCTTGCTGGTTATGCTGTATGGAACATCGTGGTTATCTACATTTTGGCAGGAAAAGAGCTTTCCATGGTTTCGAATCTGCTTGAACAGTATAAGACAATAGCATACCCAGCTCAAAGTTTGTTCTATTTGTTGCTGTCTATCAGTACGGTCTCAGCCTTTGACAGGTAAAATGTATTTGAAAAGTGTATATAATTTGTGTATAAGATGTTCCTTTCTCCTTTCTATGGCACATTTTGATTTGCTGTTGATGATTCAATTGATATGCTTAAAGAATGATTTTTCATATGGCTGACTGTACAAAGAAAGGGTGTACTCGTGCATCCAGATCTTTGGTACTCATTTCTGTCCAATGCTTGCACCCTGCTTCAGTGTGCTGCTGCTGTTTGTGTGATCAGGAGGTGAAACAAATATAAGAGCTGACATGTTTTTTTGGAGGTGGGACTATGAAGAGGGGTGGAGAACAAGAAATGTTTCTATCAGGCTACTTTTCATATGAATCCATTCTCTAGTCAGGTTTGAAACATAGCTGTGTGAACAGTTTTCCTGGCTTAGCTGGGGTTTCTGCATTACAGATTAAGAGTGGGAATGAAAAGAAAGAAGCTCAAAGAAGATCATAAACTAGACTAGATTCATGGATGTCACAAATGTTTCTTTTAGTTACAGGTAAAATAAGGCAAGGGAGGAGTTGGTGCTGTGGAAAAAATTGTGACTTTTTTTCCTGGAAGGATGGCAGGGAGGAGTCCCAAGTTACTCATATTTGCTCCTGTAAGCAGTGTAAGCAGTTACATTAGCATGGACACTGAACTGAATGGCAAGGATTAGAGGGGACAGATGTCCCCATGTTCTCCCCGTTTCAGAAAGTCTGCAGTGTGAAAGCTACAGACCTCATGGAACATCCTCCTTCGTTTCAGCCTTTCTTGGAATTGGCATAATGGGGACCATTGCTGTCTGTGGGATGTAGTTGTATATTAAGACACCATTACAGAAGCAGAAAAAATACCTTGCAAAAAGTAAAAGAACAATAGAATACTGTTAGAGGAACAATATCATTGTCTTACTAGGCTGTGTTAATGACTCTTGATTTTGTTACCAGGATTGATTTGGCAAAAGCATCAATTGCACTGAGGGGCTTTCTTACCCTAGACCCAGCAGCACTAGCTTCTTTCTGTAAGTATTTTGAAGTGGATAGGAAGCTGTCCAGAAAATACGGTAAATGGAAAACTCTTCCATTCTCTTTTTAGTGAAATCTTCCTCCCAGGTTATTTTCTGCTTTAGAATAAATGACTTGCTCAGTAGTTGATAATAGCAAAGGCCACAAACACTTTGTTCCATGTTTTTTAAAGCATTTGCACTAGTAGCATTAGTAGGGCTGTTAGTGAGATAGTTCTTTTCCATTTCTGAATATAGAACACAAACCTAACAAAAAAACTGAATCACAAGATGCATTGATGTAGCTCATGGATTGCAAAAGTGCAGAAACCAGATTTTGATGGGTCGGGGGAATATTAAAGAAGAGAGAATAAATTAAAGGAGACTGTCATTGGAGGCAGTGGAGTGAAAGGAAAGAAAACATAGTGATTAGTACCATGTCATGATGAGACAGCATTTTATGAGTTTATATCTGACACTACTAATTTCATTTCTTCCAGTGTACTTTGCTGCTCTTATCTTATCCTTAAGCCAGCAGATGACATGTGACAGAATCAACCTCTACACACCACCTTCGGAAAATGGCAGTATCTGGTAGGAAACAAGAAATCACTTCTGTAAATTATAACATAGCTCACTTAGGGATCCTTGTCAAACTGGCAGATTGAAGCAGTTGTACAAGATATGTAAGAAATTATTGATGAAGGATTTTATTTCTGAACCTGCCTTTGTTTGAGCTTGTCCTGAATATTTGATATTTTCACTGAAAAATAAAAACTCAAGGATGAATTTGGTCACGTTGGTTGCAAATCCCTTATACCTCAAAGAAGAGTTGGAATGATGCTGGAAATGTCATCTGGCAGGAACCTTAAAAATCTCTTTTGCTTGAGAAGTGGGACCCTACTGAGGTAACCATTTTGGGTTCAAGGGCAGGACATTCTGTAGACAGTCAACACTGTTTTTGAAGGAGTCTGCCACAGGATGCATGGGCGTAGCAGACACAGCTGGTGTTTAAATATAAACCATCGTTTCATGTTAGGTGATCCCATCCAAAACTGTTACTTTCTGAAGTACCTATTAATGGACTTAAATTCTGGTAGCACAAGTTTTTAAAGTAAACCAGGAGAAGTAGAACAACGGCACTTACATGAAAATTTGCTGGTTTGGGCAGTTAGTTTTGGTGGGGGGACAGGGGTTTAGGGTTTCTGTATAAATGTTCGTTGTTTATTAAAAAGCCTAGATTCTAGTAACAAAACCATAACCTGTTACTGATACGATAGTAAGAAAAGTTTCAGCTAGTGTAAATCATACCTTCTTAAAACCCTGTGTCATCCACTCTGCAGCATCTGTGCCCAAGTTCTTGCTTTGGCTTCCAGACAGATTTACTGACTCGCTGTTCATGTGCCTTGCTGACTCGTGAGCAAGTGCTTAAAAATAAGATTGACTGATGGCATTTTGTAAAATTTGACCATGCATTTTGATTTTTGTTTTCTTTCTCTTGACCAAGAAAAGGAATTTTTTGTTGAGATACACAAATGGACTTTCTCAATGAGATTATGGGGTTTCTTAGCTGAGTCACTGTCTTTGGTAATTTTTGTCTTTACCAGGCCTTTGCAATGCAAGACCATCATGATGGTACAAGTAGCTCTCTTTTCACAGCTGGCTCAGCAAACCTATTTTGATGATACTCTGTTGAAATTATTATTGTAACTTCTATGTACCAGTGATGGCTGATGGTTTGATGTGTCTTTCCCAGGACTGCAGGTACAGAGGAAGAAATTGTTCATTCGTGGGTTGTGGTGAATCTCGTAGTGTCTGTTCTAGTTGGGACAAGTTGGATCTTCTTGTCTTCCCGACCAGAGCTAGACCACAGTGAAGGTAGGAAACGTTAACAGGCAAAATGTTGTTTATTCAAGTTGTTTTTTTTAATATGCTGTGCTCTGCATTTGGTGTTCAAGGCTAGTCCTGAGAAATTTTGTGACTGAGGAAAAACAAGTATCTCCTAGCAACCTTTCACAGCAAATGCTTCTAAGGATGCTGGTGTCTGTGTTTAGTTTTATAAACATTAATTTAAAAATAAAAGCTTTATTTATCCTGTCTGAAGCAATGTGAATTTTGAAACATTACAGAGTGTCTCTTTTCAATGAAGAGAAAAATAATTTAAAATACTTCAATAGTATTTTAAATATTTGAAATGTATTTATTCCACTCGTGTCTTAGAAAAGTCCCTATTGTTATTAATGTTCCTTGTGCAGTGCTTAATGCGTTACAAGTTCAGTATTGGTTTCAGTAGAACATTGCAGTAGTTTTGGACTCCCGAGCTTTGAAAAGTCAGATTTGTGCTTGCGGAACAGGACTTCAAATGAGGACTGCTTGTGCTTGTCCAGGCTGGAGGAGAGGGCAAGCAGGTTCTTCTCATAGCAGAAACTTGGCTAGAAACTAGGCCTTCTTCCTTTTGTGTTCCACCTGGTAACCAAAAGGTGTGTCATAACTCAGCATTCCTGTCAAGTGCATGCAGCCTGTCACTTGAAGGTTTGCTGTACATAAAAATCCTAGGTTTCAACTTAGAAATCAACAGGTATCATAAGAACACCATGAACTGAAGCACAGAGTTGTGTTTGGGAGGCTGAGAATTCAACATGCCTCTTCAAATTACTTTCAAATTTTAATGTCCAGGTGTCTGTATTTCAGCTGGCTCCAATTACTATGTTTATTTCTAATAACTCATTTAATGAGTTAAAAAAACCCAAACAACTAAGTGGCAGCCTTTACAGTCCTCAATGGTAAAATTTATAATAGATGCTTAAATCATATTTAAAACCCATGTTTTAAATAATAAAGACTTGCTCAAGAAATCCAGTGGCAGATTTTTATTTGGGTTTTGATTAATTTTTTGGTATTTACATGTGCCTACTAAGACTGAAAAACCACCTGGGAAATTCTTTCTAGAGAGAAATTCTTTAGGACTTACTCCAAACAGTAGAGAAAGTTTAGTCTGCTAAGGATGGGATAGCAAATCACACGGCTCTCCAGCTTGAGAGGATAAACCACATTAGTGCATGTACTGTAACTACCATGTTGTCAAGCTGTTGGCAAACACTGCCTGGGCGTTATGCTGGATGTGCAGGCATAGACAGAAAGCACTCCTGTGCTGAGGTGCAGTATAGATAGAACCCAGACAGGAGAAAACTCTACCCTCAGCAGCACAGAGCTGCACAAGGGCTACTTCATGAGATGCTTGGTGTGCACAGCCAGCTTCTCCACAAGGAGCTCTTCACTGCTGACCTCGGGCTGTTTCCCAGGCCTGAGCTGCCATGGGGACAGCTGTGAGCAAGTACCATTCATGCATGATTCTTCCTAAGCCAGGTTCTAATGCTGCTAACTTAACACTGTAAAACACGGAGCAGAGACATCTAAAAATGAACGAGTCTCTAAACAGAAGTCTTCCTTCCTGAGTCTGACACTCTCAAAACTTCAACAATCCCTCAGTCTACTTCAGAGTTGTGTTTCAGTGTCCATGTTGAATGCATGATGGTACTACACACAATCAACTGCTAACATTGTCACCAATTCTGTCAATTTTGGGGAGCAGCAATAGTTTTCTAAAAACATTGGTGGCCCTTGCCATTGCTGAGTTGTTGATGATATGATTGGTATGAAAAGCAGGAGGCTTGGGGAAATGCCAGGGTGCTTTTCAGGAATTAGGGAATTGTATTCAGGTGAAAGTTTTCAAACAAAACATAATTCTTTCCTTTCTCTTTTAGAGCTGATGTTTCATTCTGAAATTGAGGAATTTCCTCAGGGAGATGTCATACCCAGAGTCCAGCCATAAGTGTGGAACAAGAATCTGCAAATATTGTAGCTGTGACATAGCTTGATATGTTGTGTATTATAGCTATGTATTATAATTGTCATAAAGAAAAAATGTATTTTTATATTGTATATATTTAATGTTGATCTTTTTATGTATGTTACAGTTTCCAAATGCGATTGAAAACTTTTATACTTTTGCTTTTTATTTTACAAAGCAGATTATCCCTAGTGCATAAAGTCAAGGTGATTTTGTAAATACTGCTACCTACATAGCCAAAGACACTACAGGGATACAGAAGATCAGGTTCAGTGCTTTTTTGACTGCTATACAGTCTTCAACAACCTACTTTTGTTACTAATGCTGACAGCAGTTATCTTATCTGATTTGGTTAAATATTTTCTAGAGATTAAAAGAAATCTTACGACAAAAGTAGTCTAAGGAAAATTTGTAACAAAGCAGACTTAGGAAGCATAAACCCCACCAAGTTAGTAAGCTTAAAATAATCTACATTTATTTGTCATAAAAACTATTTTCTAGAATAAAGGAGTAAATTGACAGGGATTTTGTTTAACAATCCACAGAAGAGGGCACTTTTTTTATGTTCGTTTAGTTCTCTTGACAAAGATCTTGATGATAACAAGTTTTTACAGGTTAATGTAGATACAAGGCAAAGAAGTTTTAATGTTACAAGAGTTGGGTTAGTTAAATACATCTGCTAATCAAACAGGGTGTTTTTGTGTTGCCAACAGGATGTATCCATGTCCTGTAATTTCTCAGCAGTCAGGAAGCGTAACTATTACAAAGCCACTCACAAGAATAGTGTTCTGATTTCTCTTTATCTGGTACGTCAGGAGCAATTGTTTTATTCACTGCTCTTTCTAAACAAACTTAGATTTCATAGATGTTAAAAATGTTCCTACTTCTACCTATTTTGATGGAGAGTGTTTTCCACCAAATTGTTGGTTTGTGATAGGCTAGAATGGGAAACTTCTTCCTAAAATTACAAGAAAATGCTTATTAAAGCAACCCAAAAACTCTGCAGCAACCCACCTTCTATGCAGTGACGTAGTAGTAAATGTGGCAGGTGGTGGGTTTTGCTGATGAGAACCACCATTCCTTTTCCTTTATAGTGGCAAAATGAAAGCATTGCGGATACGAATAAATACAGATATACTGCAGGATGAAATGATCTCCTTAGTAGACACAGACAAGGTCTAGTTTGAAAACCATTTATCAAGAAAATATCACCTGAAGCCCCAAACCTTTGTGTATATGTTACTTAACATACATTGATTTTGCCTCGTTGGATTTAGTATGTGTGTCTGTAGGTGGTTGTAAAAGGGGTGCACTTGTCAAAGTTCAGTGAAGAATTACTGAACTTTTTAGTAGTGAAGTTAAGACTAGCCAAATAAGACTTGAAAGGAAATGTAAAAGAGCTTTCAAAGCTTTCTGTGCTAACTTTCTGTGCTGTTACCTGAGTTGCTTCAAAACAAACATGGGAACGTGAATAACTAGGACTGTTGCTGCCCTGTTGAGAACCTGTGTTCTCTTGTGTCCATTCAGCAAATTCAAGTTATTCAAAAATTCCGTGTTTATGACAACTTTTA
Organism: Pachycephala philippinensis; assembly: GCA_013397055.1. Taxonomy (NCBI): domain Eukaryota; kingdom Metazoa; phylum Chordata; class Aves; order Passeriformes; genus Pachycephala; species Pachycephala philippinensis. Next base: position 102,604 of record VWZT01000383.1, read on the forward strand.
AATGCTGTGGTAATCTTGGCAGGGAGGGAAAAGAGATCTACAAGAATTAAAAGATGTTCCACAGCTGTTGGCTGCATTCTGAGGCATTCAGTTTGTTGTGGGAAGGAGCCCTTAACCTCTTTTGTAAATTGTTATGGCTCTTGTGTCTGTATTTTTGTAAAACTAGAGCTAAATTATGGCTGGCACTGCATTGTACATTAAAATGGAGAGATTCAGGGTGCTGGTCTCCTTCAGTTGTGCACTGGATGTTCTTGCTGTGATTTGGCTGTAGGAGATGAGGGATGAGACAGGAAGTGTTCCCATGTAGTTTGCCACCACACTTTCTCCTGATGTTGTGTGTTTGCTTGCAGAATCACTGACCTCCTGAAGATGAGATTATTAATGGCATGGCTGCGTGACACTTCTTTCATCTTGGTATGGTCAGAAGTGTAATTTTGCCCATAAAATACAGAGCTCAGCAAAAGTGTCCTAAGGCATCACATCAGTAAGGAAAAACTTGGATAACATCATTGCTTGATTTCTGACATTAATACTAGGAATTGGCCTTCCGACCATCCCTTGGGCAAAGTGATGCCAGCCAAGAGCCAGATTCATTCTTATTGTGAAATATAGTAGTTTTTAGACGGTTGAGCAGGGATTGAATTTATGAACTTAATGTGATCAGTATTTCAAGCCAGGCTTGCCTTTCCAGTGTATCTTTTTAGGAGGGTATGAGTATATCCATGTTTAAATTAATGAGTTTTGAGGTTGCCATATAAAAAGCACAATGAACAGTTTTATGGCTAATTATCTATTTTACAAAATGCTTTTCATCCCATTAAGCCTCATAGTGGAATATGAGTTTAACTGAGCTTTTTTTTAGTTTCTTGGGAAGTTTTAGAACAAGTTTACAAAACAGATGTTTAATTATAGAACATGCAATATTTGTAGAAGCCTTAACTGAAATGCCTTTGTGCATTTCCATATCATTGTTTTTAATGCATTTGTGTTAATGAAAAAATTACAGATATGTTGGTGCCAAGTTCTTGTTTTTACATATATGAAACAATTAAACAATTGCTGTAAACTAGTTAGAAATGATGGTACTACTTTGTCTTGTTTCCAGTTGTTTAGTCTGTTTAAAATAAATCAGTCTGTCTGAGGATTTGGGATGGGGGGCTGAGGGGCTGTCTGGGGCTGCTTCAGACTTGGGTGGACAAAGCCCCACACGGCCTGATCAGAGGCTGGACCCAGTGGGCCTCTAGAGGCCCTCCAAAGCGAAATTGCTTTGATTACTTAAATTGTTCTAGTTATTTAACATTTGGTTAATTTTGACTTGGTTTAAATGTTGCTCTCTCAAGGCAGCTTTCTCAGCATGAAGCCAGATGACATATATTTGCAGTGTCTTTTTAAAGTAGTTTTGGTATTGCTGAGGTAAACTTTAGGAGGGTTATGATTAGGTGACAATTACTCACTTGCATATTTCCAGCAGAATTAATTTAAATGAGTGAAGACTGGGAAATCAGAGAAAACCATCAGGTACATACCTATAGCTAAGCCTAAACCTTACCTGTCTCTTCCTTTGTCCTCAAAGCAGTGTGGAAGGTGCTATTGCATCCCTCAGGGCGGCTGTGCTTGAAACTAATGTGTAAATCCACAGACATTTGCAGAAAGACTGTTTTGCCTGGCTGTTACCCAAGTTCTGTGTCCCCGGGGCTGCTCGCTCCCTTCACGGAGGGCGGGGAGGGATCCCAGCCTTCCGCCTGAAACCCGCCGGTTGCTGCTTCTGGAGACAGGTGCTTTAGGGGATATTTTTTCCTGCCGTATGTCGCCTTCCCGTCCCCGGTGCGTTTAT
>VWZT01000383.1:104516-117600 GCA_013397055.1 Pachycephala philippinensis
GCCATGTCGGACTCGGCCGGAGCGAAGCGGCGGGGCTGCTGTCGGTGACTGCGGCAATGTGATCCAAATGGGAAACTCAGTCAAAAAGAAAAAAGTCCCACGAACCAAGCTGTTTGCTTTAATAATTCTGCATTTGAAATTTATGTAACCTTTTCTTCAAAGTGTAAAAGTTGTAGAGCCCTCCCTAGCTGAGAATTCCCCGTACACTTTCCCTGTACTGTATTCAGTAAAATAGAAGAGAGCACGACTTTTCAGATGGATTCAGGCAAGCCTCAGTGACACAGAAACAAAAAGCAAGATCATCTTGTGGATAAACATCCACACTCACTGCCAGATGTAATAGTTAACCCCCATAGTGAAAATAAACAGATTAATATCCTTGGGGGCAGGGGGGAAGGGGGAAGCCCTTGCCACCCCTTCTTACCCCAACAAACTCAAACCAAAACTCAACTCCCCCAAAAAACCCCAAAACAAACCAACCAACAACCACTTTTGAGAAAAAAGAAAGAAAAAAAAAAAGAAATAACAGTAAATTTGAAATTGTTCACAGTAAAAGAGTAAGAACAAAGTCTGAAACAGTAAAATTCTTCCATTTTAAATGCTTGTGACACTGATATTCAAGCAGGGCATCTTTGTTGGCCATGCCTCACTTTTACAGCAATTTGCCCAAAATGTGTCATTTTACAAGTTCAGCATAAGGAAAAAGAAAAGTTGCCAAAAAATCTTGACTGGAAGTCAAAAGAGAAGCAATGCAGAGAAATGTGCCATGCCATGCCATACCACCAACATCTGGGTCAAATATTAATAAATATGCTATTTAAGAAGGAAAACCAAACGAATTTGTCCTCAAAACTAGTTTGAGGAAATATAGTAATGTAAAGAAAAATCATGGAAAGTATGCTGAACCACCTTTTTCAACATCACATGCTGCAGGCTCCAAGGATTCAAAATCATGCGTTCTCCCATGATAAGGAAAACTTGAAGCAGAAAGTGGAGCAGGAAAAAGAGCATGACAGCCAGTCAAATATATCACTCCACAAGTCTGTAAGGCTCCATCGGCTACTGTAGAACAACCGATACCTCAAACCAGGAAAGCATTTTTAAAAGCCTCATCTATAATTGACTTGCCAGATTTCACATGGGCAAAAGGAAATCTGCCTGGAAGAACATTTTTCTTTTGATTGCATGAAATGTGAGGATTAGAAAGATAACTGATATCAGAATGTAGAATAAACAAACTTTTAAAATAAATGTAATAGATAAACTTGACATTGATACTCTTGACCCTTACGTCATGTAAATTTTGACAAAACAGGAAGACCTCTGCATCCTGCCAGCAATCCATTCTCCTCCATGGCAGATGGATTTCATGAGAGGACAAGTTAATTCCATGAATCTGGGTATATAGGTAAATCCAGTAATAATGGTGAATTCTATAATCATATCTAAAAATAAAACCACCATGTGATTGCAGCTAACTTCATATGGGCTTTTGGCTTTCCAGATGTTTCTGGGACTTTTGGATAAGAAACAAACATATATGTAACTAATTTATAGAGCAGAACTGGTTGTTTTCGTCTGGGAATTATGGCAGTTTCCACAGACACCTGTTTAAACCTAATATTCTTTCCTTCACCCTATCTCAAGTTTCTGGATAGATTTAATTATGTTAAATACCAAATGTTATTCTGCTACCAGGTTATTAGTAGACCAGCTCAATTTTCAGTGCTTTCTTTTTTTATAATCTCAAGTCTTTGCTTGTCTGTTACATCGGATTGCTTCATTTCATAGTATGGTTCTTACTCATAGTCCTTTGAGGTCTTTTCTGTAATGTGTACTATTTCTGAATTTTAGTTGTTTTTCCTCATTCATACAGGAGAGGGATGGCCATCATCAGGACAGGTCATTACTGCTAGCTTAGTTGTTTCAGAGGTTTATTAGACAAGCTAATATACTTTAGTCAAGCTACTTAATAGCATTAAAGGCAGGGTATGTAAGTCACCTGCTTTGGTACCTGCCTCTTGTCAAGAAAGGTTCAGTATAATGGTTTTCAAATGCTTTCCCATGTTTTTACCCATCCTCTAGGTTAAAAACTACTTTGATAGCACCGGAAGAGGAGAGAGGTAGGGAAAAGAGAGAGGTAACGTTAAGCTCTGTAATTAAAAAAAAATATTTATTTCTGTTCATCAGGTGGGAGAAACTGTTCCCTCTTCAATGGATATTTGTTGCATTGAGACTCTTTAAAGTGACGAATTCATGAATCAGATCAAGTTGATTCTGAGCAGATCACATTGTTTTCTGTGTTCATCCATTCAGCCATTCACAAACTGCTGTGGTCTCAGACCAAGACAGTGAGACACCCAACAGCATTGAGCATATATTCAGGATAATGTTAATTAACATAAGTTTCTATTCTACACGTATTTCTTTATTTTACATAGTGCTAAATGCTAGCATAAAGAAAGGTGGCTGCAAAAAACCCACCTGTGTTGTTCTCACAAGTGTTTCAAAAGTAACCAGGCTACAGATTTCTGTTTCAGTGGCCATGGGATTTTGCAAATGTGTAAGTTTTATATGCCCCTTTGAAAATACATTACATAGAGCCTAAATGTAATATACTTGGAAATTTCAAGTCCAAGTTTAGTTCTAGCTCACATGCTGATAACACATCATTGGTATGAGCAAGTGTAAACAAGTGCTCTGAAAAAAACACAACCCAACAAAAAACTATTGTGCTTAAAACTGTGGAAGCGTGGAATAGAAAGTCCCTGCAACTTGAGTTCAGCGTGTTCAGGTCATGAATCTCAGATTTTGAAAACTAACTGTATGCAAAACCTTCAGATTTTCAGAACAACTGTTTCCAAGATCATCTCTTCAGTGACAGGTAGCTGAAACCTTAATAATATTATTATACATCTTCTTTCCTAACTAATATTTATTTTGCATTATTCCTTACTAGAAAGCATCACAGTTCATGAGCAAAATGATATCAAACCTTTAGCAGATATAATCCAGGGAGTATTTTCAATTATTTCTGGTTATTTTAAGAAGTCACAGTGCCTCTTAATTGCTTTTGTTTGAAGAGACACAGTTGTTGACAAGCAGTAGTTCTAAGAGTCAAGACTTAAAAAAATTGTATTTAGTTTTCTTCTTAATGCCAGTACAAAAATTGGAACAGTGTTTAGAAATAAGTTTTTCTTTTTTTTTTTTTTTTTTCCACAAAAAGGGAGGGCAGCAAAGAAACTCCACTGGAACACATGGTGGTTTGAATAAGTTTGTACTGACATTCTTATTAGTATCTAAGTTCATTTTTATAGAGTCCACGGCACTTGTTGCAAGAGAAGCTTGAAAATACTAGCAGTTAATCTGCCTGAAATTTTCTACAGGTTTTAATAGCAGTAATATTTATTCAGAGGTCTGTAATTAAAATATGTAGAACTTCATCTGTGTTCTCAGTTACTTAACTTCGTTTTTACACGTACTGTTAGTCAAAAGTTACTTGTAGATGCTATCTAATGTATTTGACTTGCAAACAGTCCAAATCTGTAATGATTAAGAATTAGAACATGGGGTTCACATGAAAATAGTATCTTCTCCAAGAGTACACAATTAAGTTATTAATACTTTTAAATCAGAATAATTTTCTAGCTTAGACAACTATTTTCTTACCTAATGATTGACATAAACATGATTTTTTTTCCTGCAGTAACAAGAAGCTGTTAGTATGGCTGGACTATGGTAAAAACAGAAGTCGAAGAATTACAGATATAAATGGAGGCAGATAGGCTAAGTTTATTGACAGGTTTTTTATCTTAAGTTTCACATGTTAGGTTTAGAAATATAGAGCTCTCTTCACAGCATAATGAGTAGAATCATTTTAATAGAATTTTTTGTTAATACTTTTATGTGGTCATTTATAATTTTATGTGTCTCTCAGGCTTGTATTGCAGTCATTTGGTCTTCAAGGCCTTGTAGCAAAGCTGCTGGCAATACAGTGGTATTCTCAAAGTTGCCTACAGGCCTGCTCAGCTTTGGAAGACTTGAAGACTTACGTGAAATGTTGTTTATGTTGAAAATTTTAAATATATCCATTCATTATCTATTTATGCTTTTTTCACCACCATCATGCTGCCATCAGTAAAGTACTAGTGGCTTTGGGACACAACTTTTGCTGCAACATGATGAGAATATCCAGATTTTTAAAAGAAAAAAGCTACTTTTGTTCAGTTTGAGTTGCCTGGTACAGATGAGAATTTACTGAATTGTAAGGAGAAGACAGCTTTTCATCTGACTTAGGACAGATAAATTCACTAGGATCCTAGGGGTTATTAGGTTCTTACTATGGCTGAATCTATCCACGGGAATTTAACTGTGCCTTGCAAAAGAGACTTGTTTGCCAGCAGCAGTGTCAGTGAAGCTTAATGCATGTTGCCTTTTCTTCTAAGAAAGCAGTATTAGGTTCTGGTAAATTCTGGTGGTGAACAGGAATACAGTATAAATAAAAATATGTACAGTAACTTTAGATTATTTAATATGACTCTTCAAAATTAACCCGTAGCTGCTAGAACTTGGGACTTTGCATAGTGAGACATCCTCAGGCTAGCTGCTAAAATGACACAACAATAAACGGAGATGCAAAAGCCCAGATTTTTAGTAAAAATGTGGACAGATGCAAGAACATGAGTCACACTTCCAAGCAGCTTAACTTCTTTGGGTCACATGCAGTGACCCAAAAACCGCATAAAAAATTATGCATAGCTAACTTTTGGCAAATATGACAGCATGTCAAGTGAGAAAAATTTCTTTTGAGAGAGAAACATTTTATTTACATAAGCAAGTAATTCGTGGAGTTTCACATTTCAACTTGGAAGTGGAGGATTTCTCCTTACTAAAATGATTTGTGTCGTATGAAAAGACAAATAGATGTTTCAGTAAGATCACAGACAAACCCCAGGCCTGAATTCAGAAAGGCAAGTGGACTGCAGCAATAGGAGCTGATAATACAGTACAGAGTAAGATTACAGCAGGGACTTTCTTCTTAAGAAAGACTTTGAAAGAGAGAGGTAAGCACTCAGCCATTCTTTACACACAGTTTTCCTTACAATCAGAGAGTGAGGCACGCTGCATTTTGTGATGCCAAGAGGAAGTTAATGAATTATAGCCACTTCATGGCATTTCAAGTATACTTGGTCTAACCGTATTTTAACCATACAAAAGCAGCAAATACAAATCACATTTTCCTTCTCTGAAACACTGGAGAGGTATCATTGGTATTTATTTAGAATTCCCAGTCTGTATCATCTTGATTGGTAGCAATACCTCCAAGTTCAGTCCCAACTGCTGTTGAGGGCAGTGCCAAGAACTCTGATCTGTTATTCTGAATAGGAGGTGGTAATAGGGACAGTAGTGAATTCTGTGTTTGTTCCTTTATCTAGAAAGAAAAAAAATTAAAATAAAGCTGCACATAAAAGTCTCCATAACTTTGCAACTGACTTCATTAAAAGCATGTGAAATCAGAGCCATGTTCTTGCATGTTACAATACTGAAAGTAACAGCATGAGAGGTTTTGCTTTCCCCACTCTATTAGTCTTTCAAGACTAATTAAATCAGCTGTGCAATTCTGCTTTAAATGATGAATATTAACCATTTTTTTATTAGTTAGGCTGCCTTTAGTTAAGTTAAATCAACTTCATCAATGGGGAAACGGATTAATCTTATGCTTCCTATACTCTATCAATACCATTTTGTTAAAAAAGTCCGAAGCAGGTATGCTCTTACAGGATGCTTTTTGGCTCCAGGTAACTTCATTATTTTGTAATCTAGCTCTTTTTGTGGCTTATTTAGGTTATAGCTGTGTCATTTAACAAAACGCGGTAAACTCACCTGTTTGAAGAAGGTATGCGAAAGCAAACTGCTTGCTGATGGCCTGAATCATAAAATGAACAATATAATTATGTTTTGGAAAGTAAAATACTGCATTTGGATAATGGGCCAGACTGACAAATAAATTTAAGCCCTGTGGTTTTTCTTCCACAAGACAAATGTGAAGAATGAGAAAAGTAGCACACAATTCCTACATTCTATGCCTCAATTTGTAGTGAAAGCACTACTGAAGAAATCTATTTTTAAAGGCTTTAACAAGGAATTTAATGCCTCATTCAAAAGAGATGTAGAACTGAAAACATGTATTTCAGATTTCTGGGGTTTTTTTTTCTTGGACAAAGTCCATGTTTGAAAGTTAATTTTACTTGTTACAAAGCATATTCATATTGCAAGAAATTCAGGGGTCAAATTACTTTAAAAGTTTGATTTCTTTATCATACAAGATAATTCTTAAATTACAAATGTGAATGTATTGTTTTACATAGTACATCTGGTCTGAAATTCTGACTTTAACAGCATTCAACTGATTACTGTATCCTAAACTGTGGACTATACTTGGTCTTAGATTGAAGTGACAAAGAAATTAGTTTTCACCAGAATGTTACCTTTTCTCAGGGTCCTGTTGCAAGCAAAGTTCTACCAAGTTGTGGAAAGCAGGTGAAAATGTTTTGGAAAAGGGCATTTGTAGTCTTTCACTGGTCATTGTGCGTGTCATGCTCTCACCAATTCCGGAATCAACACCTGATCTGGAATTCTTCATCCTGGATTCCCCCCGCGGAAAGGTATTTAAATCCCAAGGATAGTAGGTGGGACCTTTCAGCTTTTGCAGCAGCATCTAGTAGAAAGGAATAGCAGTATGAGAGTTCAACAGCTATCCAGACCTATTCAGGGTAAGCTGTGAAACTCCAGGGATGGAAGGATTATTTGTTCTAGAAAGAAGCATGCATATTTGAAGTAACAAAAAGCAGCCACTATTTCAGCAGTAATAGCACTGGTATCTCTGAGTAAAACAACAAAAAAAAAAAAGTTCAGCGTGTTTTTAACTAGAGATAAAGTTCAGCATTGTACCTGAGTGCGAGGCATATCTTGAAATGGAACGTGTCCATTGGCTAATTCACACGCTGTAATTCCCACACTGTAAATGTCAGACTTCATGTTATAGCCAGACAAATCCTGTGAGAGGAAGAAAACACAACTGATCACCGATGCCATTGAGTGGTGCCAACAAGAATACAAGTACCTGCTTCAAAACAAGATTCTAATACCCCACAACCTACACAGTATTGAAGCAATTAAATTGTGAAACCTCAGGCTTTTTTCAGAAATCTGATGGCTTTACTGAACACAAGTTTCAGGATCTGCAGTAGTTCCCAGGAGGTTTGGGTAAAAAAACTTAGTACAGCATCACCTTACCAACAGCTTTAGAACTGGTTGCCTCTAGAAGAACTAAAAATTCAGTACATACATGTATTTTTAAAAGCGGCAGTTCAACATCTTTCATTGTACTTCTACAAGCAGACTTAAGTTGGAAATTGAGAACTGCCACTAACTTTGAATAGGAAAAATTATGTGTAATTTATACTAACCTGTCTCAGCAGTTCAGGACTCAGCCAAGGAAGCACGGATGTACTAAACTGGGGGAAGTCATACACCACCTTTGACTTCTGTCCATTGTTAACTAAACTGTAAAGGTTGTTTAGGCCAGAGAGAGAAACCAGCCCATCCTCTGAAATCAGAATGTGGCTAGCTTTAATATTCCTGTAACATAAAGGGGTAAATTTTAGTTACAAGAATTACTCAAAGCACTATTAGAACAGAAAGGCTTTCATATTTCATTGACTTATAGTGAGATGCTAGTGTGGAGTTCATCTCTCTAAATAGAGAGATGATCAGGAAAAAAGTGCCTGAACTTGGAGAAAGGGCCTTCTTCCCTGCAAGGGGTGTAAACTAAGAAAGCCCTTCCTATAGCTCTAGTTTTCTCCTGGTTTAAAGAGACAAAGCCAGGCAGATGTATAAACCCTGTAACAACTGGTTTGAAGAAATGTATAAATGCATTTCCTGCTAAGGTTTTACAAACTTGGTTCTGCTGTATTATTAAAAAATTACTTGTGCACTGTCTCACATAAGAAGGTATACAGGAAAACGAAGGAGACAATACTTCAGGTGAGATGCTATAATCTGATTCTTACCTATTGAAATTCTCCTACCTGTGAATATATCCATTCTGGTGCATGTAATTTAATCCTCTGATTGCACCAAACAGAATGTTCCCTATCAAAGCTTCACTCATTCCTTCAGGAAAGTAAGTCTTCAGCAGGTGTCTAGCTGAACCTGGAAGTGAAAAAAACCTAGCTAGGCCTAACAAGTCTTGTTAAATTATTTGTCTATGCTTCCTTGACTGCATACACTCATCAAGAGCAGCATTCTCATCTTCATATTGACTCTGGTGCATCAAGGACAGTTATTACATGGATGTAACTGATGCCCCAGGTCATGCTACTGTTAACTGGAAGTCTATGCCCAACCTGTATTCAGTGTAGATATACATCTCCCAGTTACCATTGCTAGCACCATGGTGGGTGCTAGGACTAAGTGGAATTTAATGCCGTTCAAATACCAGTTTTCACTGGGGAGGAAGTCTTCTCTAAACAAATGGTTTGGGAGAGTCTCTTTTTTCTACAAGACAGGAGATGATTAAAGAGAAACCTCTCATGGACCATGTGCTCCAACTTGTATCAGCCCTTTTTCCTATTCCAAAATTGCAGTTAACAGTTCTTACCATACGCCATGAATGGGGAGATGACCCAAAGCCAGCTTCCAGCTGTAAACACTGTCCAAAATGTCATTATGTTGGGATGCTGGAAAAAGTGTGATAAAACCACCTCATTCTATGGAATTAAATGAAAGTGGATGTGTTAACCACAAGACAGAAGTCCTACTAAGAGCATTAACTATATCAGTAACCAGTAAATAGAACTGTTTCCTTGCATTTATACAAGATTGCAGGTGATGTGCACTGCCTGCAACAGAAATGTAAATAGCTTGCCCATAAATTGCAGTTGTCTGAAGTAAATCTAGTTTGTTCATAGTCCAAACTTTTGGTGTTGAACAAGAGTACAGAACATGTTTCAAATAAATTGTACAATTACAGAAGTATTTCTAAAGCAATTTTCAGCTGCTGTCTTTACAAAGCAACTCTCAAATTTACACATGCGTTGTGTTTATTATATTCTACTCCTTTGGAGGGAAAAACCTGACTGAAATGACCCATTGCAAACAAAGGCTACCTCTGTTCAGTAATCTCATATGTATTCCTCACTATCTTCATCAGGCTTTGTGCAGAAATCCTGTTCCTTTACCTGTAAGGCTTTCAAGTGCTCTTCAGAGCAGTTTTCTAAGTCTGTGATCCTTACAGCAACTTGCATGTCTGTAGGTGTATGCCGTGCAAGGTAAACTGAAGTTAAGTTGTTGAACCTCCTTCCTGAAACCAGAAATGGCTGCCTTAACATTGGAAAGCATAATAATCCATCATATGGTTCATTTCACATTTAGAGATAATTTTCCAGTTTTAAAGTTGCAATTGATAGCAGCGTGTCCTTTTCTTTCAGAATGTCAAGACCTTAAGTAGTTGCAGCAAAATATATGCAGCAAATTAGTTGAAGCAGGGTCTGCTATTTTGAGAACAACTAAAACTGTTTAAACATACGTCAGTATCAATTATACATCTAAATGAACAACACTTAGTATGCATATTCACATGAACATATGCATGCATAGTAGGATCTAAGGCAGCCATCCTTAGAACAATCAACTTGGGTAGCCAAGTTACAAGACATGATGTTACTTAAGGCTGTATTTATTGTCACATACCACAGATTTTGAAAACTGACATGTACATGCACAAACATCAAGAAACAATTTCAGGTAATTGTTGATTTGTCTTAGATCTTGAAATAAGCAATTACTAAAATATGAGCAACACTCTGCACTTTTCTCAACTAAGGAGACACAGGAATAGTCCTTCATTTTCCGACTTAATATTTACTGCAGTTAACAATAAACAATTGATCGCAGGAAGAAATATTTTAAGGTCCATTTATGTTACCTATTTCCAGCTGGAGTTCATAATGAGAGACATTAGAAGAGCAAAATACCATTTCATTCTTTCCTGTAGATGGGGGAATCCAGGATGGATCAGAATCAGCCTAAGAGAGAGAAGAAACAGTTCTCAAAATGACTATGTAATTTTTAATCATTTATATTTTTTAAATTAATGCAAAAGTATTATTAATGCTAAAGTCCAGTACTCAAATAAGAACATTCAAGCTGGTACTTTTACCATTACTAAGACTTAAGTTTTATGAGTTACAGGTTTTCTCTGTGTGTTTGTTTTCAAACTGGCACAAGATTAACACTTAGATACCTATAGTCTTCTTCCTAAGTGGAAGCCCCAAAGTACTCTGTTTATTTTTGTTGTCAACATTTTGAGAAAATGTTTTTAATATGTTCCAGCTTTATATTTAACCTTGGGAGTTAAAGTTTCTATTTTCTTCTTACCAGGCAATCATGGATGCTGCTCTGAGATAGCTCTTCTGGTCTGATTGATTCAACTGGTGTACGCAGAATACAGGAGCAGTCCTTGAAACAGAAACAAGTGAATGTTGAGCAAGTGGAGTTGCTGCAATTTATTAAATATTGCAGTGCAAAAATGTAAAAACGTAGGCCTTATAAGCAGCAGTTCAGAAAGTCTTCTGCTACAAGCTAATCAATCAAGGGGTTAAGAAACAGCATAAAGCACATCTATGGCAGACCTAGAGAGAAGAGACACTAAAGTCTCCTTCACCAAAAGCTAACACAACAATGTTCAAACATCTCAGCACTGTGGAAATCCCCTCCAGCGAGACATTTCACCAGGGCTTTTCGTATTAAGGTATGGCTGGGTAACAAGGAACAACGGCCAAAATTTTTAAAGACAAACTTACCAAACAAGACATGGAACCACTTTAGATCAGGGGAAAAGTCACGCACACCCATTTATCCTAGAAAAAAATAAAGCAGCAAAGTAAGATGGTACATAAACCTGTGATAAACTTAAATCTCCTTAATCACAACTGTGAGGCATTCCTGTCAGCTAACACACACAAAACCCCAGAACTCTAGCTCAGGGAAAGTCTGCTTCTATTTAAGTAGCGTATCAATTTCAAACTCCACACTGAGGACTACACATCAACTCAAGTGTTCCTTTTTAATTTATGGGTTTAGAAATTTTATTGCCACTTTTGAACAAACAATTTAATTGCAAGTTAACTGCATAAGTGCAAAAAGTAAAAAAGAACGGACTCATGAATCCTTGGCAGTTTGTAGGAAAAGAAATCATTGTCTGTTGTTTTAAAGGAGCACAGCTGTGCTAGTCAGATCTTGGCTTGGTTGTGTGCAGCTGAACTTGCTCACAAAAAAAAGCAAGGCAGAAGCAATTGCACTTTACATTTCACAAGTGAGAGAGGAAATACTATTGTAAGTAAGGGATTTCAGTTAAAAAAAACAAAGATAAGCAACTCCAATAATCTTCACTTTACTTCGGCTACAGAATCAGCAAACTCCCTCAGATCAGAGTAGCCTCTCTGAAAGTCCTCTAGGAGACTTACTTTATATCTGATGTTTTGAAAGCTTAGGCAGTGAGAGAGATGTCCATTAAGTGTATCAAAGCTTCTGTAAGTGCAGAATGGGACTAACTATTTTACTTTAGCTATAAGCAAATCTTCAACAGTAGAATCATTGAGGTTGGAAAAGACCTCAAAGATCACAGAGTCCTAACCTAACATTGCCAGGCCCACCATTAAACCATGTCCACATCTACATGTTTTTTGAACACTACAAAAACATGCAGAACACTAGGGACGGTGACTCCACCACTTCTCTGGGCAGCCCGTTCCAATGCTTGACAAGCCTTTCAGCGAACAAAATTTCCCTAAGATCCAATCTAAACCTCCCTTGGTGCAACTTGAGGCCAGTTACTGTCATCCTATCGCTTGTTACGTGGGAGAAGAGGCCAACTCCCACCTCCCTATAACCTCCTTTCAGGCAATTGTACAGTAAGAAAGTCCCCCCGAGCATCCTCTTCTCCAGGCTAAACTCCTCCAGCCACTCCTTGTAATACTCGTGCTCAAGACCTTTCACCAGCTTTGTTGCCCTTCTCTGAACACCCTCCAGTGCCTCAATGTCTTTGTGAGGGACTCAAAAACTGAACACAGTACTTGAGACGCGAACTGGCCTCACCAGCGAGTACAGAGGGACGATTACTTTCCTGGTCCTGCTGGCCACACTATTGCTGATACAAACCAGGATGCCACTGGCCTTGGCCACCTGAGCACACTGCTGGCTCATGTTCAGCCAGCTGTCAAACAGCAACCCAGGTCCTTCTCTGATAGGCAGCTTTCCAGCCACCATGAGGAATCCTACTTGGTGGCTGATAAAAAGTCAGCTACGGGAGATAGTTCCATGTTAATATGTAATTTCTGTATGAAAGTTAACTTATAAAAGCTGAAGTACTATACCAGAAACTGATAATTTTGTTTATTAAGGAGCTAAGCTTGAATATATCCTGCATTTAAATTATGTATGCTAGTTAATTGAGGGAACACTCTTGAAAAGCTAACAAGCCCCCACCACCCCATACACTGCCAAATATCCAAGCCATTCCTCACCTGTTGTATTTCCACCCTGAAGATATGCTTGGAGTAAAGAAATACTGTAATTCCTTATTAGAGATACCAAATGGAGACAAAAGTTGATCCCTAGCAAGTAGAGTAGGAAAAAAAAAGAACGCAGGTGCTTCAAGCTACTGTCCAGCACTGTAATGGCTACAGCATCTTTCTCCTGCCTCGAAAGAAGATGCCTCATTCTCTGAGACAAGACAATTTATTTTGCTGCTTGCAATATGAAACCACAAAAGCTAAGCTGAAGAATAAAGTCTTAATAACTACGATATAGCAATGTCAAATTATTGTAGAGTTAGTTCAAAGGTGTATATCCAGGCAACAGAAACATCCATGATGCACATTTATTCAAATAACATTACAATTTTGAGATTTTTATTTTTTTTCTTATGTAGTTTGACATTGTTTCCATTTTTCAATACGACTTTGGATCATGTCCCCACATAAACCTTTTCCCTGTACCCACATTTTTCCTTCTGTATCAC
>VWZT01000383.1:119074-129716 GCA_013397055.1 Pachycephala philippinensis
GCGGGGGTCGGAGCGCGGGGCCCGAGCGTGAGGCGGCGTGCGGGGCTGGCCCCGCGGTCCCGGGCGGAGAAGGAATTCCGGCGCCTGTCGGGGTTGGCAGCTGACAGGACTCTTTTGGCGGTGGTGATGCTGTAATGTAACGTAGTGCTGTGTTGAGCTCCGTCCATTCAGTGCTAGCGGGGGCGGCGGTGCCCGCAGGCGGTGCCCAGGGTGACCTTCAGCGGCCCGGGGTGCCCGTCACCGAGCGGGCTCTCTGGAGGGTCATGTCACCGCGAACAGGAGGCAGCCCTTGGTGGCATCTTCGTTGTTGTCCTGCTTGCATATGGAGGGCAAGGAAATTCTGGCTTTTACCAACTTCTTAATCATATTGTTACATTTTTATCAGCTGGTTAAACTGGAGTACGAATATCTGTCAGTAAATGTCATTTACTCTGTCGACCATGCTGGTGGAGAAATGTATGTGGTGTGGCATGCTCGTATTTTTGTTTTTTAATGCAATCTTCAGCTGTTGCATAGGTGCCTATTTCTTCATTGTTTCACAGTTACTGTTGACTGATTGTGACAGTCTGATGCAGATATTTGATATTCTAATGAATAACTTAAAGCAACATTATAAGGCCACAGTCGATTTTAGGTTTGTTTTCAGGTACTTGTTTTCTTTCAAAAGATGTAGCTCTTAGTAAAAAAATAGGCAGAATTCTTTTTAATTACACTTCTTGAAGCTAAATTGCAAAAAGAAAATATTTTCCAATACCTGAAACTTTTCAACTCTGTAGTGGCAGTGTGATTTTTAGAGCTGTATCAGTTTATCGAATTTCTGTTACCAGTCTCTGAAAATGTACTTTGGAGAGCATTGGAAAACCACAAACTTTCCTGATGGTGGTTTGCCTCTAATAGTGGGCTTCCGGAATTAATATTGTCCAGTAGGAGTGCTGTCTTTCAGGAATGATAATCGTGATTTGTTGATTAGTTTTCCAAGAAGACACAAACAGAGCATTTTCACAGAGATGGCTGCAAAAAGGAAGACATCCTTTTATCTGGTTCAATTGCTAGTGATACTTTGGTGACTGAGTCATATTGATCAGTGATACTTCGGTGACTGAGTCATATTGATCAGCTTGGTTAATTCTAATAAATACAGAATTTTAACTTAAAATGCTGAGCACTGGCTGGGGTATAGATCAAGGAACTGAAACTACTTTTTGGGTGAATTCAGCCATGCATCAACTGAAAGTGTTAGTGATTTAAGTTAAATGTTATTCAAGTTCCCTTCAAGTACACTTTATAGAAAACAAGCTTGAGTTTTAAAAGAAGCTGATTACAATCTGTATAATGAAATATTAGCAGAGATCTTAGCAGAATGAGGCATTAGCAGAACACCTCAAGAGCATTTATTGTATTTTATATTTTAACTAACAAATAGGCAATTCACGATAGTTCTTGATTCCTCTGAGATCATAACTTTACTACGTATATACATAATTTCTTCTGAAAAAAGAAAACTTGGAAGAAAAGATGTCTCCAGATAGTAATGTTTTGATTATACATTTACAGAAAAGATTTAGGAATTAATAAAAGATAGTATGTGTCTAATGTAGGTAACACTCATAGTTTCAGATTAAGTTAGACTTCAGTTAGGCATTTGCTGTTTTTAGATTGTGTACTAAGGGTGATACAGACGACCTCAAAGCCAGTAGGATTTGAATAAATCTTAGCTATCAAGCTGTGGTATTCAACAGTATGCATGTATACATGCACATAAAGCATGTATGCATGTATATATGTACATAAAGCATATATGTGTGTACTTAACAGGTAGTATTGCCACTTTGGAGAATATGAGCTATTACAAATGACTGACAAGGAGAATAAGTGAGTCTGGCTTGGTGTAACTGTAGATAAAATAGGATGAGGGAATGTTGTGGCCAGCTTCATGATCTCCTTGCGATTTCTCATTCTGCAAGAGGTGTTCTCCAGCTTCCCCTCTGAAGCTTTAACCCCTACTCCCAAAATAAAAGCAATCCAGAGGATGTGGGGGGTTGTTTTGTTTGTTTTCTTAGAGTTTCTTTCTTATACCATTCTATTTATGGTTGAAGGTCTGTTGCAGGTTTGCTTATGATTACTACAGTTGTTTTTAAGACTGTGTTTGCATACTCTTTTAAATATTTTTTTCCTTACATGAGAGAAACACAAGCACTAAATAGGTTTCTGTAGGGGTAGTATTGGCTGAAAATAACAGGTGTTAAGCACACAGCAAATGTTAAGTGTGATAGGCAAAGTTTGTGTTCTCATAGATTTGTTTTTTAGTAGATAATCCTTTGTCCTTCATCTCCTACTGGATGGTGTTGAAGGATTTGGCCTCTGCTTCTGAGCACTAGTCCCAGGAATGTTTTGGCAGCAATTCAGTGTGGTCATGTTTGCTGTAAGAACAGAACTGTTTCATTAACCTTGAAATGCAGAGTATGTTGATTGTTATTAGCTGGCTTGACAGCATTCCAATTTTAGTAATGGAAAAAGTACTTTGTTAATGACTTGATATAATTTTTTTAATTGCATACTTACATAGCAGTAAAATCTGGCATCCCAGAATAATACACTCATTTACTTGGCTTGGTTTTGGAAAATGGATGTTGTCTTGTCTCGTAATCAAGTTAGAATCTTCTTTGTTGTCAAAATTTTGTTTGTGTTACTTGTGGCCTAATGTTTTGCATCCTGAAATTGTACAGAGGAGCAGACCTAGTTTAGTCTTTCCAAGTATTTGTGAGGAATCAGCTGCTCTCAACAAATGGAAAACAGCAGGAATAACAGCATATTTATATTTAAGTTTGGATATTGTCAGTACAGATGCCAATATTTTGCATACATTTTTAACTTCTTGTGCACAAAGAAATTTGTCTGTGGTTTCCAGTTGTAAAGCAACTCCCTCACCTTTCTCATAATTCAGATTTGAATTAGAGTTCATTACTGGTAGAGTGTCTTCAGAATAACGTTCTGTCTTGAGGTGCCCCAACTCTTTTGGCATCCATCTTGAATTGCTCAAAGTGGTAGTTACAAAGACAAGAACAATTTCTAATGCTTTGTAACTGTTTTATCTTTCTCTAAGACTTTAGTCAGTATTGCTTTTTCAAGTTAATCTTTACTAGAGTCTTCTGACTCACTAAAGGAAAAAATGATAAAATCTCTTTAGAGCAACTTGGATTCTCTAGGGCAGATACAGAAGGTGTAGGAATAGTTCCCACTTCTACAAGAAGTGTGCTCTATGTACCCCAGGTTTTAGCTTACTGTTTGGAGCCAAATGATAGCTGAAATGTGAGACACACATTGGGGAGTAAAATTTAACCTAGAGAGTAAAGGAATACTAAGATTGAGATAGGTAGGTATGTATGTATATAAAATATTGTCTGAGATTTCCATCTCTCTTGAACCTTCCTTGAAGAAAGCCTCCTGAGAGCACCACCCCTGCATATGGGTTGTTCTCTAGTATTTGAATTTCCCTTGTTTTTTCCATGTTCAATTAACCTATAAAAGACACAAACATCAATGGGAAATTGGCCTATGAGGGAGTAGGGGGACAAAACTAGTAAGATGTAGATCAGAGTAGAATGAGTATAGTAAATTGACAGTGGAAATAATCGTTATAAATAAAGATTAAAATCAATACCTGAGAAAGTTTTCTGGCTTCTCTTTTGGGCATGTCTTTCTGCATGAGTTAGCAATTTTAATTTCTAGTCCATCTTTTTATAGCATGGTCATATATTTAAAGCCATGTTGTAAATTTTATGGGTTTTATTTAAATGTATTTAATCATAGTTGTGACTGGCAGAAGGATGCTGCAGTTAGGAAATAGTTTTATAGCTGCAGTTGGAAGGGTCATGGAGTCACTTTCAGGGTGGTACTGCCCAGTGCTTGAATTTCTACAGAAGGTGCCCCACGGTACAGGAAACTAAAGCTATGAGAAGCATTGGAAGTGCAAGCATTAACTTTTATGGTGTTTGCTTATCTAGTAAACTTCTCAAAGGTTTTACAAATGAGTTTGCCCTTTCAGTTCAATATCTTGGTGTTGGCCTGGTGCTCTAGAAAACATTTAGCCAAATCACTTTTGTCTTTTTTTTTTTTCCCGTCTTTGGCTGAACTGAGAATGACCTGCAATAAATAGTGTTTCTGGTTTGCACTCAGAAGAGAGATTAAAACCAATCTTGAGAAGTAGCAGCATTCATTTTTACATTTTTAAAACTCAAAGGAAAAAGATTGAGTCGGAGTTGTGAAGAAATTGTCCTATGCTGCTGAACTTTTTCTAGCTGTGTAGTGACTCTTTTTATTACAAAATAAAGTCATTTGCATGTGTGGATCTACAGCAGTCTTCTGAAATGTCCTTTATTATGCTGTATTAAGTTGTTTTAGAGAAGGGGGTATGTACAGTTCAAGCTTTTCAGCAATCCATTTAAAAAACAGCCTCTAGAAAAAAAATTTAAAAAGTGCTAGAAGCATCTATACATTCTGATAGAAAATGTTTCTGAACTCTCTTTTTTATTAAGTGTTTAATATGGATAAGAATTACAACTGATAAGCAGAGTATATACATAAAGAAATAAATGACAAAACAAGAAGCTACTACTCACAAGTATGAGAGGACCTTAATGTAACAAAGTTTTTTTTTTTTGATCTCCTGCCAAAGTGTACAAGCAGATGAACTGGCAGGCTCCAGGCTCGCCTTAAAAAGCTCCTGCACTGTCCATTTTGATCTTGTCAAATGAGAGGTTGCTACAGACAGCAAAACAAACCTCTGATTGTTGTGGTTGATGATTGGAGATCTTGGGGAAACTGTTAAGAGTAAATATTAAATGAATGCAAGATTTTAAGAGAATTTTATGTTAACTGAATGCCAGAGGAGGGAAAAGGAGACTTGTTTTCTCTGTAGTTTTATATCTTTCTCTCATCTAGAACTACTGTTTTGTATGGAAGGTGATTAATCAGTCTTGGCAAGGGAAAAGCAATATCTTTACTTTATTAAACTGTTCTGATAGCTTGTCTGAATTAGTCATGTTAGTTTCATTTTCTGGTTTACATGAGTCCCAGCTGAAGAGAAAACACAAATTTTATCACTATCCACAAAGGAAATTTCTGATAGATCCAGTTTTTAATTAACGAACTCCAAAAGGAAAAGAGACTAAAGCAAACAGTTGTATAAAACTTAAATTTTCAAACAATAGAAATGTTAAGGGTGATGTTTTTGAAATCCTGCGTTTAGAATCCATCACTTTAAATAAATGTAGTGGCCTGAAGAAAATCTCTGTTTAGTTGGAGCTGCTGTCCCTTAGCATAAAAAGGAAACGCCTCATTTCAGTGAATGACCTGAATACACTAAATATTATATGAAAGAAGAGGAATAGTACAGACAAAGAGATATTTGACAAAGTCCATGCTTAAGATGAGATGTTGTGTCTGCAGGGAGAAAACATATTTTAATGCTACCTTTTATATGTACTGTGTAAACTGGAAATAAAGTGTTTTTTTTTTTAAGATAATTATAGTACAGAGGGGAAATTCAGACTGAAAGAGACAAAGTCACACTGATTTACCTGTCTCCTTTGAAAGAGTTAAATCTGTTAAACTTTGGCATTCTCTTTGTGTTATTTTTAGGTGATGGGTGAGCTGAGAAGCTGGTGAAGCTTCCTTGAAATACTTCTACTGATCAGTAGTAGCCCAGATGAAATAGGTGTGTCCTAAGATGGCAGTAGATATGGAGTATGAACCAGCCTACAGAAGTGAGTTGATGCCAGATTTGTGAGTCTCTGTGGCTTGATGGCTCTCACTTACTCTGTCTCTAAACCAAAGCCATCTTTTTACCAAAGCAATGAAGAAATGGTGCACAGCTTGATTACAGAATGCTCTTTCCAAGGAAGTGATCTGTGAAGGAAGGACTCATGAGTTTGGATCCCAGGGGCCTGGAGAGCATCCCTGGTAAGTTGAAGAATTACTATTACAGATCCTGAATGTGTCTAACATGTCATAAAGCACCAGCCTGAAGACAACATTACGTTTCACATTCTTTGTATTGCTTATGTGATATTGTAGAGGAACAAAAACAGTGAGTCCATGTAACTCACTTGGAAAGTCAGCGTGCACTGTAAAATACTGTTTGTAAAATTCTCACTGTCAATAGTCAACATGGGTGTTTTTTCCATTGAAAGATATTGCAGACAGTCTTCATTTTGAGTGGAAATGTTGCCAAGATAATCATTGCATGCCTTTGATATTTGAGCAATTTAGTATTAATGTTTCTTTTTTTTTTTTGCAATAATTGTGAGGAGATTATGGGACACACACACCCCACAACATAACAAGAGCTAAACTTCGATTGCAGGGGTTTTAATATCATGTTTCTCAGCATGTGATTCCATAGGGATGATAATGGAATTTTATATTTGTTCCCTTATTTCAAAGCAGTATTCAGTTGATTTTACTTATTTTAAGATTGTTTACATCTATGTTCATTATCAAACCAATGCATAAAACAGAAGAACAAGAAAAATGTGAATTTCCTTCAGAAAAGGGAAGTGTAACAACTATGATAAAGTCAATGAAACTTTACGAAATCAATAGCTGGTAAAATGTAAGTTTGTGTTTTAGCTCAATGAAGAGGAAAAGATAGAAATTGAAACTCATTACGTACATAATACTCAGGAAGTTGGAGGGAAACAGGGTATACGAGCTTTTCAGGAAGTTGTGGGGTCAGCTGGGGATGAGGAGCTTACAAGTATTGCAGTGTAAATCAAGTACTGATTCAGTAAGTATTCTGCTATTTTGTCTGGTACAGAATAATTATTTTCAAATCTACCGAAGATTTATGAAGTATTTTATAGTACATAAAATGTATAGTACTGTAGCAACACTATCAAATTTTACATATATTTAACAATGTACTATTACTGGCAATTACTCTCTTTCAGATGGCTGCTCCAGTGAGGACCTTCCTGAGGTGGAGTTGGTGAGCATGCTGGAAGAGCAGTTGCCAGATTACAAGTTACGAGTAGACTCTCTGTACCTGTATGAAAATCCAGAGTGGGTTCAGCCCGCGGCTTGCCATGGCCGTCTGCCGGAGACCGCTTCTCCAGCTCGTGAGGAGGACTCCTTCCGTTACATGAGTGAGTCGGTATTTTTTTCCCCAAATACTGAAGATTAAAATGTAGGTATAAAGTTAATATTAATATTAGGAAATGGTCAAATCTGGGAAACTTTGGACGGGTGGAAGAAAAGGCTGAGTTCAGGGGAAGTGCTTGTAGTTCAGGACTGCAATTCTAATGGCTGACTTAGGATGTCCCCTGACTGCCTGATCATCAGATTACACACTGAAGTAAGAGTGGGAACATGTGATAGTGAAAAAGAGGCAGGAGCCTAGAATTGTGCTAGAAGAGATGTAATATGAGAGATATGAGTGTGCAGCAACTCTGTTTTCAGGAATGTTAACAATGCTGTGGTGGATTTGGTGATGTTACCCTGATGTTTTGCGTCACTGTTGTTTGTGAGGTGCTGTCAGTGGTTTCTTCTGGAGATAGAAAAGGAATGAATGGCAGATAGCTGGGTACTAGATCAGTGTTGATCACTGCCTTCCAGTTCTGAAAATACTAAGTAACTTATTCCTAAACCTATCAAATGATAAAGAAGAAAATGGACAGCTTCAGTCACATGAAGAAACCTTTAATACGTTGAAAAGCAAACGTATAGAAAGTTGCCGAAGGAACTGAACACTTACTTGCCTGTAGTGTGTGTTTTCACGTGAGGAGAATGCATTGGAATCGCTTCAGAGAAATGTGGAAGTCCTGTTTCCTCCATATATTGGAACAAACCACATGGAAGAGTAAACTTGTTATTTATATACAGTCTGTAATGGTTACCTCTTCCTTGTACACGCCACCTCTAAAAGGATTTTTTGTGTCATTGTTTGTAGTTTAAGTTGAGGGTGCATAGCAAAGGAGTAAGAAAGACTAAAACATTACCTCCCAAGAATGCAGTACTCAGCAATTCAGAGTGATCTTGTTATGAATGGGACTTGCAGGCTTTGAACTCTTTAACTGTGGAAAGTAATTGGAAAGCTGCTTAATGTTTATTGCTCAGTCTGTTTCTGATAATAAAATTGCAAGCATAAATGATTTTATAGTCGAGTTAATGCTTTTGTAGTTCACTGGGAGCGGTTGTGTAGTTGGTGGGGTGTGTATTTGCCTCCAAGTGTTAATTACAAAGAGGTGGGATCAGAGTCTATCCGTGCTGATGGAGCTTGACATGAAACGTGGCTCTGCTGAAGCTCACTGCTCAGCACCTCACCTGTGTGACAAAACAGGGCTCAGAAGGACCTTCAGTCAGCGTGAACTTGCATTTTCAGCCTGCAGGGAGAGGGAGGGGTTTTATCAACAAAGTTTTCATGAAGCCTGTTGTGTATTATTTGGCTGTCAAGGTACTGCAGAAAGTGCTGTCTTCCTATTTCTCCCAGAGGGAAGTTCTTCTCAAATACAGAAGGTGTGCTGTGAAAACAGTAAACTGCTTGTAGGAGTTCTTTGAGCAGTTGCTGTAAATGTTTTCTTGTAACAAAGACTGAAGTTGAATTAAAAGATAGCTGTTAGGCATAACATCTGAAACTAATTATTCTATCATTTAAGAACACTGTTGTAACTGCTGAGTCATATAAACTCAAGATAAATATGGGTTATGTTTCTCCTAGAAATTGTTCAGACATTGGTTACACTTATCATCATAGTAGCTTTTTTGAGACTAGTAACCCACGGGGACATAGTGGGAATGTCCCAGACAAATACAGATATAAATCAAGTTCTAGTTCTAATTTTTGTTGTTTGGTGAAATTTTAATCTTTCTTTCTGTTGCCTGGAATTGGGAATAAATGTGACATGAAGCATAAGATGGGGTTTTAGCTGTGTATCTTCCTCGCCCTATATGTGTATGGAAACATTTTTATAACTTTTTCCAAGAGAGAATGTTAAATATGGTTTGAGTGAGTTTATAGTTGAGAAAAAAACCCAAAACAACACAACAATTATTGCACTTGAGCTCCTCCTGTTTTTATGGCTGCTGCTGCTGCCTATAAGAAGGTCTGTCCTATGACCAGTTGGGTTCACACTGGCAGTGTTTCCAGTGAGGTGGAAAAATATTTTCTTCTTCAACTGTGCTAGCCTAAGAAGCCCTGAATTACAAAAGATCACTCTTTGGAACTACTTTGTATGTGTGAATTAAGGGTCATGGCACAACACAACAAGAATTTTAACCAAAATGAAGAGTTGCTTGCAATTTTCAGTTGGCAAGGTGAGTATTGCACCTGCATGTGTTCTCAACAGAGAATTATAACAAACTCTGTGTAGTTTTGATCCTGTACTGAGAAAAAATAACAAAATTTATACAGAGCTAAGTTTCAAAGCTGTTGGTTCTGTGATTTTATTTATCAGAGTAAAGATATTTGCTCTTGATTTTAGGAACTTACCTACCTGAGTAACCTTGTATGGAATTAGTGTAAATTTTTATTAAAGGCACGGATAGAAACTTGTAACTTGAAATCACCTATAGACACTAAATACCACAGGAGAGCTGGCTATAATATTCTGCCTGTAATGGCTGTAACTTAGTTATGTATGTGTAGTGAATTTTCCAAATACTGATAAGCTAGATGGGTTTGGAGTTCCCTCTCAGCAACCAGTATCAGCAACCAAGCAGTACAGTAAAGTTGTCCCCCAAATGCATGTTATGCTACTGATAGATACGTACTTCAAATTTAGTGGAGAGTTTCTGGTTTTTCCCTGCTTATAAATACAATTAGTAAATGACAGTGCTGTAAGTTCAAAGCTCCTACATGCTTAAACAGCTTGTGTTGGGTTTTTATGTGTACTGATCTTCTTGATGAAAAGCATTTGGTTTGTTACTTTGATACATTTTTCTTTTAAGCTTTTAGAGAAACAGTAAAACTTCTCCTTCTGTGTTGTTCTTCCTGTTCTCCTGTCTTTCAAGATTACAGAAAAGTTTCTTTTGTTACTAAAATGTAACTTGGTTTTGATTTTAGCATAGCTATAGTGTTATGCTTTAAAAGGTTAATTGTGGGCATTATGTATGTAAAGGATATAGACAGCTTATATAACGTATGTAAATAAAGTCAGTGAAGTGCCAAGCTGAAGTGCATGCTATCTCGTACCTAAGTGTGCAGTCCTCAACAAAACAAACAAAGAAAAGAACTGATAGTCAATACCACTGTGTATTCAAGTAAAAATCAGATTTAAACAAGGTAAAAGAGTGAAGGAAGGTTAACTTAAACCTTCAACTGAAGCAGATACTTCTGTAATTTTTAAATTTATATTGCTGCCTTCTTCACTTTAATGATCCTGACTTCATAAAGCAAAAATAGCAAATTGCTGTTGAGCTTGGACAAGCACAAACATTCGCCTGACAGAGAGGTGAATAATTCTGCTCCTGAAGGAAATCATATTTAAATGGTTCCCTAAAAGATCTAAGAAAGTTTTAATAGTAAAAAAAGTATGTTTTCACATGCATTTATTTTTTGGTTGTGGTAGATGCATGGCAAAGTCACCTATTTCCTTACATTTTAATTCTTTCTCCTCTTTGTTCTCTTCCCCAGCCCCCCCGCCCC
>VWZT01000383.1:129745-204111 GCA_013397055.1 Pachycephala philippinensis
CCCCCCCATCTTTCATTATCTGTCACTAGCTCTTATTGAACTTCCTTCCTCCTCCTTGGATGGATCTCACAAATTTGCACAAGGTAATTAAGATGCCTTTGTTACTACCATCTCCTCTTTCTCAGGACATGAACTAGAGCAGACTATTACTCTGCAGTTTTAGCATTGTGTTTTGTTCAGAGATGTCACAAATTCTTCATGCTTTGCTTAATTCCTCACTCAGTCCTGTTTTTCAAATCCTGCTGTTTCTCAGTTTTTTAATAGTTTTACAAACTGTTCAAACATTGGAGTCACTTGATTAGTAAGATAGCATTTACTGCTACATCTAAAATTCAGACATATGTTATCTAATTTCTTCTTAATTGTTTCCAAGATGGTCAAGCCCTTAATAAGTGCATTTTCATGACTAGTCTCTGGGGTCTCTATACTTCCTGTGTATAGCTGTCTCACAGCCTAGTGGGAGTTTTGCTTCAGGGTTAAAGTATGTATTCAACTCTATTTGGATATGCCCCAATATACTCTTCCTCCTCTCCTCAGCAGACTGGATGATTCAATTGCTGAGCTGTATGCAAAAAGTTGCTCTTAGGAGATTTTTCTCCTTTTTCTAAATTTGAAGGATGTGTGAGCACCTAAAGTCTTAGTTAATGTTGCTGAAAGGTGTAAATGTTAAATACCTCATTTATCAGTCTCCCGGATGAGTATTGTTTCACATTTCTGAAGTTGAAGATGCATTTTCATAGCCTCTGCTAGCTTCATCAACCAACTACTGTATTTGTATACAAACAGCATCCTCTGAGTTTAGCTCTGCCCCTTCCCACAGTCTTCTTGTCTTTCCTTCAATAATCATGTTTGTCTCTCTTCAGTTCTTGGCACAGGTAATGCGGAACAGAAAGACTACGGTGAAGCTGACATGGTCAAACGTCTATTAGCTGAGGTATGCTTGTCTCTGTCATGCTGAGTTAGTACAGTTGAGGAAGTGTATTTGAGGGAGGGTTTTATTCAGCTGCTGAATATTTTGATGCGGTTATCTTCAAGAGCTGCTTATCAAACACATGGGTAATGAGAAGCTGCCCATTTGCTTGCACCACCTCAGAAACAATTTAACAAAGCTGTGGGCACCTATGAAGCCAGTGAGTGTAAGAAAGAAACAGCTTTCTTCTGATTTCCTGTTGCTCCTCTGCTTCTACCCTTTAACCACTGTTCAAGCTGAGCAGTCTGTTCTGGAGAAAGTGTCACTGGAAAGACCACAGGCCTAAGTAAATGTGACTTTTTTGTGTGTGTGTGATTCAACAGAGCCCTTTGCACAAAACCCAAAACTGTCTCCAGATTTGGTGCTTTCCCCTCCTCCTGTTATTGCAAATGGCTGTGGAAGAGAATATGCGATATCAAAAAACACAGTTATGGATGTGTTCTGGATCCAAGTGATGAAGCATTAATAATTTTCTAACAATGTTGATCTATTTGAGAGTGAATGGGGATCTCAGAGTGGTGATGCACTGAGCAATACCTAGGAGAATCTAAAGCTCTGAATTTAAACCTTACGTGATGAAAAGGAAATGTCTTTTCTCATTTTGGGAGCAGAAAGATCGGGACCTGGAACTGGCAGCGCGAATTGGACAAGCCCTCCTTAAGCGAAACCATCTGTTGATGGAACAGAATGAATCACTGGAAGAACAGCTAGGACAAACTCTAGACAGAGTAAGTAGTCACTTTTCTTTCTTTTTTTCCTTTATTTAGGCTGGTTTTTTTCCCATTTTTTTCTCTCTTTTTTTTTTTCCATTTATGATGGTGGTAAGAGGATTAATAGAAATATATTATTTCATTGAGAAAGGGGTGTTTGGTGCTCTCAGACTACAGAAGTTTGCTTAGATGTCATTATCCTAAACATTGTTCAGTCACTTCTTGCAGTCCAGGAATTGAATATGAAGACTATTACTAATACTGTAATTACTAGAAATTATGAGAATGTTAGATATCATTAGATATATCGGACCATCAGTCTGATTTCCCACTGTTAAATTAAGAGTGGACTAATATAAGTCAAAATAAGTGATTGGTATCTGACATGAGCTGCTACATAACAACTTCACAGGTGAGGAAACAGAAAATGAGCTGGTTAATGGGGTGCTTACACTAAGAGTAAACAAATGAATAAATAAAGTGTAATGAAAAAATTCTGATCAAGATCTTCACTCCATCTCTTCCTGTAAGCACAAATGCTTGATCTAACCTTTTCTTTGTATTTCTTTCTTAAAAAAGGAATTAAATAGTTGACAAATAACCCTGTGGTCAAGAGATGTAGTATAAGGTACAGTGAAATGGATTCAGCTTCTTGTATAAAACAGTATACTGGTAACAAAGATGTACTCATAATCAGCTGTAGGACAGCATAAACTTAGGTATTCATATAAAAATATAGATAGGCAAACCAGAATTTATCTAAATGAGATCTGTCTCTTCTTTTGTTTTTAATTGTCCTACGATTCATGTAATGTGCAGACTGGAGGGTACCACTCTATACATGTAAGTAGTTGTCTCTCAGTCCTCTCCAGGAACTCAGCAGTTCAGAGTAATGGTCATAATCAAAATGATAGCTAGCAGGTTAAAATGAAATCATGTATCAAGGCAGCTGGAAAATGATTTTGCAGTAAACTGTGTAAAAAGTAGGTTCTGTTGTTCATTTTTGTGGTGTCTTCAATTTTCAGTCTCACATGCACTGGTAAAAGGATGATTTTGCAAACTTCCTTTAAAATAGAGGCGTGAGCTCCTCTTAAATCTCATTTTAGACTGGAGCAGTGATGTTCTGGAGGCTGCATAAAAAATACACTATGATATTGTATATCTAAAGTGTATTTCATGTAGTGGTGATCTTCACTTGTCCTAGGTTAACCAGCTTCAGCATGAGCTGTCCAAGAAGGATGACCTGCTGCGTATTGTTTCCATCGCTTCTGAGGAGAGTGAGACGGATTCCAGCTGTTCCACACCACTGCGTTTCAACGAGTCTTTCAATGTCTCCCATGATCCATTGCAGCTGGATGTCCTGCAGGATAAACTCCGAGAGCTGGAGGAGGAAAACCTGGCTCTGCGATCCAAGGTACATCCAACTGATGGTCTGTATGTGCTGGGTATGAAACGAATCAGGGTGCTCAAAATCCAGCATCAGGGTTTCTCTTGAAGCACATGGCCATCTTGTGTCACTGTATACAAATCATTCCCAAGCACTTTCCCTCCATGCCCACATCCTTCTGTTTCCTTCATTCCTCGTTGTCTCCAGAGTTCTCTAGTAGTCCGTTCTCAGTGCAGTTGTGATACATAAAAAAACATGGGAACGTACATAAGCACCCAGCAAAAGTACTTGGACACATCAGGCCCTCAAGCTTATACAGTTTGTTTTGATATAAATCTGACTGCAATGAGCGGGAGTATTTGGAGAATTCCATTCTGTTGCCATTGTTTTTGTCAGAAGATATTTAAGGGTTAATAAGCTTCCATTTAAATTATTTTAAGGACACAGTTTTGACTATGTGATTAGTTTCTGTTTGGACTGGTCTCTTGTGTGTGTAAATCTTGAATACAGGCACTGTGCCATTAGGAGGATAGACACTAAATGGCCAAACAAAAAATGGCTATAAAATGGAACCAACAGTAAAGGTTCCAAGAATTGGAATCTACAGATGCAGTGTCTTTTTCTTGGTAGTGAAGAGTGGAACTCGTAAAATAGTACGTTGTTTAAAACTGGGTTCTCTTGTTGCCTTTAAGAAAAAGGGGTGGTGTTTGTAAGAAATGTGAGGGGTTTTTATTTTGTGTGTGTGTGTGGTTTGATTTTTTCTATGTGATCCTTTCCAATATAAGCTTGTTATACCAGGACTGGACTAGATTCCTTTAATGTAAACAAAATACAGTTCAGCCCTTGTTTTGTCTCCAAAATACTCAGCATGAGATGCACATTCTTCCTAAAACTCCCTAAGACCAAATGGATACGTTAGTAGTGCTGTAGGATAAGAAAGAGAAGATCAGATTGCCTTTATTTTGCTCCTAAGCCTATATATGATTGCACAGGTTTACAGACCAGCCAGGGGTTAATCATTCTGTGATATAAAGTAACCTTCAGTGACTTGTAATAGCTTTAATTACAATAAGCCTCTATTTACTTTTTTATTTATTTTCATGTGACAGCACTATGTAAAGAAGTGTATTTGCCTGCACTTGTGTAAATATACCACTGTTTGCTGGGATAACCTTTAAAACTATTTGCTGAGTTTTACAGTGTGAGTCCCTTACTGGCAAACAGTCCTGAGTATAGAAGACTTGTCTGTGCTAATTTTGATATTATCATCCTCACAATCAAAAGGGAAGTGGGAATCTAGAGTGCTTCTTATTGTTTAGGTATGTCATGATACTCAGTCTCTGGCCCAGAAAATTTAGTCTAAATAGACTAGTTGGGAATATGGAGGAAAGCTGTTCTACCAAGAGCTCGTCAGTGCCATAAGGGAGTTGGCTAACATCAGTCAGTTTTTACCTTAAGTCTTTTGAAGCACATTTAATTGCTTGTTTCTGATTTCTGTCTTGGTTTGTTTTCCCTACCAAAATACATCTTTTTGCAACAATTTTTAATTAGAGCCAGGAGATCAGGCTTTGTTCATGTGTCTGTGTGTCTTTCACTCAAAATACCTGTAAAATTCTGGGAAACAGGTTATGGTGGGAAACACAGTTGCATAGAATTTTTAAAGAGAGAGGGGAGATTCTTCAGTTGCAAGAATTTTAGAAATAAAAGTTTATAACATTATAGATAAACTGAAATTGTTATTGATAACGAATAATTTTCTTGAAGGCTTGCCACCTGAAGTCAGAAACCATTACATATGAAGAGAAGGAACAGCAGCTGGTCAATGACTGTGTCAAAGAACTCCGTGAGTATCCAGGCTGTATTTTGCAATAGCAGAATGGTAGGTGGAATATCTAGTGCCTGCACCTTCTTAGTTAACCCTGAATCCAAAAACGAGCTGCAGTAATTTATGCCAATCATTGAAGTCTTGCCCTTTGCCCAAGAGTAAGGTTGTTTCTGTATTTCGTCAGGTTTCACTCTGGCATTGAAATTCAGCTGTGTGTGTCATGTTTAGAAGGGGAAAATGAACACAAAAGATAATGTCCATAAACTTCCTAAACTGAAGCCTACAGACACTAGAAAATCAATATTCTTCTTGTGTATTCAGCATACTTGACACTGAAATGTGTTGGTGTATAAACTCTTAAAACTATGAACACATTAATTTTAAAATACATGTTACGAAGCAAAGCATTTAAATTAGCAAGTGGCTTAATTTGTGTAGAGAGTTGTTTGCTTTGGGGACTGCTTATTTGCAAAGAATTGCAGCTACTCTTACATAAATGCATGCTAAATGTTCTGAAACAATAAAGAACAATACTTTTTTATCTGTAGTCATTTGCTGTGTACTGCTTCCTTTGTGCATAATAACCTTAAATTATATTTAAGATTATTATTTTCTATACAACCACCATAAAGAAGACTGGGTTGCTGCTGTATTTTTCTTGTTGCAGATGACTATAAAATACTATGAATTGATACTTAGTTGGTTAATTTACTCTGATCCCGCTGAGAAAATATGCATGTTTTGCAAATAGGAGTTAATTCAAATATGCTCTCCTATTTTCCTTCAGTGAGAATGTCTGTGAGTTCACTTTTTTTATTCAATTCTATAGCATGAATATGCTAGGTAATTTAGACTCACAGAAAGAATCTTCTCCTAAAGCTGTGTTGCCTACAGCTTTAAAATTTGCATTTTCTGGGAAAAGGTATCTGACTGAGCTTAAATGCCCACAGGCCCATAAGCAGGGCCTTGTTCTGCAGTGAATGTGTGAGGTACAACAAGCACTAAAGTTGTGGTGTGACCTTTATGCAAGATTGATCAGACTTTCTTATGACTTTGCAGTGCTTTCAGGGCAAGTGTACAAACAAGGCTAACTGCATAAAAATATTTCAGCTCTTTGAGTTGCTTTGTCATCTCACTTTGTGAAGTGCTTGCTAAAAGAAAAAAAAAAGAAACAGGAAATTGTATTCAGTGGATCTTTGGGGAATAGATCAAGAGTGTATGTTACACTTGACAAGGTTTGACAAAATGCCTTTGCTTACAATGGTAGTTAATAACAAGATTAATTCAGAACCAGACTTTTCCAGCATATTCCAAGTCTGGCCTTGGTCATGAGCCATTATGTCATTTGAAATAATTTTATTGTGGTCATTTCACATACTGGTGATATGTATTTCAGATTCTGCATGCTTAGTTCTTAATATGTTACACCTGCATTTGAAGTTAATTCTTTTTCCTGCTCCTCCCCACTGTTAATCTTTTCCTTATGGATGTTCTAAGGCACCTACTTTTATGTATTATGAATTGATTTCCTAAGAGATTTGGTCATTTTGTAGATTGTTGTTGACTTTGACTCATCCTTTCTGGGGTTTGGGTTTGGTTTGGGGAGGTTTTTTGTATATTGGGAGAAGGTCTCAACTAAGTTCCTTTTGTGTCTTGCAGGGCAAACAAATGCTCAGATTTCCAGGATAACAGAGGAGTTGTCAGAGAAGAGTGAGGAGGTGATTCGCTACCAGGAAGAGATCTCATCCCTTTTGTCTCAGATTGTTGATCTTCAACATAAACTCAAAGAAGTAAGGGAATGCTGATAAAGTGTCCGTGTCCCTGCAGGTGTCTGTGCAGCGTGTGCATGCCAGTGCTTACAGCAGGCAGAAATTGACTTGGCAAGCCAGGGGGTTGCACTGCAAGAGAGTGGCTGTTCCAGGAAGATCTGGCAGAGGATCAGTCTCTTGGGGAAATCAGCTGAGAAAATGATGAGTACCTTTTTGTGCTTTCAGAATGTGATTGAAAAGGAGGAGCTGAAACTTCACTTACAAGCCTCCAAAGATGCTCAGAGACAACTGACAGCAGAGGTACTTAAGGCTTTTATATATATACATTTAGATAAATGTTTGGGGTAGAATACAGGAGAAAGAAAACAGAGAGAATGGGAACTACTGCATTTTAATTATGTAGGATTTTTATCTCTCATTGTGTTTGAAGTCATATGATTGGAGGAAAAGAATAATTACTTTACTTAAGCCTATGCAAATATTTTTGTAGGTCACAGGAGTATGAAAGGCAAGGAGCATGTTTCAAGTAGGGAGGTCTTACTATTCTTAGTGGTTATGAGAAAAAGAGTGCTTTAGTGTGAATATTACTGATTATATCAACGGTACTGTGGCTCATTAGATTTTAAGGCAGTTCTCTTTTTTTTGCTTCTTTTGCATCAGTAGTTAGTGTATTTGCAGTTTTTCAATGTATTTTCCTTTGAATTTCATCATACCTTTTCCTCTTTCGAATCTTCATGCTTTGTCACTAAAACCACTACGGGTGCTGTGCTGGCTGTTGTCCATTCCAGTTGTGGGCATGTGCCCTGCATAGGGAATTTTACAGTGTTGAATCAGCCATTATAGGTTACTGTAGGAGTTCATTCAGTTTCACTCTGTCTTCTCTCTGAAGAGATCACGTGGTGGCCTCTCTTCCCTTTCAGCTCCATGAGTTGCAGGATCGGAATGCAGAGTGTCTGGGGATGTTGCACGAGTCCCAGGAAGAAGTGAAGTTGCTGCGCAGCAGAGCCAGCTCTGTCGCTTGTCTGTGCCACCCGCAGTCCCGTGGAGCATTTCCTGTGGTAACAAACACCTCTAGCGTGGCACACACCAGCTGGCACATGCAGCTGTGGCAGTGGGCAGCTCTAGGAGCACAATGGCCTTTGCAGGAGCTGCAGTCAGAACTACTTTGTAGTAGGCAAAGGAGCTGATCTGTTGGTTTTTCAGTTCTTCAATGTGTACACTTGTGAGAAACAGGAAATTAGTTAGGAAACTAACTGTTCACTTGACACATTGTGGCACTGCAATTATTTTTCCTTTTTATATGCATTTTCTGTTTAATAAGGGAATTGGCATGTTCTACAGCTTATGCTCAGTTGTGCTAGTGTATTGTTTGATGTTGGTTTGAATTTTATGACTCGACAGTGTTTCTTTAAGAAACACAGCATCTCACACACTCAAAATATCTGGGAATTCATCAGGTTTTGGTTGGTTGCTCTATGTGTACAGAATCACTTGTGTACATGCTTGGCCCTGTAAGAAGTGCTCTTAAAATTGTAGCTTAACAAAAGCAACCAAAGTACAGAGTACATAAAGAAATACAAATTAAAAGCAGATGTTGCTAATGAAAACCAAAGCCACGCTGGTTACACATGGGTGTAGTTATGGTAGAAAACTGTCCCACGTGCCCTTCCTACAGAGGCCAAAGGATTTGTCCAAAGCGTACTGATACTGGGCAAACAAATGCAGGTTGTTAAAAATAAATTTTACAGATATTTCATGCTAAAATTGTTAGAAGGAAGACTTGAATCTAACCTGTCAACTCTTATGGTTTCCATTTTTCTCTAGGATTCCCTTGCAGCAGAAATTGAAGGGACAATGCGGAAGGAATTGAGTCAGGGTGACGAATCTGTTCTCTCCAAGCAAAAGTATGTTTTCAGATCTCTATGTGCTGTTTTGATATTTATCCACAGACTTGTATTAATTAAGGTGAAACTGATTTCTGGGACTCTATAAATGCATATATTCCCTCTATAATGGTTCCATTGTAAATAAAAAAAGATTGGTAGTATTTGGTAATCTTTTCAATTTTGAAACGTGCTATGCTTATTTGATTCTGTGAAGAAGCTGGGAATTGCTAGAAGGATGTTATTTCATTCTTTAATTTGTGAGATTTTTTGATCCAAATTCTCTGATGCACAGGACTAGTTTTATCCCTTTTAACGCTTATAGAGAAAAATTGCTGGACAAATGACATTATAGCTGAAAGACTCGTAACAGTTTTCGAAACCCTGAAGACCTGTTCCTGGATCTCATAATTCTAAGCAAGAAGTAGTAAACTAAATATGTGTTTCTGAAAGTATATACAAATTAAATAAATAAAATATATACTTCTGAATAGTCTAAAGCAGTTATCAGTAGAGGTTCAGGTCTTTCGGGTAAAGAAGTGGTAATTCTGATACTTAATAGAGTAGTTCTCCGGAAGACCTGAGTGTCTTAGGCAATCACATTTTTCTGAACATCTTTTTAGTGAGGTCTCCGCAGACTTTTCAAAGTTTGTTTTTCAGAGATTTTTCTTTACTATATCTTTTTTGCTTCTGAAAACCACGTTTGTTTGCTTGTCTTTTCCACAGGGGTCAACAGAAACGAGTGTTTGACACTGTCAAGGTTGCTAATGTCATTCGTGGCCGCTCCCCTTCCTTTCCTGCCCCGTTGCCAATCCCTGGATCTAATCGCTCAAGTGCTGTTATGACAGCAAAGCCCTTCCAGTCCGGAGTGCACCACTTGGAGAGCCACGCACGGATGGCCCCAGGGAGCAGCTCTGAGAAGAATTTGAAGTAGGAAGCACATCCTGTTACCTTCTTCTGAAAAGAACTGATTCAAAACTAAATCCAGACTGGACTTCTGCTGTGTAAGAGAGAAATAGTTAATTCAGTAGTCTTAATATCTGTTATTATTTAATGTTTTTCACAGAGATGCTCACAGTCCTGGCCAGCCGGGAACCCCTGGAGACAATGACCTGGTCACAGCTCTGCACAGGCTCTCCCTCCGTCGTCAGAACTACCTGAGTGAGAAGCAGTTCTTTGAGGAGGAGTGGGACCGAAAAATGCATTTGCTGGCTGAGCAGAAAGAAGAGGCTAGTGGCTGCAGTACACCAACAGAGAGCTCTTTTTCCCCCAGTACAAACTCAGAACTCACCGATCTCTCTTCCAGCTGTAGTAATCTCCGTGTCCTCCTACCAGAGAAGTTGCAAATTGTCAAACCCATTGAAGGTAAGAGGATGATCTTCCTTCTCTCATTAACAGAAAAGGATTTTAGATTTGCCAGCTAAATCGTTGTGTGTATAGCTCGGTATGATGTGCAGTAACAGGAAGCAGTAGTATTTGGTAGGCTCTGTGCCAGCGAGCTCATCAGCATCGCCTTCTACTTGGCTTTCTTAGAGGGTGCTGAGTGTTAGGCTGCTTCTTGGCATTGCCGTCCAGTGGATGTGTGGATCACAGTGTGGGCACCAGCCAGCTGCAGTTGCTTTGCTCATGAATTCTTGTAACTCGATACAGTAGTAGGTAATGGCTCTCTGAATCTCTTTTCTTTTGTCACACCAGGATCTCAGACCCTTTTTCACTGGCAGCAGCTTGCTCGACCCAACCTAGGCACCATTCTTGACCCAAGACCAGGTGTTGTTACTAAAGGCTTTACTTCTCTGTCTGATGACACTGTGCACCACATCTCTGACCTGGAAGAAGATGATGAGGAAGAGGGTGAAGGAGGTATAACATTTCAAGCACAACAGTCCTTCCCAGAGGAGAAGAAATGTACATTGGCAAAGCCAGTGGCAGGGATTTTCCTGCCACCCATTACTTCAGCAGCAGTACCACTCACCGGTAAGAAGCACAGTTAGTGTTTCTTCCTGATTCTATTTAGCAGTGTCCTTTGCTGTCTTTGTTCTTTACTTCAAAAAAAAAGGACCCAAAAAAACTAGCAGTGATAATAACATTGTCTTAAACTTGATTTGTTCTTGTATGTCTCTATTTTTACCCTCAATGGATGTAAATTCTTCACATTGCAGCCTCAAATCCAGGGAAGTGTCTATCTTCAACAAATTCCACATTCACCTTCACTACCTGTAGGATCCTTCACCCATCTGATGTCACTCAAGTTACTCCCAGGTATGAGGACTGGTAACATCCTAAATGTTGCTGCATAGCATTAAACAGTTTCTTTCTGGCTTTTGATATATGGACCAGTTCTATAAAATACTAAGGCAGTTAGGCAACATGTAGGATGTTATTAATAAAAATAGTTGTAATTACAAAGGGAAACTTGGAATTCTCTAGAGTGAGAGTTAAAACAGGTTAAGGTAACTTGAAGCAAATTTTAATTCTTAAGTGGCAGATGCTCTGTATCATATATCTATTGTGGAAAAAAAAGTTTCTGTGATTATTTTCTGATTCTGTTATATTTTTAAAATTTTTTAAAACTGGAAGTCAATATTCTATCTAATAGAGTGTAGGTGATCACAGAAGGTAAATTCATTGGTACTTTGCGGAACAATCAATTCTGAGTCTACTGAAGCTGAAACTGTCACAGCTTATAGCAATAGTTTAGTTTTTATTGAGTCTTCTGTATACTAAATGGCAAATGCAGAGCAGCTATAAAAATGTCTAATGCGTGCATATCCTCTGTTTCATTTTTATTTTATTTCAGTTCCATGGGTGCTCCATTTTCTCTGGGAAATACTGGCAGCAGTACTGGAAACCCAGTAGTGAGCACTCCAGCTATTCCTTACAGACTAAGTATTGGAGAATTTCTCACCAACAGAAGAGACTCAACTACTACTTTCAGCAGCACAAGCAGCCTGGCTAAACTTTTGCAAGAACGAGGCATCTCTGCCAAGGTTTACGACAGCCCTGTATTAGAAAAAAAGCCTTTGCTACAACCCACTCGAACTCTTCCCATTCCTTCTACTCCACCAAATTCTCCTTCGCGTTCACCTTGTCCTTCCCCTCCACTGTTTGAGCCTCGAGTGCATCACTCAGAAAATTTCCTGGCTTCTCGACCAGCAGAAACATTCTTGCAAGAAATGTATGGCCTGAAGCCCTCCCGTAATGTCCCAGACGTGGGCCAGCAGAAGATGAACCTCGTGGACAGACTGAAGAGGCTGGGCATTGCCAGGGTGATCAAACCCCCTGAAACACAGGACCATGGGAAGAATCAGGGGCCAGAGGTTAGCTTGCAGAGGCAGGACTCAGCTGGATTTTTAAATGCAGGTAGCAACTTAATGGCAGGACTTAGAAGAAACCAGAGTCTTCCAGCCATGATTGGAGCACTGGGAGCTCCGGTTTGCACACAGTCATCAAAAATGGATATACTAAAGGAACACTAACTGGCCTGAAAGGTGTTTGACTAAGAGCACAATAAATAATTTGAGGGATGAACATCCAGTACAGGCATTGTTAGATGTGTTAACAGAAGAGTTGGAGAAGGCATGTGCATGTTAAAATGTGGGAGAGACAAGCATTGGGACCAAGGAGCAAAGGAACATTGCTTGGGTTTGAGGAAGAAGGTTTTTGTGGGAGATAGAAAGGTAAAACCAAAGCTTAATTTCAAGACCCCGTTCAGCATCTGTCTTAATTTAATCAGAAGTGAAGACTATTGTAGACATTTTCAGTGTTTTAACCCTTTAACCTCTATGTGTAGATATTATATTTTTTTCTACCATGCACCCATAGTATTTATTAGTTGTTTGGAGTCAGGCTACATCATTTAAATATAATATTAAAATAACAGTCAGTCTGACCAGCATTATCAGCCCAAGTTCCTCTCTACAGCAAACAAATATGAAAACTTGGATTTTTTTTTATTCTTTTATTTTCCATTTCAGAAGCTGTGCTCTTTTGAACTCCTCCTCGCTTTGAGAAGTGGGCTAGAGAACCTTTAGCTCTGTGTAAGAAAGTAACATTTCAGTTTACAAACACAGGATTTATATTTTGAAAGAGTGCAATTGTGTTAGTGAGGTATTAACAGAAGTTAATTTCTTTCCAGAGCTTCTGAACGAAGCACACAGAGAAATGTGCAATGAATAAGAATTAAGAAGCAGGAAAGTGTGTAGTGGGGTGAAAACTTGAAGTTAAGAAATCTTTCCAAAGTGTAGTGTGCATCTATTTAAATGAGGATATTTTTGTGCACACACACACACACACACACACACAAATATCTCAGGCACATTTCAGCATTGCAAAAGGAAATAAACCCTAGGTGCTTGATTCAGGGTTTCTTTTTAAAGACTTAAGTGGAGAGCATTTACTTCAAGGAAAGTGTTGGAAGTTCAGAAAACTGCCTCTTGTCTTGCCAGGTAGACATTTTGTGTATTTGAGAGATCCCCAGTAACCTTTATGCCTTTCATTCACTTATTTCTCATTTTAGGCAGGATTTTGTTTAAAAGATTTCATTAAGCGCAAAATTTGCCAGTCTGTATATAGAAACAGGAAGAAAAAAAGCTGGTGTTCTTTGTAGCATTTTAATGAATATTGAAATCCGGTGATCAGTGAAGGAGTGTGGTTCTGACCATAGCTGAGACAGACTTTCCAACTCAAAAGAGAACTCCATTTTAGAAATCGGGTTTCCGAGTGTTAATCATCAAAATATTACTGCCCGTGCTGCTTTTTTGATTCCTTCCTGTCCAAGGTTCTAATTATAACTGAACAATCCACAACAGATGTTCTGTGTAACTTAAGAAAACGTTGTCTTTGCTAGACCTGAATAGAAACAGGTTCTTAATCTTCATGTAAATTTTCACTATACCTGTCAACATTATAGTTTACCTTGCCTGTTACCGTGTAAGTGGGGCATAGCTGGCAGCTGTCTGGGGGTTACAATTACACTGATTTGCATGTGCCATAAGGCACATCCACCATAATTAGCACCCTCGTTGCTGCAGAGGTGAGTGGAGTAGGGCAGGAAAAGAAAGCTTCTTAACCTTGTTTATAGGAAATTTGTAACGTGGCCTTTCTGCTTTTACAGTTCTACAGATCTTGTGATGACTCTGTGATTTTTTTTTTTTGTAAAAGGAAAAGGAGTAACCACTTCAAACTTGCACAGGGATTCTTAGCAGAAGCTTGTCTGTCAGCAGCGCACAGAAATATTCAGGAACTCCTGGAGTTGCCTTTTGCTCTCTAAGCAAAATCTTACACTTACAAAAGGTGAATTTTATTTAAAAGACTATATATGGGTTAATTTTGTTTTTTAAATGAAAAATATTTAATTTATTCATGTAAGTATTTATGTTTGTATGTACTTAGCTGTGCATGGTGTCTTGCCTAGCTACATAAGGTAAGAGTGAAAGGAGGGAGTGCAATGTTGGTCTCCAGGGCACTGAGACGGGTATGTCTGCTGTCTATCTGTAACTTCCAGGGAAATGAGTTAGCAAAAGCTTAGACAGTTTGGTATCAACAGAGAAGTGTGTAGCATGTCAAAAGTATGTCCATTTTATGTGTTTATTGTAGGAATACCTGTCAGTTACAGATAAATTTTTGAAGGTATTACACTGTTTCTAACTGGCTTCATTAGATAACTCCAGCCATTGGATCAGCAGAATAGCAAATCGGCTAAGGCAGAATTCCTTTGGCAGACCACAGTTCAGGTAAAATTAATCTACAGGCATATAAATTAAAGGCATGTTTCTCTTGGGACGCTTCCGTATTCCATAAGCCCAACAATATAAACTGGTTCGGTTCAAACAATGCTGTGGATGTCAAGAGGTCAGTTTGTTCTGTAGGTGAGATGTATCATCAGATACCTTACATAAGGCAAAGAGAAAATGGAAGAACGTCCATACCATGGTGTTTGTGTGTGTTATCGAGTTGGTTGATACTGTGATGCAGTGTTGTTCAAATTCTGTCATGCATTTATGCCTTTGGATGCTCATGCACAGTTTGGATATACGTGCCTGGTTTGTAGTAACAGGGAAAATTGATACTTCTTCCAAGTTACCATTTTGTGCCAAAACCTAGAAGATAAACCTTTTTTTAATAACGTGTTTCTGAGAACATTTTAGAAGTTACCATGATTCTCGAAATGATTTGGCTTTTGTTATCTCCTGTAAGAGAGGCGAGAGGTGACAAACTGGCATGGCTGAGATCCTGCACCAGATCTTTTGTTTGAGTAGAGGTAGACCTAGAAGGAATGGAGAATTACATTTTGGCAAAGTTCTGTTGTCTTGCAGGTTTGAGTCAAACACAGATGCTAGAAAGGACTTACCCATGCTTGTGCAAGTTCCAAGAGACAGAAGGGAATTCTTGCATTTACCTTATTCTGATTGTCTTAAACAAAACACAAACTTAAAGCTTTCCAGTTTCACTGTTAGTTTTTGATAAACTCAGTGATACCTGCATGCTCAAAATACCTGTGATCAAAGTTAAACATCGACTGCTGTCAAATTAGCAAGAGAGAGGGAAGGAGAATTGGGGTTGGGCTTCATTTGGCTGGTACATGAGGGGATTACACACAATGTTTGAACAGTCTGGGATTTCCATGGTATTTTTTCCATCTGCTTTTTGCACTTACTGTTGTTTCATAGTGGAATGTAAATTTGATAATAAACATGTATAACATGCCATTTTTCAGTATGTTGCTGATCTTCTGTGGTTTGTTCCAGCTATCATCTTCTCTACTACAGTGTTCTATAACAAACCTAAAATCAGGCCTTTTTGTGGCTAAAATTTATAGTGATTATTATACTGTATACAAGCTTAGTGAAGTGAGTTGGTAGCTGCAGAAGTGGCTTTAGAAGCCAATAAATTGATCTAGACTATTTGAGTGTTGAGCCTCACTTCAAATGATCTGTTCATATTTTCTGGTACCTTTGGGGTTTTTGTGTGTGGATGGTGCTTTGGGGTTTTGTCCTCCCCTCGTTTAGAGCAGCTAGTGTGTTCCTCTAGCATTAGAGTTAGCACTGCAGTGTTGTCTAACACCACCACGGTTCTTTTTACTGTCTTGGTAGCTGATGTTATGTGAGCCCTACAGATTTGTGCCAGAATGGGGGTAGACATTGAAGCAGTTCTGTGTGCATGCTCACCACAGGAGGCAATATAAAATGTTTTAAGGAGCTGGGTACTTGCCGTGTGACTTCTCGTGTGCTTAGAACTAAGACTCAAAGATCAGCAAGGTAAGTGAACACAGAACTGGACATCTTGAAACATGAAGCTGTACCAAAGCAACTGATTTTCACTGTTGAGACTACTCCATGTAGAGGATACCCTGAAATGCAGGTCACAGACACATCCTGCTGAGGATGCTGGATGACAAATGCTTGACTATCTTGAGGTGTGCCAAGCCACTAAGAATGAATGAGTTTAAGTGATGAGGACAAGCAACAAAACACACCCATGTGAGCTGATTATATCCTATAAAATTTACAGCACTCCTCCCTTTATTTTGCAAAAGTTAGGCTTAAAGTACACAAGGCTTTATAATGGTTGTCTTCTAAAAGTTGCCTTATAAAG
Source organism: Pachycephala philippinensis (assembly GCA_013397055.1). Taxonomy (NCBI): domain Eukaryota; kingdom Metazoa; phylum Chordata; class Aves; order Passeriformes; genus Pachycephala; species Pachycephala philippinensis. Next base: position 145,883 of record VWZT01000383.1, read on the forward strand.
ATACCTTATAAAAGCAATAGCAATGTGGTACAGCTGATAAGAGGACACTGAGTGTATTTTAGCCAGCAAACCACCAAGAGAGATCAGCTATATAAATCAGAGACCAGCTCAGAGATGCTCTCAAGTATAAAGTGTTACACGTATTAATAAAAATTTATTACGGCTTTTTCTCCTCAATTGTATTTTCAGTTAAAAATATCTGCTCTTTTGGTAGGAGTAGACACTTGAAAGTCTGTTGTGTTTGATCAAATTCTGAGTGAAACCAGCCACTTCCAGGCTGCTGCAGCTCCCTCTGCCATGCAGTTCCCTCCCATTTAGTTGACAGGAAAGATGAGCCTCTTCCTCAGTGTGAAACTGGGCTGTGGCATCTGCTTCTTTGCATCCCGCTCACAAGATTTTCTGCTCACTTCTTCATTTACTGCTGTCAGAATGGTGAGAACATCTTCCCCTCTGCAAAGACATGAGTACAGTTTGTATTAGAGGCAGTTAACATCAGCAAAATAACAACATTCTCACTATCTTGATATATACCACTGCTAATGGCTCCTGTTTTTAATAGGCTTCAGCACTTCCCTGAGCTGCTTTGAACAGTCCCTGTGGTGTTGCTCTGAGTGAGCATCCCCACTCCATATCATCTACCTCTGCATCTACATCCAATCCCTGTCATCCATGAGGAAAATTCAGGTGTTGCCAAAAATAAGCTTATGGAAACATAGGTACCGAGGACAGCTGTACTCCAGGTGCCGGCACAGTGCCTGTATGTACCAGGTTCCCTCCCTGGGACTTCTGTAGGAGACGTAATCCTGCAGAGTTGCCATGCCCAGGAGGAAGTCTGCCTCTGCAGGGATGCAGTCGAGCTGGAACCTCGCATCTTGCTCTACAGAAGCATCTTGCTCTCCAGAATCTGTTTCAATAGTCACACCTTTATGGAAAGAATCACCTTGGCAGGCCTGAATAAAAAATACTTTTGGTTTTCCAGCAAGTGAGTTGCAATTCTGTACAGTGAAAGAAGTGGTCAGTTCCCGGATAGGTACTTCCTGCCCATCAACACCATATATAATGCCTTTTTTCCCATGAGACAGGATACAGCAAACAAAACAGTCTTTGTCCTTATGGTCTTCACTCTGGAACATGTTCACAGTCTTACGGATTTCTTCTGCAGTGAGGTCTCTATATTCTTCTACTCTAAAATGAAGCTTGCTAAAGACATTCCTCAGAGCCGCTGTAAAGCAAACAGAAGGGAAATTGGAGACATTTCATTATATGAAAGATTGTGTTTCTAGACATAATTGGTCATCTGCTACATGACTACATCCACGCAGTTACACTCCTTGTCTGAAAATACTCTAGTAGTCTAATCACTAATCATAACTCAGTATACTGAGTTCCCTTAACTGTCATTAAAAGGCTTTCTTGCCATGGTGCCTCTGTCTGGAAAGCGTGCAGAACTATTAAGAAAGCCATATCTCTTTTCCCCACCCACCTTACAGCTAGTTCTTTCATCTCTCAAAAGGTGTTGGACAGTGCAGTTGCTTTACCCAAGAGGAGAGCACAACTGATTTGGGTGGTACCCGTGTCACAGGAGGAGAAACCTTGTGCTCTGACTTGAACTAAAGGTGGAGTTCAGTTCAGTGAGGGAAGGCCCATTGATGGATTTTATCTCTTGGCACAGACAGTGCAAATACACTGATCTGAGAGACCCTAGGACCCACCATGAGCTCTGCTGCTGTACAATAGCCTGCTAAAATCAGGGTCCCCTGAGTGCCAACATCCTGCCTTTTTTAAAGTTGGATGTTAAAACAATGCCCAAGTCTGGTTCAGCAGCAGATGTTTCCAATTCTGCGTATTTTACAATTAGTATGCATAAGACTGATGCAAAGCTAGCCCAGCTTGTAAAGTCCAGGCTCAGGGTGCTGCTTAAGGTTGCAGTAACCTCACTAAAATTGCAAAATGCTAGTGAATTGTTCAGTGCCGGGCACTAAAAACTTGATGAGTTGATTAGGGCGTGTCAGCACAGTAACCAGAGCTGACTGAGTCACTACAACAAAAGTATCCTAGAAAGGGAAGACTGAAATTTGGGCCTTTAGGAAGAGAAACAAGGTTTCTATTTTTAAAGATTCACAAACTCATCCTTAATGTTCACTGTACCTGCATCCACGTCTGTACCATTCCGATCCTTCATGTGTTTGTGTTCCAGCACTCCTTCCCTAGCTTTTGCAAAATTGTGATTATTCAGGATCAGGCACACTCCACAGGGTCGGCTGGTCATTTTGTAAGCTTCAAGCAGCTGAAAAGAAAGATTCCTGGTGAAACTCCTGCGCTGTCCTCCAGGTGCTCCTCAGCTCTTGGGAGTGGCACAGCAGGGTACAGAGCCAGCTGCCTTCCTGTCCAGGCACCTCTCCCTGAACAGCTTTGCTCCCAGGGCCTGGCAGTGCCCTGCCCCACTGCCTCTGGCAGTCTGTGCAGGACAGCACCTTGCTGGACAACCAAAGTCAGGCTCAGCCCACACGGGATGCTCTGTTCACTCACATCTCCATGCCAAGCCAGCTGCCAACTGCCTAATTCCTGGTATCACAAACTCAGCCTACCTTGCTACCCTTGTAGATGTTTCTAAGTACAACACTGCAGCAGCTGTGCCTGTGACAAAGCTTCAGAGTAAAGGATGCAGAGTTGTGCATTTTTCTAGACAGTGCTTTTAACAGTTGGTCTTAGAACACCTGTACACTTCATGGAGGGGTGAGGTCTTCTAAGACAAAATGAAGATGTTTCTAAGAAATAAACTAACCTACCTGGGAAGAGTCATTAAAATTGCCAGGAAGATAAGGTGCTACAGATGACACCAGATGCCCCCCAGAGCCTCCTGTGCTGCCTCTCTCTTCCTCTGTGATGAGCATCTCTTCTTGGCCTGCAAAGCATTCATGATTAGTCCCGTACAACACCTATACAACATTTCTACAATAACTATGGGGAAGAGGCTGTTTTGTTCTGTCTTACCAAATAGGTTTAATCCATCTTCAATTCTGTTCCACAAGCTGATGTTAATTTTTTCACAGAGACTCTTCAGCATACTTAGGTTGTCTTTTCCCAGAAGGCCCTTCTTCTCCATCTCAGTGAGAATGTCCAGCATTGTCTGGGTAATCAGAAAGGCAGTTTGCTCTTAGGGCACCTCCATGCTGCCTCTGGGAGGGAAGCTGCCGCAAATGCACCTAAGCTTTAATGTACTGACAGCACATGTGACCCACAAAGTCAATCCAGCTGACTGGGAGCTCAGTTGAGACCTCAGCTGAGCCAGTTAATCCTAGTTCAACAAAATCTACAAGTACTGTTAAGTACCAACATCTCAAAACATACTCATTTCCCTTCTGTAGCTCAGAGGCGCCAAGATCTAATTACGATCTAACCCAGGACATCTAACAGTGGTCCTGCAGGAATATCTAAAAACATTTTTAGTGATTGCTTTCATTCAGCTGTCAGTGGCTATCTTGTGCACTTAACTGAAACACAAGAATCACTGCAATGACCATCTTAAGCACTGGCAAAAAGGGTATAACCTCACATGATGGTGGAGAGATCACTCTGAAGCAAAAGGGGACCCAAGGGACAGAAACTCAGCAAACAGTGAGTGGCAGAGCACAGCCGTCTCCCCAAGAACTTACTAGAACAGCTATCACAGTCTCCACTCTAAGAAAAGAACGAAAATCCTCAAAACTTTTATTAGACAGAACAAAGTACCCAGGAGTCAGAACTGCAGGCTGGGACAGCATAAAAGCATTGAATCTCCTGCAAGGCTACTTGTAAATTCCAAGCTCATGGGTCTTAGCCTTGAGAAGGATCTGTTGCTTAGATCTGTATTTTCTGCATTTAAAAATAAAAAGAAAATAATAAAATAGTACCCACAGTGGGTGACTTTCTGTATTTGATAATGACTTAGAAGAAAAAACAAAGTCTGTTGGGCAAGATAAGTGAATGTGCTCATCAGTTTTTCTGTTGATTAAAGCCACTGAGTACCCTGACCCCCGTGCGGTGCTTGGATGTGATGGCCTCAGTCCCTGGCACAGCTGGCTGTGACACTGCTGCAAAAGCTGCGCCCAACACCAGCCCAGACAAGTCCCAAATGCACCCAGGGGCACCCTTTTTCTTGTGGTTTCACCGTAAGAGTGACACTGTAAAGAGTGACGCTCATTCCCCCATGAGTAACCCAACTGCCTCTGTGGATTATAGTAATAATTTTTAAAAAGTATTAAAGAGATACTTACAGTCTCACGGGTTAGCTTGCTTTTTGGCAATTCTTTGACCAAAAGTACCTTGAAAGACATCAGCTCTTTTTCGGTGACATCTTCAGACAGCTGAAAGAGCAAGTATCTAGAGCAAGAAGTGGAGGGCGTTGTTTCATCGTGTTTCCGAGCACAGTTTAGCTCCATACTGCTGCACTGCCCCTTTCGTCTACCGTCCCCCCAGCACATATTCCCCCTTTTTTCCGTTTTACATGGAGGACACAAGTCCCAGGACAGCCTGAAGTCAAATCCTTTTCAGTTACAATTAAACAGATCTCAGTTCTGCAGTGAAAGCCCCGCCGCCCGCGCAGCCCCGTGTCCTCCCTTCTGCCGGGCTGCAATCCCCCCTCTCCGCAGGGCTTGTTCCCGCTTTCTCTCGGAAGCCGCTTGCGCGCTTCCCGCCCTCAGCCCGGTTGATAGGAGGTGACGGCTGTCCCGGACAGAATGAGGCGGGCAGCCGCTCCCGCAGCGCCCTGAGCGGGGCTCACCTGAGGGGCGGCACCCGCGCCCCGCCCGGCGCCCGCAGCTCCCTCTCCACCTGCTCCCGGCTGGAGCCCAGGAGGGCAACCAGGAGGTCGATCCGCCCGATGCGGTAGAGCAGCTCCCTGAGGAAGGCCAGGTTCCCCGCCTCAAGCACGCCCTTCTCCAGCAGCGCTCCGAACAAGTCGTGCGGGCTCCGAGCGGCTTCCAGCCTCCTCCTGGGGACGTGCTCCCAGCTGAGGAACTTGAGCGCCGCCAGCTCGGCCTCGCTCAGCTCGTAGCTGACCGCCAGCAGCAGCGGCAGCTCCATGGCCTCGCCTGGCCGCAGCACACCCGCGCAGGACAGAAGGCGCTCCCGCCGCCACTGGAGGCGAGACCCGGCCCGGGGCGGTGCCTTCCTCTTCTAAACTTCCGGAGCGAAGCAGCGCGGAGCTTGGTGGGGAGCGGTGTGTGTGCTCACGTTTCCGACTGCTGTTGAGCCCCTTCTTGAGCAAACGGAACCTGCTAGTGCGGATGCAAAGGTCTTCCTCTGCCCGGGCTTTTCCTGCAGTCGCTTCTCGCTGGTTCCCAGGCACTCACAAACCACTGTTATTTTAATACAAGGAGAAGGAAGCTTTTATAACGCCACTGATTCGCCTTCCTCCTTGCGGGCCTTCTGGGGTGCTGCCAGAAAAGGCAGCAGACTCCCTGCAGGCGTTCGGCCCCTAACAGCCACCAGCCCTGGAAAACAGCTCCCTTCCCACCTGTCCCACATCTGCGGAAGACAGTTCTACCGGCAGGAGCAGGCACTGTGACATGGCATAGGGTCCTGGGATGCTGCACCACCTTCACAACACCTTCTGGTGCAGCACTGTGGATAGATGGTATTTCACAATAGGAGGGGAGAGATTTTACCAACTGGAATTTCATCCTTCTGAAAACAAACCTTAACACCTTACTGCTCACTTTGAGCCAGAGAGCAACCCTCAGCGCATCCATACTCTCTAATAAAGAACCAGTGTTCTTGCTAAGCACTGATTTGAAACCAGCATCCCTTCCGTCCTGAAAAATCAAGTAAAAAACAGTTTAACCATATATTAAACAGGAATCTGTACATTGTTATCACAGAAATGCCTTATCAATGTTCAAAACCCTTTGCAAGATACTTGGTTACGCATGGCAAGTTGGGTCAAAGGTGTAAAGAATTCAAAAAGCAAGGCACTTTTCAACAGGCCATAAGCTGACATGTCCTCAAGACATGTTAGAACAAGATCTTCCTAGCAAAGAGACTGAAGGAGATATGGATCCATCTTTGCGCTCACATATCTGGACCAATCAGGCTAAACACAAAGTGGCTACACATACAAAACTAACGTAGAAGACTGAGGCCAAGCTCAGGAGACATGTCCAGAATAACATTTCGCCTAGCTAGGAATGTATGGTTGGCATCCACAAGAGTCAGCCACGTTTGGAGCCTGGGGAGTTCCAGTGGCTGTCAATTAGAGTGACAAGCAAAGGCACACTTAAAGAAAGGACACATAAAAATTAGTATCTGGGAATTCCCAAAGATCTCACTTATATTTTTCAGCACATTGCAAAGAAGTAATTGCAGATCAAACATGCCATTCTCTGTTCATAATTTGAAATAGCTCTAGTTGAAAAGAGGCAGATTTGAATAATTTCTGAGAGAATGTGCCCATGTTATTTAGGGGTCAGAATAAAAAGGCTGGCCAGCAAGGGCTGAACACTCAACACCTCCAAAAAAAAACGTAGCACTGGACACCCTGCTGTACAGCTTAATATCCTTAATGGCATGTATTTTGTTTCCACCTCTCCCTGGTCTTCAAATTTCCTGCAGGAGATCTTAGAGATCACAGAAACAGCCAGCAGTTCAACCAATCTGAACTCATCAGTACCTGAATTTACACCTCTTTGAGAACTGAGCACACCCTCACACAGATGGTCAGAATACTCAGGTGGTGGGAATACTCACCACAGCCTGTGCAATGGGAGAAGCTGGCAGGCAGCTGAACACAGGCAGGCTCCTCACACGTGCCACCAGCCCATCCCAAGAGCAGCACATTTACAAGTCATCCTAAAACCATTTGGGTGGAGAGAATGACAAACTTCCCACAGGAGGTGGGCATAAAGAGCTCTCTGGGAAACTGCTGTTAAACTGAAAGAGTAAGTAGCAAAATGTGAGTGACTGGGCAAGGATTCATGCCACTGGACAACATTATTTCTTCTTCTTCAGCTAACAGTCCTCTCCAACTCTTGTAAATGTTTTCCTTTTCAAATAGTACTACTCTGATCTTGTCTGCTTTCAGTTTAAGTCTGCAGGACTTTAACTCACCAACTTTTCTTTCCTACCAGACTTCTGGCTCCATTTTGTGGTGGCAGTGCTTCTGCTGTCTGAAACCAAAACAGAATTAAGTCCCATGTTTGTTATGACTGGATTTGGCCTCCCAGCCATGAGCTGGGAGGAAAGAAAAGGCAAAGTAAAAAACAAAGCTGAGGGCCTTCAGAGAGAAAAAGTGATTGCCCCTCACCATTCTCTAGTCTGTACTACAGAGAAAAAAGAGTCAGGAAATTGCAGAACCAACTTCCTTCTTACCACTCAGCTCTGTGGGAGGGACACAAATCCGTGCAAAAACCTACCAGCCACACTTTGCTCAGAACCACAAAACTCAAAGTGTGTTTTCTCCTTCCCTGATTGCTGCATGACCTACGTATAAATTCACAGTATGGCTGTTTTCTGCAGTTCCTTAGAGGATTTTGATGGGTTTTTCTCTTCCTCCTAGTAGGTCTCCATCAGCAAGCGATAATGCTAACTAATGGAGGTGGCTGGATTTTAATAGGAAGAACAAAATACCAAATCAATTTAATGACAGAATGTGACTGATTAGCACCCCCTATAGCCCCTTCCCACCCCTACTGAGTGGAGGATATCTCAGAGGAGAAGGGCAAAAAACATACCATCTCAGGGAGGAACAGATCATAAAGAAAGCCCAATTTACCTCAACACCAGGGAGATTGGAGGGTGACCTTAGTTTTAGAGAAGACATTTGCACCTGTGAATCACCAGGTACCCCAAAACAATTAACAAGGAATAATGTCTTCCTGAGCAAGCCAGACTGGCATGGAGGGTGTGGATACATGGCTCACCCCAACCCAACATAAAAGTATAAAACCTGGACAACTGATAAAACATTTAATCTTTGAAAAGAGCAATGGGCTTGAGCTGGCTTCCACCCGCGTTCCACCATGACTGGGGATCTCTGGTGTCACGATGGTGAGCACACCTATGTAGCTGTCTCACCCTACTAAATCAAAATCCCATGTAGCACCAAATGTACCAAATAAGTAAATTTGATATCCAATTCCTCCTCATGTAGAATAGCTGAAAGAACTTGGTTTGAGTGTATTGAACTCTGACACAGAAATATGAGAAACAGAAATGCTATAGATTCACAACTTCACTCCTGGAGCAGCTGCCACCTTCCAGAAAGTTTCTGACAGAGGAAGCAGTTACTGAATGGCCCTACTGGCATCAGCTACCATTATCATGGCAGTCCTGAACTTGCTCTTTCCTACCATCTCTCCAGCTGCTCTTGAAGGGATATCAATCTGCTGCTCCTCGGGGTGGCTGCCAACAAACACTCCAACAAGAGCAAAATGACTTCTGCTGAGGTAAAAGTGTTTGTCATGCTGACTGTCCCTCAGAAAGTTCATTCAAGAGAGGAACACACCACAAACCAAGGTGATATAAAAACAAAGAGAATTTATTAAAATAGAAACAAGATTACAGATCTTCAGTATTCCACAGTCATTCATGACACTGTGCCTGAGAAATAACAAAATAAGAACCTTTACTATTGAAAAACGTATACAGCTGGACTGCTTATTCAAGTAAGTGATTAACATAAACCAAACCAAATATTTAGAAGAAATGAACCCAACTAACATAATCGTGGGGCTTTGGTCCTTTCTGGAGCAGGATGTTATTTTCCATGAACAGTTATAGCTTCCAAAGACAGACAATGATCCACCTCTGGGTAAGGCAGTTACAACCTTACACGTGCTGCCTGGGAATGGGTCCAGCATTCTGAATCTGTTATTTTTTTTCAGATTTCAGGGACTTAAAACAACTCAGACACAAATGGGACTTCACTGACATTCCCAGTAACTCTTACTATACTACTTGAAAGTGCTTTCTCACTTGAAACCCAGACTGAACATACTCCACTGCTTCTGCAGGACAAAAAGGCAGATGATCTGTAGTTTTCCACAGCCTTACCTGACTGCTACAGATCCAGGTGTCGGAAGACTGATTCAATATGGAAGTCGGAAAATTTAGGTCCCATGCCTCCTTAAAAGACTGGGGCAACTACATTGATCCAGATCATTTCTCATGTAAATTCTCTTCCCTGTCAAAGCCCACTCCAGATGTCATTCCTAACCGAGTGTACTCTTACTTGTCTAATTTTCATTGTGGAATTTCAAAGATCAATCGCTTCAGTAGTGTTGATGTTATCTTTGGCATCTGCTTACATCCTTCTAATTCTCTTCGTGCCACTTCGTCGTTCACTTCTGTCAGGATGGCTGTGAAATCCACACCGCTTGAACAAAAACCAAGAGAAGTTACATTGAAACACATGGTACTTGCAGTTTGGCCAAGAAGGTGAGCTGTGTTTGCTCCAATAAAGTGGTATCCCAGGGAAGGCTGGTACCTTCCCTCACCCTATTGCCACTGAAATTGCACATTCCATTGAATAACCACAGAATTCAGTGTGTTTTGGGGAAATAAAAGCAACCTCCATGTAGCATTGCTTTGATTACAGCCAGAAGAGGTCACTAAGATGAAAGAGAGACAAACCTATACATTCTCCATGTCTTCTTCTGGACACCATGAGAAAGTGATATCTGAAGGGAAATTCTATTTTCTAAATGAAGTTTATGAGGGGATGGGTGGGAGGCAGTAATGAAAATTATGACAGAACACCGGGGTTTTTTGTCTGTGTAATCACACAACAAATTCACCTCTAATCAGTTGTCACTGGAATAAAAATCATTTATCAGTCAAAAAATGTTAAAAAACACACATACACACACTTGTTTGTGTGTAATGTTGCAGCATTACAACCCTGGTTTTGTCACAGGAAAACTGTGTCACTTATACTTTGGCCCATCTGTAGAAGATTAATAATGCCCAATTTCAAAATAAATACTGTTCTCCACTGTCCTGCAGGTGAAAAGCATTAACTGCACGAATGCAAAACACTGTGCTTCAGCACTGCATGCTTAAGTATGCACATCTGCACAAATGCACAAGAAATAAAAATAGTACTTACAGTGGGCAAAGCAACTTCATCTTCTCACAGAGGGATTGAATGTAAACACTGCCAGTCCTACGACTGCGGTAGGACAAATAGTCCTCCACTGTAGCCATGCCAATCAGGATATCAGCCTTATCAGGAATGGAAATTGAAGGCACAGCATCCACCTCAAGATGTCCAGAAGAGTCTGGTTCCAGTGTAACAGATGGATGGCCTAGAGAGCCTTGGCAAGCCTGGATGATAAACACCTTGGGTTTTCCAGCAAGAGAAGGACAATTAGTTCCAGTGAAGCAGGAGACTAAATCTTCAATATTTACACACACATCATCAATGCCTTTTATTTTGTCTTTTTCACCATGGGACAAAATGAAGCAAACAAAACAGTCCATGTTTCTATGATCTTTTTTGCTGTATTCTTTGACTGTCTCTTTTATTTTTTTTCCTTCTAGATTCATGTACTCAACTGTCTCAAACTGAAGCCACTCAAAGACACTCTTCACAGCATCTGGGGAAAAAAATCAGAAGGAACTTGTTAAACATACACGGTGACAAGGAAGATGCTGAAACATCAGTGTCTGTGTGGTAGATCAGATATTAGCAGAAGTGTTCAGATCCCACAAATAAACTCACCTGACTGGCTCATAGCTTGCCAAATCCTATTAGAAAAACCCAAATGCCTAATTTGCCTAATTTTATTTTTTTTTTAAACACAACTGCGTTAAGTATCATGCTATTTAAACAAAAACAGGTTTCAGATTCTATGATGTATTGGTACAAATTAGTGAAGTTTACTATGTTAAAGCAAGCTTTAACTATGCATTGCATAGTAGTCTGAGGTGCCTAAGAACAACACTTGGCAAGCTAAAGAAGTACCACCTCTTTAGAATGACAAATTCTGCCACTCTTAAATGAAGTAGGTCCCTGATTCTGTGAGAATGATCGATGCAGCAAGAAGGAAGTCAGAGTAACTCACAAATGCTATGAAGACTTCTCAGCAAATGGTGGCCTAATTGTTGTGTGGGCAGAGAGAAAGTAGCTGGGAAGGAAGCAGCCTATAAATGGGCTGGACAGAGTTAAAGCATCTGTGACATGTCATTTCATGAATCTGATTTTACTTTTTTGCTCTTGTTTATCTTAAAAGTGACTTTCAGGAAGACAGGCTTTAAGGAAAATTACAGAGCATTTATTTGAGCATTGAAGAGAATTTGAGGACTTAAAAATATTTTTCTATGATAGCTAAGAATTAAAAACAATCAAAAAGTGAAAATGTGGAAGAATAATCACTTTTTCACTAGTTGTACATATAACCAATTAAGACAATGCTTTTTGCCTAGAACAAAAAATAGATCCTTCTTTAAGCCATCAGTTAAATGTTGGAAGAGGAATATTTCCAATTGCTACAGTGATTGTCACTCCAGTCCCTCGAGGCCAAGGAGTACCATGGACATGATTCTTCTTCACAGCAAAGATTAGATAATTGTTTTGGGGAATTATCAGCAAAAAAACCCATACCAGTAATTGGATTTAAAAAGTACTTACCTCCATCTTGCAACGTTCCCTCTCTATTGTAACGTGGATTTTTAAAAATGTGGTTGTTAAGAATCAAACAGTAACCATGGGGGTTATTTTTCATCTTATATATTTTCCCATACTGCAGAAACAAAAAAAAAAAGCAGGTAGGAAAGCAGAGCCAAACATTCAAAAGAGAAATACATTATATACAGATTGCTGGTCCATCATAATTCAAGCACAAAAAAAAATCACAAAGGCCAAGAAAACAAGAAAGGAAAAGCCTAAGGATACAATCTAGCTACAGAGGAGAGGAATCTGCATTGTCTCCCTGAACCCCTCCTCCTCTCGCTCTTTGGTCAGGATATGATTTTGACGTGGGAGAAAGGATCCAGAAACGCAAATTTGTATGTGCTTAGGAAAAGTTCCTGCACCCCACCCTTCCCTCTGAGGGTCCTTGTGCAATTCCAGTGAGGTAGTGGGTTCTGCTATTCCCTTCCCATCTGTCCGGGAGTATCTTGGCCAGGACTTTAATGTCCCAGTCTCCATTACTGTTAAGATTGGTTTCTTCACTCAACTGTTTATTCATTTCTTTCTTAAAAGGTTGCTGACAACCAGGTCCCCACAAAGAAGGCTTGGTCTTGTTTGGAAAATAGGAATTGTTCCAAGGCCTACATATAGAGCCAGAACCCCTCCACCTTGGCTGTTCCACCTGCTTAGTGTTATGAATTTATGCTGCCTCTCCCAGGAGTTGGATAAATACTTTAAGGGTAATCTTGAGGTATTTCTCACCTGGTGTGCTGCCCGCCCCTCTGCTCCTTGTTCCCCTGGATGGGCAGACACAGACACGGGATAGCGGACTTCTTCCCTAGAATAATGTTCTAGGAAGGAAAAGATAAACAAACCATTTTAGAACTAAAAGGGTAAACTGTCTCACTGTGCATATTTCACTATTCAAAAACTCAGAACAAGGAGTGAGGTGGAGGGGGTTTTCACCCCAGTGAGACACCAGCATTTTGTAGAGCTGGGCCAAGCACGGCTCCAGTTTCACAGACTACTGGTTATTATAGAAGCTGTGCAGGGTTGTGCTCCATTGCTTCTCTGCTCTTTTATTGGTACCAAGGTAGAGATAATAAAAGGTTGAATGTAAGTAGCCATCCCAGGCAAGCCATTCACCAGCATCTCCACTCTGGGATATATAAGTGAAATAAGAGACCCATTTTTGTACAGTAGTACAAAATGCAGGCTCATTTACTTCGGAGGATACTGTCTCTTCTCCAGAGAACTTTACTGTGTGGGTGGGTGCACCACAGATGTAAAATACCAGCATAATGAAAGATCTCCTCAAAGCACTTACTTGAATATACTTTTTTGAAAAAAAGTGAAGGAATCATCAAATCTATGACTCTAACCAAGGAAACAAAATCACAATACCCATTTTACAAGTTACAAAAATGTGCTTAAATGACATTTAATTGTCAGGGCAACAAGATCTACCCAACATGCTTTCTTTCTGCTTATCAAGAGGACAAAATATTAACAATACTACTGGAAAGCCATTCCCCTGTCACAGGACTTGCTTGCACCAGCCTCCCTTGGCAATTACCTTCTGCTCTTTTAGAGACACCAGCAGAGGATAGTAGCACAAAGACGTGAAGGGAAAACTAGTTGGTAGCACTGCAGGGTACTGCATGGACTGTTTAAATGTATCTGAGGAAACACACGTCCCGACGCATTCAGAAAGAAGTTGTTATTGACTGAGTCATCCTGTTTCCCAAAGGAACACCCAGCTGTGGTGCCAGAAGGCACACCTCAGCTGCAACAGCACAGATATACTGAAGTCCTTGAAATTTCCCGTCTGGTTACAGAAAGCTACACTTTGGCCAAGTGCCTGGTTTTCAGGGACTTTCCTTTGACTGAGAGCAAAGGGCCTGGCTAACAGAAGATAATGCTGACAACCTCCCAACACCGGCTTCCCCAAGTCAGCTCTCACTTCCAGTCTCTTATAGTGACTTGGAAGTTATGCTGGTCCAAAACCAGCACTGCACTTTTTCCTGAACAAATAAATTGCATTTAAGGCAAAGAGAAGGCAGAAGAAGACTATTTACAAGGCACAGAACATATTTCAAGGATAGATACAAGATCCCATGATGGGATAATGAAGTAGCAGAAAGCTTCAGAAGCCAAAGTTCTCCAGAGCTGTTCTGCCTATCCTAGGATACCACTGATGCCAAATCAAGGCATCACCCTAAGGTCTCTCCCTTATTTCTGGACTTCTAAGCTGCCAAGGATGGAGCCACAAAAACCACAAAAGACCCCAGCTCTGTTCTTAAACAGCAGATTAAATAAATTTACCTTTCTTTTTTTCTTCATAGGCATCAATTTTTTTCTTTAAGTCAGCTCTAAATCCCTGTAATATATCTTTCAGCATTGTCAGGTTATCTTCTTTAATTATCCCATTTATTTCCATTTCCAGAAAGACCTGCAGCATTGACTGGTAAGACAAAAACACATAACCCAAACTCATCCAGTGACCTTTGATAACTGCAGTATCAGGCACCTCTGCAACAGGGCAGAAGACAACATCCTCATTCCCAGAGACTGACCAGCTAAAGACCAATTACTTTTTCCTCCAAACCTCATTAAAGCAAGGGTCAAGATACAATGCAACTGAATAAACACTAAGGTTAAAGCAGGACAATTAGAAATTGCCAATAACTAGGCTATCCTGCTTTGTTTCAGCAGTACAAAGCACTGATGAGGGTAACATGACATCCTGTTGTGCTTTGTGTTCTGATGAAGTGATGTTAAGTCCTCTAGCTATGCCATTTTGCATTTTCTATTATAGAAAAGCTGTCCAGCACTAATTTTGTTTATTAAAGCTCAATTGTCCACCAAGTTGGAGGTAAATCTGCTAATTTTCCTGCAGGTGTCACAATACAAATAGGACTTTTAAGGAAGGTTCTTAATAATACCAAGCATTTTTATAACACCGCTCATTACTTACAAATATTAAACTAGCTCACCGAACTTCTTAATACTTTTGGAGGAAAGTTAACAATATGTTGTTACTCCAAAGTACAGTAAAGAAGAAAAATTACCCACTGACACAAAAATTTATGGTTGAACTCACATTTTCAGACGATTTTCTGTCTCCAAAACATCATTTTTCCTTTAGCAAACATCACTCTTCTTAGGTATAGCATATGTCTTATAAAGACATTTGTCTTATAAATGCCAAGCAAAGATGAAAGGAAGAGCATGATGGATTTTGCAAGACAAGATTAAGGAAACAGGTGGTGGAGAGAAAATAGAATCAGAAGAGCAAGATAAACAAAGATACAATGAAAAAAATAAGGGCCCATTCTTTCACACAGCAGCTATTAGCTAACATCACAATTCTTTCAAAGATTTTTGTGACAGCAGACTGCTTTCTCTTTACTCCCTTCTTAAAAGAACTAGAGGACTCTGAACTAGCCTTGCAAAAAACTTCTCAAGATCACTTGTCATACAGCATTTTCCTGAAGCTTGTTCTTTGGTAATTGTTTTTGGAGCAGGAACTTCACACTTCTGACATCTTCTGGAGTCAAGTCCTCTGCAATTCCATACAGCAGTTGCCTGACAATAAAGAATAGAAAGACCTTCAAGAAAGCTATAAGAAGTAAACACCACAATTAAACATTTGAACTGCAAAATGTAAAACTCACAATGGCAGGAATTCATGTGTAATAAACATAGTTATGCTGGGATATTCACAAGACAACAGTGCAGAGAGAAAAGACGGTTGACACTGAACTGTTGCATTGTGCCTGTTTCTGTGCTCACCTGTAAGCTGACACCTGTGCCCTGCCCGGGACCTGCAGCTCTCTCTGCATCTCCTCCCGGCTGGAGCCCAGGTGGGCACTCAGGAGGTCGATCCGACCGATCCGGTAGAGCAGCTCCTTGAGGAAGGACACGTTCCCCACCCCGATCATGTCTTTCTCCTGCAACACTTCGAAGAAGGCCTTGGGCTCCTGGATGGCTTCCAGCTTCCTCCTGGGGACATGCTCCAGGCTGAGGAACTTAAGAGCTGACAGTTCATCTGTGACCAAAGCCTCAGAAACTTCAAAAAGCAGTTTGTGGAAGTCTCTACTCATTTCACATCAGGATTTGGATCTAAACACAAACAGCAGTTGATTTCATGTGTCAGCAAGACTAGTGCAACAACATGATTTATGTAACATGTATCACATTACATAGAATAGCCCAAAATAAATACGTGCAATCAGAAGTATTTCAATAGACAGAGGCTGTCCTGCTATCATAGCTTTGATGCTTAGCTCTTTCAGTTCTCTGGACTTAACAAAGAATATTAAAACCTCTGTACTAAGTAACATTACCAGAGAAAGTCATAGATCGTGCTTGCCTCGTACATTGTGTCTAGACAGTGGGAAGTACCAATGTACAGGATGTACAATCCTGGCAGGCTGCTGCTGGTTTTGTTTGGGTTTGGGTTTTTTTGAAGTTTGATACCATTAGGGAGAAACAGCCACTTGCTGTCTGAAATATAGACTATGTAATAAATGAGACTGCCAAATTTTACACCACAACAAAGGTTTTACATCATAACAGAGGCAAGAGTCCACATGATTATAGCTACTCTAAACTATCTGGCTTCTCCTTTCATTTTTTTACTGCTTCAGGTCAGCAGACCCACAGCATCTCTTCCTGTTTTGGTTTATCTGCATCAAGTAAAACTCAGTTCCCAGCTCTCAATTAATTTGTAATATTAAAAGCAAATACAGATCATGTCAACCCTTTTAAAAAGGCCGGAAGAATACCTATCAAACTATCTTTGTTTCGCTGAGCATGAAATACTCCCTCCCTTCTCCTCCACTTTCTCCATCAGCTTTAGAAATACTAAACTTGGCTTATGGATTCAACTTTTGAGCACAAGAGAAAGTTAGAAAATACCAAGCGCTAGCCTTCCAACTATTTCCCCCTGACACTTAAAGGACCTGCTTCTGCTGATGTGATGACTCATGGGCATGTTGCTGTCTGTTATAAATTCTTGTCAGGCTGAACAAAGACACCGCATGTGTCAGGAACTCATTTTTTGATTGTACCATCTTCTTAACTGCGGCAACCAGCCCAATATTTAGACTCAAAAGGGCTAATGTGCCCTTAAATTTATACAATACACTTCCACAAGAGTGGAGGCTAACAAACCCTTAATTTTGCACAGTACACTTCACAACTCCCACAACAAACTCCTCAAAAGGTGCTGGCTCACAAGCCACAAAAATCTCCACAAGCTCCCCCCTCCCACAGCGAACTTCAAAATGGAATATGGGGTAAAACACTATCGCTGTGCAAGCCAAGAAAGGGAAGAAAGCAAAGGATACCACCAGTCCTTAGATCCTGTGTTGATGCTGCCACATGGATCGTCTGGAGATGGAGAGAGACAGAGAAAAGAGAGGGAATAGAGGGGGGAGGGGTGTGTGCCCTATCCATGTCCTGCTGTAGTTAACCTGGTGCATGCCCATTATCTAAATCAGCCTGGTTGTGCAGTTTGTTCACGTGTGCACAGCCAGCTCCCAGGAAGCGAGCTGGGCTGGCGGGACAGAGCACGAGTCTCAGGGCGGAGCAGGGCGTTGGCTCAGCACAGCGCTGGCCACCGCGACAGGACCCTCTCCTCTCATCACACCTTTCACACCAAATACTCAGAATGTTTGAGACAGAAAAGTCGACAATGACCAAAGAGAACTTCCTACTGGAATACTGCAATCCATTTTACTTACTGCTACTGCAAATGTTTCAATACCAATACTCCAAGGTAGCCCGGCTGACTAACTGGTAATAATAATTAGCAGACAGTTGTATTCTGCTCTCCTCCAAGGACCACTCTACAGCAAAGGAGCTTTTTGTGGCATGCCCTCGGTCAGCATTCTGTTGGTTAGCAAGATTAATTTACAACTGAATCTTAAACCTTTGCATCTCAAATAAACTGATAAGACAGCACAACACGTTGTGACTCAGCACATACAATTAATGTTCTGCCCCAAAATACCGTTTCCTTTAAATCCATTCAAACCGAACTTTTAAACAGGCAAGAATCCATATAATTCAGCCCGTATAAACCAGTAGTATATGAATGTGCTTAACCTCACGATTCAATGATTACCTGACTTTATATTTCTACCACCACACAGGAAAGAATAATATTTTCTTGGTAGCTAGTTATGAAGTTATCTTCTTTCTCACATAAATCATGCCTTTCATTTAAGATACAAGGGATATTGCTAATAAAAGCAAATCTTTCTTGTAAAGGGAATTTTCATTTTATTTCTCAAAGGCTGTACGTTTCAAACCCATCAAATTATTGCAGTTAGAAGGGATGTGCCACCTATATGCTACATTTAAGCCTGTCTGTAATTACAGGGAGCACAATTAAAACAATATTTAACTGCCACTTTTTCTCCCCATTTACTAACTTAAAGACACAACTGATACAACAAGTAAAATTAATAATAATAGTAGTAATAATAATAATAATAGTTTTACATCACTTACATGGGAGGACAGGCCGAAGGAGTGCTGGAAAAACTCTGAAAAATGTGAGACAGCCAGTCTCTAAAGTTCCAGGAAAAGTACTGCCTTTTATATGATACGGTATTGTCATATGACTTACAGGAACTATGTTACAATGGAATAAAATGTTAATAAAGGAGGACATCCCTACTTCACACTTCCATTTTCAGAGAACTGATTATTACGGAACTTGTGAGAAAAAAATGGTAAACAAGCCATGAAAGTAATCAGGTTTTGCTTTTAAGGCAACACACTAAGCAGCATACCTAGTGCTTTCTAGCAAAGAGCACAGCTCAGCTCTTTTGCTCTCATACACAAATCCTAATTAAAAGACAGTGTGAGATGGCTGAATAAATTATATATTTTCATTTAAAATATCTCAGTCCCACTGTCCTGCTGTGTCACTAGATCTGCCATGACTTACCTCCTTTCTCCGAAGTCCCTCCCCAACTCACCCCAGCTTATTTTTAACAGGAAGATACTTCTTAAATTAAAACAAGTCAACTATTGGCACCAAATTCAGTAGCAGCACTCAGTAAATATAGGGAACTCAACAACTAAACATTCTTCTGAAATTATTTATGTAATACACTATTCCGTTTAGAGGAGAATTTGAACAATAATTAACTTTTTACATCTTCACTCTCTTTAAAGTAAAGAACTCAGCCTTTGATGAAAAGGTTCCCAGCACACAAGTCACTGGTATCTTCCAAGCAGCAGGAAACAGAACAGCGCTCAGTATGGCTGCCAGACTCTCAGAAAACTCTCAAGGCAGCATTATGAAGAGAGAGTTAGGAGCGCCAGAATTTGTTAAAATTTTGCAATGAAAACAGCCATTCATTGATTTCAACCTATCTATTTCTACAAACTCAAAATTATAACACACCCTTTGATAGAACGAGGCATACAAATTCCTTTCAAAAGGCACACTCTGGTAACAGATCAGAAAACCTTGTTTCAGTGGCAGGAACTGCGCCGTCATCCAAAGGCTGGGAGCAGCACAGAGGAACACCCCAAGTACTCTTTCATCTTCAGGTCCACAATGTTTATCTCCATGTCATTCCAAGTCTCAGCATCTCTTTCCCTCCATCATTTCTTCTGTGTTTTACCTGAACCAAGACTTCAGCTGCAGTCTCAAAGAGCCGGCACGCCGTGATGTGCACTGTGACAAACAGATAATGGCTTCTCCTCTTATATAGCAGTTTGAAGGACCACCCCTTTTGGCACTATTAGTTTCACTTTTGATTTCTTCCTGTCTCACCCTTCCTGGAAATGTTCCTGTCCTTTTGTTAAATTAGTCTCCCCGATTTCCCTCGGCTCCCCTGCACTCTGGTTTCCCCCAGAACTGCCTCAGTGACCCAATCTTTTCCTTGTACAGCCTGCCAAAAATTCATCTCCCTAGAAAGGGTGTTCTTGAGGAAGAAAAACTGCTGAGGCTCCTGCCTGCTCAGCAGCTGTAGTGACTGTGGCCACTTCTGCAGTGGCACAAGGTGGCATACACAGCTCCTGCACAAAAAATGACAGGAGGGACAGGATACTAGAAATTGATTTCCACTTTAAGATCATGACCATGCCAAGATACCAACTTCCCCAGAAGGCTCTTTTTACACTAGTTCCATTTAAATCTGTCTATATAGGGGCTGCACAAGATACAACCCTTCCTTAATTCTGTAGGTGGAGAGCACACACACATTCATGTGTCTGTATGCTATCAGTAAGCCTCAACAGCAACCGGCCACGTTTGTTTGTTTGTTTGACACTGGTTTCTTTCTGGCACAGCTCTGTGTCACCGCAGTTACAGGGAAGGTGTACCGTGTGGACAGCAAGGAGTGATGAGTATCTAAGCTGTACAACACCGACCCACTCTCCCCAAGAGTTTCAATCTTCTGCCTCACAATACAGTGCAGGAGATCACACAGCAATGCCCAATTGGCTGGATGGCAGCTGCAGTTCCAGTGCTAAGCCTGCCCTGCCTTGGGGCTTGTGCTGACAAGTACCGCTGCATGCACCCAGGTATTACAGCGTGCAGCCACGTAAACACAGCCCTCAATGCACACAAGTAAAATAATCACACTAAATAGGCTAAATCAGGGTAGCGGAAACTTTGTTTAAACAAACTTCTTATGAGCAAGGGAGACTTTAGCAGTCTTTCACACTTCACAAGTGTGGATCCCTCCCCCCTAGGGAACTCAAGGCAGAAGTCAGCTCAGACTCTTTCTCACTGCCCTTCCCTGCCTATGATTTAACTGGAGATTACCCAGGCAGAAGTTTGTACAGAGAAAGCAAGATAGCATGATGACATTCCCTGTCTATCAAACTAAAAATGAAAACAAGATCCTGCAAAACAAGGTCAATGTCTGCTCCATCTTGATAAAAATTCATTTATTTCCTAAATATGCAAAATGAGTGCATCAAGCTTGAACAGTAACTGCAAGCCAGAAACATCACAATTCCATCCCAATATTATATATTCCACTACAGGACAATACATTTTTCTTATCTGTGGCATAAATGGAACTTCAAGTGTGACAGCCATGCCAACACAGAAGACTTAAAATGCAGTGGGTCACACAAGTACCACTTCATTATCATAAAGGGACCATCATGTTTTGGAAAACTGGATACGTTTCAATGCTCTGTATGATGCAAAACTCCCCTCCTAAAAATAGTGCAAGCTAGAAACAGCATCTGATAGCACTAGACAGTACTCTCTCAAATCTTCACCTTAAGGTATTGCTAATCAGGTATAACAATGAGCGTTTTGATAAGGTTTCACTTTGGCTTAAACCCTGAAGCAGTTAAAACCTCACTGATTCATGCAGCCAAACAAAGTGTGGGAATCAGTCAGAAACGAGGATAAACCTTACCCCAATATATGATTTTTATCTCACCAAGCTCTTAAAAAGTATGAATTTAATGCAGTAACAGGAACGACACATTATGTATGTGTCTTTCTCATAACAAAACAAAATAGCATTATTTCAGTTAACTCACAAAATTATTTTAGCAGCTTAGTCAATAGGAGCCTTGTTTCTCAAATGGCTGCATTTTAGATCCTAAACCAACAAACGATAATTAAAAAATGTAATGCTTAACAAAGTTAATCTGACTGCTGTATTTCATAGCATGCAAATCTTCTACCCTGAATTTTCTCAGAAGTGATGGGGAAATAAAAGTTCACAAGGTTTCACAGAGGGAATAATGGGCAGCATTTCGGGCTTTACTCAGTTTTGGAAAACTTCATTGTACATGAAGTTTATGTTAGCTCTTTGAGGGTATCAGTGTGCACTGTGGAACAAATTGCTGATTTCAGTTGGTAACTGGTTCTTTATTAAGTTTCATTAGGGAT
Organism: Pachycephala philippinensis; assembly: GCA_013397055.1. Classification (NCBI taxonomy): domain Eukaryota; kingdom Metazoa; phylum Chordata; class Aves; order Passeriformes; genus Pachycephala; species Pachycephala philippinensis. The sequence continues at coordinate 167,380 of VWZT01000383.1, forward strand.
AGAAGAAATCCTTTTCCACTTACTACTTAAGGTTTTGTCTCTTCATTCCCACTTTTTTCTCTCTATGAACATAGCTAGTGGATTCAGAAACAAGATTTAAAATTGTTAGCCTGCAAAATAAAACATGATGAGACTAAACCAGACCATTAACAATCCTGGTTTAGATATGAAAGCTTCCCCAATGCTGCCAGAAACAACCTTTTGTATCTGCAGCCTGTGCAGCTACAAAAACGTTTAACATGACAGAAGCATGGTTCTTCCAAAACTGGTAACTCTGAATACATAGATGATGTACCTGGCTGGCACATGGATTGTTTTAATTGTATCTCCTCCAGTTTCACAGTTTGTTTGACAAAAAATTTATGAGGCCCTGCATCGAAGCTAACAGATCCATGGGGTTTTGGGTAACTGTCTTAAAACAGGTAGTGTGATGAACTGCATTTAAATGAGATGATAAAATGATGTGTTTTAAAAGCCTTGATGTTGCTCTGAAGGAGGAGGGGCCGTAGGTATTGGGAATATAAGTTTTCTTCTTAAGGTATATGCTGGTTGTGGCATTTGCTTCTTTGTCCCTGAAGGGCTAACACGTCTGGCCACATCTTCGTTAACTTGTGTAAGAATTGACAAAATATCTTCACCCCTACAGCCAAAAGGAGAGCAAAAACAACCAAAAAAATTACTTATTAGTGAGCAGATGGCAATCCACTTAACATCTCCCTGACCAGCTAGAAGATACAGTATGAACATTTAAAACACAAAAAAGAAAACACATCCTTTTCTCCAAATTTCTCTTTTGTCCTCATTTGAGTCATATTAAAAACATAAGACCTTTTCTTGCTCTGTCTTGCTTAATTCAACCAGTAAAGAAAAATAGTGGAGTATTTTTACCTATATCCACTCAAGAAACTGCACTGCCTAAAGATTATAGCCATGAGGTTTTGAGTGTTTTTTCACAATAAACTTCACATTCTTCAGATTACATGTATGGTACTAGCAGTGTTAAAGTAAATTTATCAGTGTAAAATCATCAGTTTAGCTAATTCCGTCCACCTTAGAACATGGGTGGGTGTTCCTAGATGAACTGCCTTTGGAGAAGAAAAATTTACTCAGAGCACTAAGTCAAGTATTTACCTTGGTACCAACAACTGTAGCTTGCTGCAGAGGGCCTGAATATACCAAGTACCCTCTTTAATGTGCCGGAAGGAGACATAACCATCAACTGTGGCCATGCTTAGGAGGAAATCGGCCTCTTCAGGAATACTTTCAAAAAGAGAAAAGCTCTCTTGCATGGAAGACAAGTCAGGAGTTTGTGCATCAGTATCAACATAGACAGGATGCTGTACTTTGTTACCCTGGCATGCTTGGATAAAGAAGAGTTTGGGTTTTGCAGCCAGCTGGGGACATTGTTTGGCACTGAAGTGGGACATAAGCGTGCGTATTAATACAAGTTTCTCATCTGTCCCGTAGATTGCTCCCGACTGTCCATGAGACAGAATACAACATATAAAACAGTTCCTGTCTTTGTGATCTTGTACATGCTGCCAAGTTTGCATGAGACTTCTAATATCCTCAGACGTCAGATCTGTGTAAGTCCTCACATCCAGACCAAGCCATGTGAATACTCTCTCCAGTTGCTCTGTAAATAAATGAAGGATAAAAGGAAAATTTAAGGCAAGAGAAGAACATTTTATTAAGTCACCAGGCAAGCTAATCTTACACCCTGACACTTCTACAGATTCATCCTCATACTAGTACCAATTCAAGGCTAACTGGAATAAAAAAAGATGGCATCAACTCAAACACGGAGTTCCTGGGTTTTTCTAGAAAAGGTGCAGAAAATAGTGTGTACATTGTCATTGTAAGTGAGCACATAAATGACACTTGAAAACACAAAGAATCTGCCCTTCCCCAGTTTCAGATAAGATCTTTCAAAAACTTCCTCACATCACTATTTTCCAGTTGCAGTTTTGATTGTTAAGAGTTCCATACATAAGAGATAAATAGAGAAAACAGAACAAGTAAGAAGTATGCACAGAGTTGCTTGATTATGGAATTCTGCTTTATATTAGGTAGAATGATGGTTTAATTTAGTTTAGTTTTAGTTCTTTACTATAGCTGTAGATAAAGGATAAGTAAAAAGAGATTCTTAAAATTATTCAAGAATGATCCAACTGAAAAACCCAGTGGTTACTTGTCCTTTAACCTTTCCTCCCCAAGGACACACAAATGACAATTTAACATATATCAAACATTTTACTCTTTTAGAATATTAACTAACCACAAACAATAAAATATAGAGCAATACTACATAATCAACTCACCCGGGGAAACAGAGAGACTAATCCTCCAAAAATCTCACTTCAGTAACTTACCAGCATCTTTGCAAGAACCCTTCCTCTGAGAATTAAGGAAGTTAACATTATTAATGATGAGACAAAATCCTCTGTGTGGTCCATCCATTTTGTAGCTTGTCACATTCTGTGGAAAGGAGAAGAAAAAAGCTTAGCGTTTCAACAAATTTATTCAACTTACTCCTATTTCCTTTACATGTCTCAAAATGGGCATCCAGGAGTTAGAGGCATCTACGACTGTGGGCGGTTTTTGAACACCTGGAACTCAATGGTGCCTCCTTGTGTGAAAAAACGTCAGTGAAACTCCAAGCACACTGTCACCATCCTATCAAACTGTAGAAGAAGGGTTTAACATCTGGGTTCTCATCTGTATGCAAAAGGCAGGATTCAGCAGCTAAACTCTGCAATCTGAGTTGGTGATGGGGACAGAAGTCCCCAACTGTTTCGAATGTCAAAACAATATTTTAGCTCCATGGCAGAGGGTTCACAGTGGAACTATAGGATGTTAGACATCTGAGCTCATTTTTTTTGAGAACAGTAATGAATACCTGGAGCAGGCGATTCACACTGATCCCCTGGAAAAGGATGCAAGCAGAACAGAAACCTCAGAAGTGCATAAACCTGCCACAGTACCAGTTTTTTTGCTAAGACTTAAAATTAGCTCCCACTGTTAAAAAATAACATTTTTAAAGCTCAAAAGTACCAAAACTTCAAGTACCATGTATTTAAATCCAACCTTGGGTTGAAATAAAAATCTCCACCCACTGCAGTCCCTTCCTGCTCACTAGAGAGCAATACACACCTCCTTTTGGGAATTTTAGTAGAACAAAATGAAGGCAGCGCTCCAAGTTCCTTCAACAGCTTTGCTACAGCAGTCCAAACATCAGGTGATGAAAAGATGTTATAGCATAGAACTTCAAGAAATTAAATAGCTATAAACAAATGGAGCAACTTGTTCCTTCAATATCCATGGTCATCACAAAGGCCAGAGGGAGAATTCAGTGGTTACACTGCTGTGGTTAAAGAGTGCACATAAGGCTTCTAAGGGGATCTCACAAAAGAGATCTTTTCTCATGTACCAAGACCTCTGCAATAGCTTACTAAAAACTCTTGCCTCCTTTTAATCCTTCTAACAAGGGCTTTGCATGCTACCCCTTATCGCTTCTAATTTCAAGATGCCCTGAGGCCTTTTCTGAGCCAGATTCAAAAAGTGAGAACTGTGAAGCTCCATTTGTCTCCGTCTTTCACATTCTACTGCCATCTCCAAAATGCACAACTTAGACAAATGCAAACTGTTTTGCCTTTATGAAGAAGGTAAGAACATGCGCTGGTGTGTGAATAACTGTGTATTATGCCCATTTTGCCAAAACACACCTTTCAATATTGCTAAGTTTCTAGCCTCCAAGGTTAAAATATTCTTTGAAACATGCCAATTTATCAGTCAAGTCAAGAAACTTTATGAGACATACAGATATCTCACTGTCCTTGCAGGATAAATGTAATTCGAGAGAGGATGAAGACCTCACAGCCCCAGGTATTCAAAAAGGATTTAAGAGATTGTCTCAAACCTTGGATTCATTTTCTACATTTCTGAATTCTCCACGCAGCTCCAGGTTTAGTTCAGGGAAGCCTTGTGTAAAATTAGCTGCCTTGTTATCTAGAAAAAAACCCAGCATAGATATTTATGAAGATAAATCCAATATTTGTGGATGTAGCAAAAAGGAGTTTAGCTACAATACATCACTTTTTGTATCTGAAATACTGTTTCATTGAAAGGAACGATTACTCCATACAAGACAGCATGGTCATGCTCAATGGATCTATTCTGAACGCTTTCTGGTTATTTTTATTATATATTTTTTTGTGACAAAGGCAAGGTTTCTATTTGTATTGATATTGCAGAACAAAGATATCCATGGTAAAAGGACAGATTCTAGCCAAGACATTCAAATGAATTTTTCATCTGGAAATCAGCTTAGAAATTAACTGTATTTATGAAGACTCCTGAATCACTGATAAATCTCATACTTTTTAAATATAAAACCAGAAATCATCTGTATGCTAATAGCCCATGTATCAGACACACATGCACACACAGTTTGTCTTGCCAGCCTCTTAGCAGGCAACTGCCTTTATGTAGTGCACATTCATAGATCACAAAGTGCCTTTTACAGGACAGTCATCATCATCTCAATACTATTAATGGGGAAATGGAGAAGTGTGATGTAACTATAAATAGATTTTCAGTTTCCCAGCCTGTTCGGTATGTGCTGGGCTGCTCTGTGTGGCCTCAGATGTTCCAGCACATCCCTGTATTTCATGGATTCAGCCAGGAAATAATGCAAGCTAGGAATTGTTATGCCAGATTTATGCCACTCTAGCTCCTGTTTCTGCAATACACACATATGACCTTAAGTTCAGTTGCCCAGACCCATCTAGTGTTTCCTGCATTTTAGCAAACCTACTCCTAGACTATGAATTCCTCACCTTTTGCCTTTTTGTAGCACTCTATTATCTCCAGGAGATCAGGTGAAACGGTCACACAGACGTCCTCCAGTATCTGTACATTGTCTTTATTTAAAAGGCCCTGTTTTTCTAATAAAGTCAGCAAATCCAAAGCAGACTGACAGCCAAAAGAAGAGAGTAAAATATAATTATTGTTCCTTAGAAATCAAAACATGCCTCTCAGCCTTGTCTGTCTCAAACAATCCACTTTGCTCCCTACCAACAAAGACCAAACACTCAATTTTACATCACTGTTAAAACAGAAATGTTGCTTCATGGAAAGCCACTGGTTGTGTTATGATTTGGTATGGTCTTTTTTAAAGAGATTCACCCAAACCATATTAATGACTCTTGGCTTCAAGAAGGCTTCATTGCTGTGAAACAGCACCAACGACACATGGACATGAATCTCCCTTGCATATGGCTCAAGCGGGGCAAAGATTTGATTTGTCACATTTTATAATCTGATGCTAGACAGTGAACTGTCAGTGACTGCCCTTGGCACAAGGGACCAAATTCTACTCTTACCTGTCAACATCTTCCTTCTTGCTATTCCTATGAATACAGCCAGCCCACTTGCATATTATGCTCTATTCTGCCAAACACTTTTCACACTTCTCCTATTTCTCCCTTCCTTCCCTTCCCACCATATACACACTTGGCTCACTCCTCACATACAAGAGTTATCCATCGCTTTGGAAGACGGTTTTGCAGGAGGAATATGATGTCCTTCAACATCTCATTGGTGATGTTCTCTGACAGTTCATACAGCATCTGCCTGTGACAGAGATCCAGTGAGATAAAAGTGGAACAGAGGATGGTGTAAAAACCAAAGGCAATCTAAGAATTTAAAAATGGAAAGGAAAACAGTATGACATAGATAGCAGTAATGGAGGGAATAGAATTGCACTGCAAGCTTACCTGTATGGAGATACTCTTCCCTTGTCATGCAGACGTTCTTGTACTTTCTCCTTGGTGTAACCAAGTTTCTCAAGCAAGGAGTGACATTTAATTCTATATAAGAGTTCAGCTAATAGGAAAGTGTCTTCTGCATTCAGATATTCTAGAGCCATAAGAAGCTTAAAGATGTCTAGTGCTGACTTCACACCTTCAAGTTTTCTGAGGTGGAGCAAGTCAGTACAGAGAAATTTTAAAGCTGCTACATCTTCAGTCACCAGATTTTCACTAATAAGAAAAAGCTGCTGACGGAACTTCAAGCTGACATCATCCTCCATGTTGCTGGAACAATAGTCTCTGCCTGAAAGCGGAAAGCAAACACTAGTAACATTTGAATCTTCAATATAGCAATCCTTCTCCTAAAATTTTACCCAATGACTGCTTGGAAGCCCTGAATTACCTTTCAATAAATAAAGTTTTAAAATAAATTTGAAATTTACTTCCTGCTCTAAACACAAGACTACAAAAAGGACCAGATGTGGCACAAGCTCCAAACAACCCAGTCTATAATTGAAGTTAGCTCTGCTCTGAGCAAAAAAGTGTGCTAGATGACCTCAAGGTCTGAGTTTCCTTTTCTTTTAAACATCTTCCACATTCAGATCTTTGCTTCTCTCCATTGTAACTGGGAAAAGTCCCTGCAGTAACTTATTACAACTATTGATGGAGACAGCACAGTGGTTCACGCATATTCCTTGATCTGTAGTCCAAGGGCTTCTTCTTCTCTGGCTGTAGCAGGGAGGTGTTCCTCTGTGACAAGGCTGACACCCAAGCTGAAGCTGTGGAATATCCATCCACTCCCAGTTGTATCTTGCTTCCAGGTTGTATATGACATTTGGCATAGAAAAACCCTTATAAGCCTCCCTTACAAGTAAATGTCAGTTAAAATGTAAAAGCACTCAATGCTCAGTCTAAATAGGCTCTGCACGAGCAACTCAATCTTACTGAGGTTTAATAAGAGACTGATCAACCTTCCACTACACCAACTTCTTCCATGTAGCCTAGGCAGTTCTATTCTGCCCGTGGAAGGTTAAATAGGTAAAAAGGCGCTTCAGTGCCTTCTGGCTGGTAGGTCTTCAATCTTTTGTTTAGAGCAGCTGGAAGCAAAGGTTTCTACATGAGGGAGCACAAGAAAAGCATCACGAAAGCAAAGTAGGGACAGAACCTATGAATCCAAAGCCTTTGAAGCAGCTGGGAGGAGATAAACCAAAGAGGATATCATAGCCTGTGCGGCACAGAGGAGCCTTCTTTTCCCTATACTCAATAACTCCAGTTCTCAGCCTGTCTTCACAACAGAGGTGATCCATACCCCGATCATCTTCATGGCCCTCCTCTGGACCCGCTCCATCAGGTCCACATCTTTCCTATGCTGAGGACCCCAGAGCTGGATGCACTCCAGGTGGAGTCTCACAACAAGGGCAGAATAGAGGGGCAGAATCACCTTCCTTGACCTGCTGCCAATGCTGTTTTTGATGCAGCCCAAGATGGGTACAGTCTTTTGGGCTGCGAGTGCACACTGTTGGCTCCTGTCCAGCTTTTCATCCACAATGACCCCTGAGTCTTTCTTTGCAAAGCTGCTCTCAATGGCTTCTTCTCCCCGTCTGTACTCATATCTGATATTGCACTGACCCAAGTGCAACAGCTTGATCCCACTCAAATTCCTTCATCTACCTTTCAAATAGTTTTCAAGTCTGTGTTGCTACCATTCTTGTAAAAGTTTTTTCATTTCAGATATTTCCTGCCTGAGTTTGGAATACCTTCAAGACTTCTCCCCACTTGCTAGGTGTCCATAAGCTCTCCTCCCTGCCTCTGGACTGAGGGCAGTCTGGGCTGGCCACCTCTCCCAGCACTACAATGATACCGCCAGCTCACCCACTGCTCAGCTAACTGCTATGGGATTTTTAGAACTCTCTAACGCTTCATGCATTTTACAGGTCACTGATAAAACATCACGGTAAAAAACAAGAGTTCTAAAGCAAAGGAAAGCGAGCAAAGAGTCCGGTAGAACTGGGTGATGCTGAACACCCAGCACCAACACACGGGGGCGCAGGCCCTGCCCGCTGCCCAGGCTTGGCGCGGCTCACCGCACAGGCACAGCTTGATCCAGCAGGGCATCGACACAGAAAAGGAACGAATCCGCGTCTCTTTCGTATGCTTTGAGATATAGCCTCAGAAAAGGAAAATCGTATTAAATAAGCAGGATAAGGATTGAAAAAATACCTATTTCTTTTTCTTTAAAGTTCTACTGACTAGAGCACTGCCCCGAAGATTTAAATATAATGCAAAGCCACGGAGCGCCGGCAATGCTGGAAGCTCAGCCCACAGACCCCCGTGGGAGAGGAGTATCCCAGAGGCCGCGCGGGCAGCCGGGAGCGGCCACACAAAAAGAGAGCGGGAGTTAGGCTCTGGGCTCGGGAGACGGAGCCTTCCTTCGTTCCCTCTCCATTTCAGCCCCCCTTTTTGGTACCTCTTACACGAATTCCAGTCCCGAGCCCTCTCCGGGCAGGTAGCCGGAGCGGCGGTTCGCGGCTCCTTTCGCGGTCACTTTTGCCGCCTACCGCGGGCCGGCGGCGCGTGCCCAGTGCCCGCCCGAGGCAGGGGGCGAGGGGGCGGTGTCAGCAGCGGGCGGAAAGCGGGAGTAGGTGGCTGCGAGGGAAGGAGCCGGGACACGCCCGGGGAGCGGGCACGGCTGCCAGCGGCACCGAGGGCTTGCACGAAGCGCGGCAGCACCGCCCTGCCCCGCCGGGCAAGCCCCGGCCGGAACCCCCCCTCCCCCCTGGGCCTGCGAGCCGCGGGGAACGGTGCGAGGCATCCAGGAAAAGCTTCAGGCAGCGCCTCCGGTGCGAAGCGCAACACGTGACTAGTACTTCGGCTCGCTTTTGCTGCCAAGCCGTTTCAAAGCAGGCTGCATCGCAAAAGGGCCTCAAACATTTTAGGCACATTATTTTTATTTTTGTTTTCCCACTGGAAGGAAGCTTGAGGAGCAGTGCTTGTGGGAGAGGGCTGCAATGCCATTTGTATGGGGGTCTGTGTGTCTGCTGCAGTAAGGGGAGGAGGAGGAAAGTGAGCAGACTCTGCTCAGGGCAGGCTCCGCGGGGCCTTCAGCATCTCCGGGGTCACTTGTATCCCCCCACAACCTCGGGGCAATGCAGACAGCATGGGAAGTGTCTCTTTGCTCATGCCAAAAGTTGTTGCCCAACACACCAAGAGCAGCCGAGTTACATGTTGAAACCATAAGGCTTGCTGTCCTTTATTAAGTCAGCTCATTTTTATAGAGCTGGAGAAATTTACAGCCAAATTTAACAAGTTATAGAGGTCTACAGGATAAACAGACCAAGAATTTGAGAATTATGTTCTATGAGAATTCTGAGAATTCTGAGAATTTGAATTATATTCTATGGTCTAGAGGGAGACAGGGACAATCAGTCTGACTGCATACAGAAATTTTATTCAGAATATCAGCTTGAAACCGAGCATTTGAATTATAGTGTCTTATTGTTTCTAATACAGAAGCTGAAAAATACACATTCTTCAAACCAGCCACAGAAAAGCTGTCAAATAATTCAGTATCAGGGATGTAGTTTAAATGGAACATGGATTATCCACATAGATAGCAGCCTCTTCTCAGCAATACCATCCTACATGTCAGAAACTTAAAACTCTGGAGAGCAGAAAAGAATTCTCAGAAACTCCCATAAAAAGCTTCTCTGACTCAAGTATCTGTAATAGGAGTCACTTCTTATGCAGATTTGGAAGGGGAGATCAGCCATACATGTTCCATCTACAAGTGCTAGCTCCGTAACTTCCTCTTGAACTTTGGATGATGAGTTGGCAACCACTGTAATACACAAATATGTAACAGTGCAAAGTAAACTCAATTTATGGCTCAGCCACATCAGTGTAGGTGGCTGAGAAAAACCATGCAACTTAAGTCTGGGACAAAACACCACTGAATCTCCTGCCTCATGAGTACACCTTCCGAGCCACTTAAAGGCATCACCTATATCCTGCCAATTCTCTTTTCCCTCTTCCATATACACAGCACATACAGAACTACAAGAAATTTCTATTCCAGTTATCAGAAACCAAACCTGAAATTAAGTGCCATGGAGCAGTGACTTTGACAACCTTATTCCAAGCTCTGGCACGGCAGGAGCAGAGTAACTTGTTTTATCTCCTTCAATAGTAAGTTCTGAAAACTAGACGTTTTAACAGTCCAAGACCATGAAATTTCACCAGCATGTCACTATGTTCTTGTGTTAACACCCTAAACTCATGATGGATCCAAAGTTCTCTTCCCTCTTTTGGCTAAAGGATCATTTAACCTGAAATCATTTCACTACAGTACAGGGACAACTTGATGCAGTCCACACCCTGCATCCATTTCTAGACTCAAATTTTATGTATACAGTACAGCAAGAAGAGACAGTCCCTATCATGTGTATGGAGGGACACAAGAAACCTGCGAAGTGTTTTGGAGGGGAGGCCCTATGAGGAGAGGCTGAGGTCACTTGGTTTGTTCAGCCTGGAGGAGACTGAGGGGAGACCTCACTGCAGTCCTCAACATCCTCATGAGGGGAAGCAGAGGGACAGAGGTATCGACCGCTTGTCTCTGGTGACCAGTGACAGGACTCGAGAAATGAAACTGTGTCAGGGGAGGTTAGATTTTAGAAAGAGGCTCTTCACCCAGAGGGTGGTTGGGCACTGGAAAAGGCTCCCCAGGGAGGTGGTCACAGCGCCAATCCTGACAGAGCTCAAGCAGCATTTGGACAACACTCTCAGGCACATGGTGGGATTCTTGGCGTGTCCTGTGCAGGGCCAGGAGTTCGACCCAATGATCCTGATGGGTCACTTCTAACTCAGCATATTCTATGAGTCTATGATTCTATAAGCTATGGGAGAAGTGACAGACAACTACCATCACAAAATTCCTGCATAAATTCTCACTACTTTTCACTATGCAGCAGGTACAGGGAATCAGCCTACGCAAATACCACTCTTGAGAGAGGTGGAAAGGCAACAAATACTGCTTAGGTGAATGATTATAGTTTGAGCACTGCTATGGTTTAACAATATACTGAGGATTAAAACATCAGCATAAAAAATCAGTATCTGACACCCATGAATGCTGCACAATACATGTTTGTCCCCCAACTCTCTAGAGGGTTGTAATCACTTCCAACCAAGCAGCCATACACAAAGGGACTACCTTTCTTTACCACTGAATTACATGAGCCTCTAGTTTCCAAAACAGCATTTCTGCATCATTTCTTAATGAAGGGAACATGGACTTTACTTACGGTGTCTTGCACTAAGGCAAAGAACATATATACTTCTGAATCTCCAAACCAAACTTACATTATCACAAAACTGTAAAAGCAGAATGTATTCTACTGCTAGTAAATAGTTGGCATTTAGCATCACTCAAAACCCCCCAACCAACCAATCCACAAAACATCAACCAACTCACCACATCATTAGTCTGTAAGGATAGCCACTATTATTCTCACTTCCTTTTTCCTGTTTTCTTCTCCTTCCAATATTGATACTGTATTTCTCCTCCAAATCGTCTTTTCCCTACTTGTTCTTCTCTTGATGCTCCCTGCCATTCCCCTTCTTGTTCCTGCTTAAAATTTCCACATTTCTTTTCCTCATCTACCTCCTCTTCGTTCCACTCTCCCTGCTTTTGGTTGTCTATAGGGTAGCAGAAGTGCTTGTCAAATGCAAAAGCTAGTAAGGGAAATGGGAAAGTGAAGTTAATGTGTGAAGAAGATCACATTTATTAATATCACTTAGCTATATATAACTTGAAATGGCATCTTATTTCTACAACTACGGGAAATGTTTCACCGTTTGTTTCATTTATCAGGCACCACAGGCAGTAACTTCTAAGATTCCATATCTGTCATTTTGTATCCTTCTTTTTTTCCATTAAAAAACATAACCAGAAACCAAGCAAGGCACGCCAAGGCCTTGAATTTTTTTCCTGGATAGGAGACTATATTAGGAGGAAAAACTAAATACTTACAAGTGGCCTACTTTATTGTCACTAAGCTCAGTGACAATAAACTTCAATACAACCCATACAGGTTATTCTGTTTTACAACAAGCAGGTTAACTGAACTTTTCATGTTAGGTAACTGCTACATTGGAGAAAAATTTTTGTACTTAGAACAATTTTCACTTATTTTCACAAGAACAAAAGCACTTGGAAAAAAAAATCAATTAATAGAGGCATATTCTTTTTCATAAGCAAAAGCAGTGAGGGTGGGGTGTTTAACACAATCCAATCTTAAGGGCCCATGGCTGCTACATACTACATTTAAGTTCAAATATTTTGAATTATCTTTTTACAACTATGCCTGGTGCAATGAGTGTGAATCATGTTTCAGCTTCCACAAAACATCTGCCAAAATCCCACATTTTTTAAACTGTGTGGCAGGTTACTGTTACGTCCTGTCACATGTAGACTCATTTTTGCATCAGCAGAAAATGTACTTTGCCCAAAGCATGGCAGACTGTCTCATTTATTAACACAGAACTCCTGTGTGCTGTGGACAGTTCTGACGATGCAATCTTTAATGCAGCAAGCAGATGGAATCCAGATTATTGAAAAGACTATCTCTGCCTCCCTTCTGTTTTGCCAGTCCATAGAGCCATCCAAGCCAGAACTTGTTAGCAAAGATCTGGCATTACTGGGTAGGAATGCTTCCCTGAGACATCTGCCACTATTAGGTGCTGAGGAAAGTAATCAGTGCATTTCAGTGGTTTGGGTTGGCTTGTATTTGTTTAAGCATTAACTGCTAATAGGTATGTTAAAAACCACCAGCGAAACAATAAAAACACTTCTGTTTTTTCTTGGACAGCCCAATAGCTATACAGTTTAGACCTCTGTCCACTCTGTTATATTCAGTAGCAAGATCTGTTGCAGTGCTATACAATAGCTACCATTCTAATCCAAGCTTTCAGAGACTACTATATTAAAATACAAAATCTAGTGTCTTAGCACACTAAAATGCTTGTAAATTCCTGTGTTTGGAAGCAACAGGCACTTTAGATATATATGAAATAACAATGCATAAAGTAAATGTATGCATGAAACTGTTTGCATCGTAGCAAAAGGTTCTTGTTAACCACTTCAGATATGTACTTTGTAACAGCAGTTAAGTGGGGAAAAAAAGTTTCTTCCTCAGTGTGTGCTGGAGCAGAAGTGAGTATTGTTGGCTTGGGTCAGCAGTCGTATTCCAATCATAAACTTTTTCGTTCAGTTCCATATGGATAGCTAATATGCAGAGTTTCCTGCAGCAACAAAAGCAAAAGCGTTCCATTAGAGAATGAAGCAAGACAACACTTAAGAATTCACAAGAGACAAGAAAACTTTAGACTCAGCAAGGAGAAAGTTTGCAATTTCAGTCTTTACTGCAGAGGCAAGACCTCTAAAACTCAAGGCTGTACATGCATTTTGAGACAAACTTTTATGACCCAAATCATTGTTGTAATATTAATTATGCTGACATGATGATCTGTGATTTCATGACAAGGCTTTAGGGTTTGTAAAAAGGTACTGAATGTTAGCACTGCAACTACCTTGAATAACAGTTGTTAGTTCCCTGGTTGATCAGTTGTATAAATAAAACCTTTGTTGGTAAGTTATATATTCAAACATATCTGACTTTTGCACAGATTGCTTTCGATCTCTTTAAATAGACAAAAGTTTTCTGACAGTTTAAATTCAAGATTACATATTGGCAATCTATTGGCTCTATGAGAAAAAGAGTAATTAAATTCAGAGAAAGTGTGAAATCCTTCCCTCTCTACTGCCTTTTTCCTGAACTTAAGTACTGACTTTTTATATATGCAAGCAGAGCTCTTCTTATTGGTACATGGCAATCCTCAATTTAACAGAAGCCTGGAATGTGCCTTTTTATCTTGGAGAAGGAAGATTCCCAACCTTGTCCAAAGCACTGACATACATTATCCAGGACAGGTTCTTCCTTTCTCATTCTGCAAACCCAAAAACTTCTCCTACTACCACTCCTAGTTTAGGCTACCTTTCTATGCAATTGTGTGAGGATCAGGTATACTTGTCTTTTAGCCTATGACACTGCAGGAAAACACATTTCAGGAGCAGACAGGATGAAACTTAAGGTGTCTCGTCCTCTATGACAACAAGCTATCATACGAAAAGGGTTCTTTCTTTCCTCTTATTTTAATTTACCTTTTGTAAGGATTACGAAGTAGTTCAGCCAGACAACGCAGATAATATGAGGATGAAGCTGGGGATTGTTCTAGTGTAGACACATCCACCTTGCAATGACTCCAAAGGATGTCTGCTGCTTGCGGGATAGTGACTTTAGCACTGATATTCTCACCATTCCCATCGACTTCCAACAGACTGGTACATTCTTGCTCGTTTTCTGGCACAATATAGCTCTGAATAAAAAAAAGCTTTGGTTTTCCCAGAAGTCCAGGACATGAGTCTGCTGTAAAGTGTTTCTTTATTTGTTCCAAAGGGAATCCAGAAAAGGTATGGTCTGTACAGAAGATGCTCTGAGAGTTTCCACGGCTGATCAATATGCAAATGAAGCTGTCACAATTTCTGTGTTTCTGCCACCTTGCAACTTCTAGCAATGTTTGATTCATGGAGTTCATATTTAAATATCTGTGACAATGGACGTCATAGCCTAAGCCTCTGAAGGTCTCTTCCAACACATCTGAAAGAAACAAGATGTAATTAAATCAAAGCACACCAAGGTTCAATCTAAACTACAATGAATTACAGTATTTACAGTGTTTTGCTATTGAAACTAAGTAGTTTATTTTATCACAGTAATTAAAAAATCAGGAGTACTTGGTGTTGATCACAGTACATTAGATACTTAAAGTGCTACATGCATGTTGTCTTTACTGTGAGTTACATGTATCATGACAGCAGAGACACTGTTATTTGGCACGTGACCTGTTCCAAATTCCACAGACACTTACACGCTTTCATTTAGAGCCAGTATTCCAAGTTCCTAAGACTTAAAATATAGGGCAAGAAAAACCACAGCTGAAATGATAAAGAGTGATCTGGATAGCATGGGAAGTCTGCTTCACTTTTTAACTTGTCAAAATGACTCTGAATGATTATTAAAGATATACAGAACCGCATAATAAACACAGAGGTTCCCTTTCATCAGTAAAAAATGAACCTGCTGCAGTCATTTTTGCTTCCTATTATATAAAATTTTAAGTGATGAGCTCCAGCTGAAGAATGGACACTGGAATCTTAACTGTGACAGAATGGCATTTTCAGGCAAAAAAGAAAGCTGAATAATGAACTCTTTCAATCGAGTTAAAAATTAAAACTGTATGTAGCCAAACCCCAAGACTTAACTCTTATTGTATTTGTGTCAACCTGTGCTGCAGGAAAATGTGCTAAACTCTGAATAACTACTTCAGTGTTTCTTAATATGGGAGTGAAGCCACATATATGGTGGTTAAAACCACAGGTATTAAGTGTTCAGAGAACCACAAGCAACTACTACGACTTACACCTGTAGCATTGTATTTTTAGTATAAAGCACATATACGTTGCCCATGCACAGCTTCTGGTAGAAAAAGAATTATCAAGTGCCATGTTTACATAAAACGCCTTACACACATAGGAATCTTACACATAGCTGTTCTTTGACTTCAGAAGTTTAACAATGCCTAATTAGCAGAGACTATTTCAGAGGTAACAGCAGCAAAGCAGCTGTACTACCACACTGTTGTCCCCAAAAAGCCCATGGTGAACACAGGAAACAGAACTTGTAACTTTCCTCAGCAAAATAAAGGCTAGATACAAACTCTACACTATAGTGAGGTGATAAACGAGAACTACAGTTTCATTCCAGTTCTGCTGTTTTGATTAAATTTTGTAAAATAATTCAGAAACTGTCCAGACATTTTTAATTTGACAACAGAAAGATAAACCCCCCCTATTTTATGCCATAAAACATGCACTCAAAATTCAGACTATTCAGTATCACCATGGTCTAGCAGGTACACACTCAGTGAAGCCCTCCATCCGTCAGGGGCAGCAGTATGTATGTGAACTGAGAATTACAGCAGTGAGAGTGCCTTTCCTGTAATGTACTGATCTTACTGGCACATACACATATACACACAAATACAAAACCTGGTGTCACCTTAGTCCCCACACATACTAACTGTCACAGTTTAAAAAAAACAATTCAGAAGCTTAGAGCTGACACCTTAGTTTAACAATTAATCAGAAATTATACATGGTAAGCCTTGGATACTTTAAGGCAAGACACATCACAGCATTACATGCTGCAGCCTGAGATCAGAAACTATCTGTTTCTTCAACACTATCCATCTCCAAATAAATGTCCACTGACTCTTCAGCATCTCCACTCTACATAAAACACTAGCCTTCCCTGATTGTTTACAATGTAAGGATTAAAACTGATTTCCAAATGGAAAAGTCAAAAGCAGCTATTTACAAAACGGCAAGGTGCATTTCAATTTGAATTTTATCAGCATTTGATAAATTCATGCTGTTTACACTGGTTATTATAAAGTGTAATTCTTGATCCTACAGTATCTACTACTGGTTCACCTTCCTGAGATTAAATCTTGGGTCAGCTACAGATTCTAATGGATGCCACAGATAAAATTCCTAATGTTTTCCCTGCCCTCTTCTTTTTCTTTAGCGTACTCAGACTTCAAAATAGTGTGGCACAACAGCTCTCTAAGTGGTGAGTGCCTTTCTAGCAAATACCTTTAAGCAATGCCATATGCCCTGTGTCTTCTGAATCTCACTTGCACCACAATGTATTTCAGTGGAAGTCTTGCCTTCTATCATGGTAAATGCTGACAATGCACTGGTAACTTCAAACATCTGAGACACAGACTTTCTGTATCTGAGCTCCACAACTGCTGCTCTTCAACTACATCAACAACTCTAAGTCAGTCCATCTGCTGGACCATTACATTTGAGAAAACCAAAAGACATGCCTGGAAAGCCTCTCCTTCCCCTACATCTCCCAGCCTATTACAGAACTGACTGCAAATACTCTCTTCATTTTTAGTTCTAGCCTCACGTGTTACAGTGATTAGAGAGTGAGGGGTGTTTTTGACTAGGCAAAAATCTCATTCTTGGATTCTAGAAAGGCAATCAGGAAACCCCCACGTTTCAACCATGGCAGTGACCACACTGACAGCTGTGGTGACACTTTTAGTTCAACTGTGCAAGATATGACAGAAGCCCAGGTGCATTATTAATAAAGGACCTCATGGCTATTCAAAATCTCTGGTGTCCAATATGATTGCACTTCAAATCCACAACAGCTTGGGTTTTGGTTTTGTTAACTGGTGGGAAATGCTCTCTTTACCATCTCTGGCAATGACCTGCTGTATGACTGCTTTAAGCCTAATTATTCTATTGGTTGCGGAACATCCTTTTCTTCCCTCCCAAAATTCAGTCTACCCTCTTAACAAGTTCTTTCATTCAGAGATTCTGCACCAAAAAACCCCAACGTTGTTTCCACTAATTAGGACAGTTGGCTTTAACCTGAGGTTGGCCCTTCCAACTCTGCTTTAGAAGACTTAGTAGAATTGGTAGATTAGCTGACTAGGACAACACTACCCTAATCTGGCTGGTAAATGTACATCATATTCTTCATACTAAATTGTTCTAATTATCCGAGATTAACAAGTTAAGGAACTTCAAATTCTGGAGACTTACCAGTGTCATTGCCAATGCAGTCTATTATCAGGCATATTCCTAAAGGTTGACTTTGCATTCTGTAATGATCATCAGACATCTGAGAAATGTGAAAGCACAATTACAAAGTTAATACATCACTGTCTCAACTTTTAGACCTTAGTATTTTCTCAAATTTTATGTCAAACCTATTAAATTATATTCTGTTGTTTTACATCAAGTAGCTAGCAGAAATCTGTCTACTGGCTTGTAATGTGTCATCTACACAACAAACAATCAGGAGAAAGGGACTAATGATTCTTTTCCCTCTGTTTCTAGTACAGGCTTAGTTTTTGTGTCCTTTTGTTATGCAGTCTCACTACCAAAAAGATTCTTTAAACAGAGACTAAAACTGCACAAGCTTCGTACTGCCAACACAATAAATGTAGAGAACTTCTGTGTTCTTCAGGTGTGCAAGCAAGCACTGCTCATCAGAACATTTATTTCCTTATTTAGTGGAACAACCTCCTTGTTCCTAAATAATATGTAATGACTCTATCACAATTCCTCTCCCCTCTGAAGAGAATTGATTGAAGCAAATCAATTTGCTATGGGTAACTCCCTGGCTCCTGACCTACAGGAGAGCTAGTGAAAATGGCAGTAGGCCATTCTTATTAATACCCAAAGAATGTCTGTCTTCTGCCTGGAGAGCAAAGGGGGACGAGGGAATCAAGAACACAGTTTACTGCATGCAAAGAAGCCCTGTGATTTCTAATGCAGATGGCAAGAGGTCTGAACTCCAACAGCTTTTAACTTGGCCTGTACTAGTAAATGTACAAGTTCTGTGTGCATACCGTATATATGTGCATTTTGCACACTGCTGCTTCCAGAGTAGCAGCAAAAATTTTATATTAAAAATACATTCTGTAAAAACAATTCACAGAACCTGCTTATGGCTGAGGATGTACACACTGTTCTGTCTGCACAAAACTAAAGGAAATCTCAAAATGAAACACAAAGAAAACTAAGGTAAATACCCAAAGAGGTTATATTTATTTACAAGTATACATACACACAAGCACATACCTTATGTGGAACTGATCCTGATTCCTGAATGGACAGGTGAACTGGTTTTGCTGCAGTTGAAACAAACAGAAGTAATCTCAATATGCAAGTACCAGTGATATTTCTTTGACACCAGATCAGTTATAAAGAAGAATGTATCTAGTTCAGCAAAGTTCTCACCCATTGGGACCTCTTAGCTTCTATGGATGCTACTGAAGTTTAAAAATCCCTAAGTTATTCACCTCTAAAATGTTATCTGGATTTCATTCTACATTGCTTGGGGCTAGAAGAAACAAAGAATCTCTTTTACACAGAAAGAATTCAGCCAACTAATCTTAAAATTCACCATATTTGAGAGGTATTTGGGGTTTCCAGAGAAAACACAATACACATGGAAAGAACCTGATATTCAATGCACAACTTCCTGGCTGGCCTGGTGGGGAGTTCACTGCTGAAAGGACACAAAAACTTCCTGCTCTGGAGTTAATGGGCAGAGCTGCACTACACAGGCCTCCAGAGCTGGCTAGTTAATCTTATCCATGGTTTTACTAATAAAGTATTTATTCTGTTAAGAAGTTTTGACAGTGGAAGCTTACAAATTTTAAGAATGTTTTAAGATGTGGCAGCACAAGCAAAGCAAATACAAGATCATATAGTAAGGCCAGGCTCAGTTCTGAGAGGTATCAAATACTCTCTGCTCCTGGTGTTACTAACAGGATTAGCCATGAATACAGCTATCAAACAGCAGTCCTTCTGATATAATGAAATTAATAATTTGGCTCTTTTAGATTATCAAAACTTAGATAAAATGCTCTTACTCAAAGTAATACTTGATCCAATTTGTAATTTTTCTGTGTTCTCATTCTGAATCTGAAATGAAGAAAAAGGCATAATTTTCCTGCTCTTCAAGAATTAATAAACGTATTCCAAAACAGTAGTATTTTTTCCTCAATAAAAATATATTTTAGATTAATTTCTATCAGCTAAACAGAATTACAACACAACAGATTAAAAAACCTACCAAGAGCACAGACAAATAAAATAAACACCCAACTGTTCGTCCTCAGAAAATAAACTACCAGCTTGTCAAGAACAGCAAGGAAAAGCCTCTGATGATGTGAACTTTGTTTCCTATAGAGCAGCAAGGAGCTGTATATTTACTGAATACATGACAGAAATAATCTCATCAAATTTAGCAAGGTTAGACTTTAAGAAAGGTCATACTAATACAATATCAGAGCTAACCCAAATATAAGAATACTGCATGCAATAGGATTTGATGACTTTTCAGATACTGAGGTATCTTCTTAAAATGAGTTTAAAACAAACCACAAACCACCCCCCTGAAAAACTCTTCTTGAAAAAGCTATAATTTTCAGCTTCAGAAATTAAAAGCTACTTTCCTTGAAAGGTCCAGAGATACAAAGAAGAATATGTTTTGCAAAGAACAGTCAAAGCAAAACCTTACACTCCACAGTGCAGTACAAAAAAACTTCCAAGATACAGATTTTGTATGTTCAACCAACAGGAAAAAATTCACAGAAGTCCTTTAAAGGGCATCTTTCTCAGTCAGAAGGTTTAAATCAGACCCTAAACTCAGCAAGTAACAGGAATAACAGAAATAAACCAAGCAATATTTTAGTCACTAGCCATCTCTCATTCCTCAGGCTCTGAAAGATGGAACTCCTTTTAAAGTCTGGCAATATTTAGAAATAAAGGATTAGTTTCACTTCTTGTATACTTACCCCTGAATTATAAGGAGGATCAATCAAATTGAGATTAGGGAGAGAGGCCTGATGAGCATTTATGTATACTGGCAGAGAATGAACGGAGGACACTGGAGCTGCAAATTTAACAGAAACACAAATATTCAATATTTACTTCAATTTCATATTTCAACTGTTTTAAAAACCTAAATTTGTAAGAATGCAAATACTCTTATTTGTAACTCATAGTTTTATCTTCAGTAAAAGCACATCTGATTCTTGCTATCAAGAGTAACCAGTGCAAAAAGAGCATCTTACCTTCATGTTTGTACTTCTGAATCTTCCTAATCAAGTCTATCCTGTGAATACTTTGAAAGCAGTTTTCTATCAAATCCAGCTGATTAGGAGCCACCAAATTTAGCTTCTCCAGGTCAATGATAAGAGCTAGAAAACTCTAGAATAGCAACATAAACCCAAGCACATCAGTAATTTGCTCTCTATCAGAAGTAACAAAGCAACCCAGAAAATACCATGGGGAGGTCATAATGGCTGTATAAACAACAGGAGATGTTACACCTTCTAAGAAAATTATCTGGAAGACATAAGAATCCTTTATACTATCACAGGAGTAACAGAAACTACGAAGTGATATTCTTAAAAACCAATCTTAAATTTTTGAGGAAACAGTTTTGCATTTTGTTTTTGCTACAAAGCCAGCCACTGGGAATGTCACCTGGCATGTCACAAAGCAAGAAAAGCTCTGGGTAATTTCCAGGGCCTCTCTCCTTCTTTGACTGAAGATAGAAAAGGAAAAAAATCTCAAAGGAAGAAGACAGAAATCTTCAGTCTTCTCTGCACAGTGGTCAAGGTTTCTGAATCCTCTCTACTGAATTTCTGCTTTGTCAGAGGATTTAATAAAATATTCAGAATGCAAAGGAGTAAAGATATAATTACAATATATCTGTTCTTTTGTAAGTGAAGCAGAGCACAAACAAAAAGTGACCTTGTAATTCAAGATACAGTTCAAATGATTATTGGTTTGAGATCATTCTTATACGAACTTTCAGGTTAGTAATACTGAAGTAAGACTTCTGTAAAATGCCTTCTGCCTATGAAGTTCATTCTACCACCATACACTAGAACAAGCACTGCTCCCTGTGGTGGTTTGAAGAGACTGAGTTCATGGACAGGGTTTTGGACCAATCGCTTCTCGCAGTTTTGCATATAAAAGGCACTGAGGAGGGGAATTCGTCCTTCTTCTGGTTTCCGGTCCCTCACCGGGAGGGGTGGCGGGGGCCGGGCCCCCTGCCCTCTCCCCTTCCCTCTTTGGGGCCGAGGCACGGCGCCCCCGGGGTGCTGCAAGAAGGCCCCTCAGAGCCCGTGAGCAGCTGAGAAACAACTATAGCTGCTGCAGAGCCCAGACCAGCCGGGGCTGCCGGGCTCCCCTCCCCCACTCCACGTGGCGTGGCGCAGACCCGGCGGGAGCCGGCACAACTTCTGCAACCAACGCAGCCGACATCGAACAGCTCGCAGCATAAAGGAAAAGAGGCTTTTCTTTCCAACGTAGAGCCCGAAAAGAAATCAGCCCTTCGACATGGAGGCTGCAAGGTCAGAGAGAAAGAGAAAGCGAGTCACGTGTTGATGGAGACTGAAAAAGAGGGCGGCGGCGTGTCTTTCACGCACAGCTTAAAAAGGCTTCTCACATGCTGTGGTAAGAGGCTGTAATGTCACAAACTGTTTTATTTCTCGGTCAAAGACATGGGGGGAAGAGAATTCCGTGTGCAGCCTGCAGAGGAGAAGCGTGGCCACGCCAGGTCACTTAAGAGCTGTGAGAGACTTTAAAAGAGTTGTTGCTTTTCAAGCTGGAATTTGTTTATCCTTAAAAAGAACTGCTGTCATGCGTGGCTCATGATAGCAGTTGTGGGAAGACTGCAGAATTCATGAGAGAAATATATTTCACGGCAGCAGATTTCCGGGCGGGTCTGTTTGCTAGTGGCAGTTTGGAACACCACACTTGAGCAGAAGAAACCTCTTTTTCTTCAAATATGGAAGAGACTTAAGAACTGCAATTCTGACCTAAAATCACATGTGTTATCCTTTGTGCGAGTTGGGAGATAAAGGGGGGAGGTGCTGGAAAGAAAGGGGAAAGTGCCAGAGGGAAAGGGGGAGTTTGCCTTAATTTTATTACTATTCCTTTGTTACCTTTAATTCTGTTAGTAATAAACTTCTTTATATTCTTTAAAGTTTTAAGCCTGCTTTGCCCTTCTTCTAATTCTTACCTCACAAAAAGCAAAAAAGATGTGCACCAAACAACCACACTCCCTCTTACTTTTTTACTAGTTTTCCATGCTTCTTTCCTTGAATTAAAAGTCAACATAATGAAATAGAAGCCACTACTCCTTGTCTGCTTCCTGATGTTTTTGTACTCCTGCCTCAATACTCCTTGCAGTACTCTCTCCCCTCCTTTGCTGTCTAGCTACTTACTGTTTTACTTTAATCTGTCTTTGCTCCAGAGGAGAATACCAGCAGGAAAACATACCTTATCTTTTGCCATTTTCATACGAGGTGCATAATCTCTGAGTAGAAAACCAAGAGAACACACTTCTTCTTTTTCCAGATTTTCATTTATCTCTACCATTAGTACCCTGAAATAAAGTTGAGATATTTCTAAAGGATTAGCTTGCAGCAAGATTCATCCCTTTCCCAACTACTCAAATTCTCCCCATGTTCCAGTCTTAATCTACCATTTCTAACTAATAAACAGGTAAAAAACCTATCCTGCTTCAAGATCCAATTACAAAATACCTACTCTTGCTAATCAGCACCTGTGTTTTTCAGACTGACAGTGTAATAGCTACTGTTAGGAAAACAGAAGTTTCCCTAACGTTTAATAGAGATGAAGCAAGAGAATCAGACAACAGAACGCATCCTTCACTTTTTTATCTATTAGTTACAGGATTTTTATTTTAGTGAGAATTTAATACAGGAAAATCTTCCTTACGAGTATATGTATTTCTTTCTGAAGTCTCCAAAGAAAATAACTGGAATTTCTTAATTTAAGCCTCTCAAAACTAACAGAATAAAAGGAGTAAGAGAGAGGTCCCCTGAGATAAGCTATACCACATACCTATATGTCCAAAGCCATCTAAAAAAGAAAGTATCTCTAATCAAAGATATTCCTTTAAAGTGTCATTTTTATCTGCTAATCCAGAACTCTAAAACATCACTGGTTCTATTCACAAACACACAAACTCCTTAAATATAGATGCTTCTAAATGCCATGACTGGTAAGAAACTACAAAAGTATAATTAAGGGACTAAATTTGACATATTCTTTTAACTGTAAGTCTAGACACAATGTCTTTTTCTGCTTCTACCTTCAATAAATATTCTCTGAATCTGTGAAGTATTTAAAAAATAAATAAAAACCAACCCATCCATACAGCCACCCCCAAACAAAGGAAGAAAAAACCACACTTATTTTGAACAAGATACTACAGTTTTGAAATCTGAAATAGATGTATTACCTGTAATCAGGGATAAGTTTGAAACTCCTGGCAAGGTGAGCTTCCACTGTTGCTTTCTCAGTGTTCAGGATCCTCCTCAGCAAGTCAAACCTCTTAACTCTGTACAACAGCTCAGACAAGCCAACAGGAGTCAGTTTCTCCCTCTCATTCAGAGCCACCAAGATCTCTTTAAGATCAGCACTGGCCAAATCAGGAGCAAGGTCTCTGCACAGGAAAACCATCATCTCTTCTTCTTCTTTATCCAATTCTTCTTGAATCTGATGAATAAGGAAAGCTGGCACTTGGCACCTGGTCATCACTTTGTTGCTGTTCCTTTAAAATTGCCAGCCTACTGGTTTTTAAACAGGAAACCAACATGACATGAAGCCCGCGTCTACCACAGCACTTCTCTTGTGTTCATTCTTAACTAGATGCATTTTTTTACAAGGGCAGCTCTGTGGGAGAGAATTAAAAGGTAATAAATCAGTGTTCTGCTGCACAAGTTCACAGTTAACTCCGCTATCTGAAGTATTTCAGTTCGAACTAGCACTCCAACATACACTACACAGACCTCCTTTATTCAAGGGACTCGCCCAGTTGTTCATTACAAAACTAAAAGTGTTTGGAAGGTCATATTAATCAGAAAGACACGCAAGTTCTTTTTAGAGTAAACCACCTTAACACGAGTCTGTATATTCCATAGGAAGTGAAACAAAGTCATCAGCTTGCTGGTGAGTGGGAGATTAAGTATTTCCGAAAGCTCTGCCCTTTTCCGAGCAACCTTCCACTCCTCTGACCATCACCACCTTTTCCCTGCTAAAAGTCTCAAGGCATTTTTCAGGAAGAACTTTTAGAGCTCAAAGGTAGTGCAATCACATACAGATGAAAGAATGAAGAAAAAAACTTCCCAACCATATAAAAGCACTGCTATCAGGTATGTAATTTGTCTTAAATGCAGTAAAAATAAAGGAAATACTAACAATATAACATATAATTTTAAAAACACTAATTATTTGTAAATTCAGAAGTGTGTCGATTTTCTTATTATTAACATCATTTAAAGTGATTCCAATCTGAATGAGTTACTGGGGTTATAAGGATTCTCCACATACACCCTCCATGCTCAAAAAGATTGAGAAAACACTCAAAGAAAATACTCCAACCTTTAAATACATAAATTTGTTAATTCTGAAGGTATAGATAAGCCACAGACCACCTTCTTCTTCACTAACATTCATGTACCATCATACTGAAAACTGAAATAAAAATTCAAATCTAGAAAAACCCCCAGCCTTGTTATTAACAAAATCAGTGGGGTGCTATGCTCAATTTCCACTGCCACCAACTATGGAAATTCTAACCTCCTCTGACCTCCATTACATATACGGAGAAAGTAGAAATGAGCAAACCTGAAGACAAATCTTAGTCCTTCCACAGAGTTTTCACTAAATATTATCACTATACTGCATTATATTAAATATGATCACACGTTATGATTAAATATGATCACTATACGGCAAAGTTTTGTTTAAACCGTACTGGAAAGCAAAAGCCAATTCAACTTAAAAGCCTAATACACCAAAAGATTCTAGCACCTGGATAAGATTTTTTTTAAAGCATTTTCAGCCTTTTGTTACACATTCTGGAAGTTACAATCAACAATGTCATATATTGTGTCCATAAATTAAGCATGTGAGATAAACTCATCTAAAAGCTTTTCTTTATTTTTTTTTTCCAGTGCTGTTTAAATGAAAAATAACTAGAACCATTTCCTCAGCAAGGAAGAAAGAAACAGATTTGGTTAAACCCATGGACTGCCCACTAAAAGAATGTATCAGAGGATAAGCAGAGGAACCCCTCATGCACTGCAATGTGTTTTGGAAAGTTTTCTATCAGAAGAAAAGCATATTTATTGCTAACTTATTTTCAATCTAGCATCAAACACTTGTGAGAATTCTATAGAATGACACAGTTTTCATGACATAATGCAGTCAAGAAGGGGGAGGGACAAAGGACCTTCATATGAAAGTACCTCCCAGGTACATTCAGCTGGGAATTTCAAAGAATGTGAAGTCATAGTCTAATCTAAAGTGAAATAGGAATTTAACAACTTTTGGCCATTTTCGGAAATACCAGAAAAACTATTAAACTACTCCAGTTGATTTTTATCTAATCTTTTAAAACTAGTTAAAAAAGAAGAGGGGATGTGTGTGGTAGGGAGGAATTTCCAACAGAGCTGAAATTTCAGACATGCAAAATTACTATTTATATGTTAACTTAAATATAATCTGCCTTTAAAACACATATATGAATTATCTTCTTTTGTGAATTTCCTTTCTATATGATACATCACATGCTCATTATAAAAAAATGCTGATTATACTCTTGGTGCTGAAATTTTCTTACCTGTATGCAAGTCTGTTCACGAGAACACTGGAAAACTGGCATTTGACCATTGCCAAATCACTGATCCAGATCCAGCACACACTGATTTCCATACAGGTTTTTCCAGTGATTACATCAACTCATTCTCTGTTGGACAAATATCAAGACCACAAATGACCGTGGGGGGAAACCAAAGAAAATGACCAAGGGTCATTCTTGTTTATGACTGCAGGGAACCAGGAATGATGCTCTAAATAAAAGGAAAACCAACTGTGCATATACAGCGATTTGCCAACAACATCCATTGGGTATTGAGTGGGGAATGAGCAACAGGAAGCGATTTTTTAGTATAAACTAGAACAGTTTATAACTTTGCATCCAAAAGCCATGTGCCCATATTTTGATAGCAGGAATGTCACAGGACTGGGGCAAGGCTGATACATTCTGTATGTGTACATCTTAGCCAGAGCCACTCCACCATAAGAGATGAAGGGCATCATACTCCACATCTGATGACCACTATTTTAAATATCACAGATACAGTTATCATAGGTGCAAAAGTTAAAGAAAAAGAGAAAAGCAATCACAACATAAACCCAGCAGCCTAGCTTTCAATTATCTGGACCCTGCAACAAGATGACCTACTGAATTTTAATTCTCTACAAAGAGGAGAGAAAAATCAGCTTATCTTCTAAGACCAAATATAAAACTTCATACTCATCAGATATAAAGCTGCCTCAATAATTTTTGTGTTCATGTGCATGTGTAATTAGGCTTTATTTTTCCCCATCCTTGCAAGGAGCAGGAAATAACAACATACTAAAACTTCACACAAAGATGCACAAGGCTTCAGTTAACTCCTTGCTGGCATTTTGTATCTTGAACGTTTCACAGTCATCTTTGCAGGAACAAAACCAGGATACGACACCTGGGTGTCGTTCTGATTTGGAAAATTATCTCTCTTTCACAAGACGACGTCGTGTGGAAGACCCCGTGCTGGAAGGAGCGAGTAGATGACCTGGCTATGGGCAGCACTGGCTGTGCTTTGTGCTTCCTCCACTCTGCATTGTTTGAAAAGGTGGCGGTGGTGGAACAACTGCACTTGGAGCCACGGCCATCTGGCATTTTTCAAAGTTGCAGAGCATGCTCCATAGCTTTCACATTTCCCTGTTTCCTCACTGGCCTACGCCCTCTAACACGACTTGCCCTCTTAACAAACTCCGGAAAAGCAGGGAATTTCTGAGGGAACCACCGCATTCCTTATTACGCTTGAATAATTTCGATGTAAATTAGTATGACCACGCTAAATTGTTTTAACACCCCAGTCCTCCTAATTAAAACAAAAAACCCCAAAACCAAACAAAAAATCCCCAACAACTAAACGTGGTTTACGCAAATTTCCAGTTAACTTTTTAAGTACGTCATTTTAAATTACATTCGGTTTCGGTTCTCGCCACGAGCCAAGGCCGAGCTCCAGCCCCGCTTCGCTGGACGCTCCGGCTCTGCAGGAAGCCTCTAACCCGTGAACAGGGACGGATCCCGGAGCACGGGGTGTTGGGCCGCCTATGCTGAAAGCGCAGGGTGGGGAGTGTGAGGGAAAGGAGGTGGGAAAGGAGCGGGGGAAGGTATAACGCACCCAGACGCGTCGGGGAAGTCTCTACACCAGCCATGTCCGACAACTGCAGCAGAGGGGAGGCAGGGCGGAATCGGCCCACGGGCTGCCCAGCGCCGGGCCAGGGGGGGCGGCCGAGGGCCGAGGCAGGATGATAAGTTTTAGTTTTGTTTCCGGCTGTACCCCTAGAGACGGACCTCGAGGCTGCACAAACGCTGCCGCCCAGCTCCCACCGGATGGAGGCGGGACGGGGCCTGCGGCACCGCCCGGCGCCTCCCCCGGGCACCGAGACAACGGCAGCGGCAGCGCTGTGAGGGCATGGCGGCGGCGGCGGCGTGAGGGGAGGCCGTGGTTGCGGCACGGTCCCGAGTTCAGCATGTGCACAAGCGTTTTGTAGGCTGTGGTTTTGCCCTGCTGCTGGTGTGGGGGACAGACAGAACGGCTCTGTATTGGCCCTGCGAGCTATGAAGTAGTAGCAGGTTTTTCGGTGAGCAGTTTCAGACCTGCGATCCGTGGGAGCATGTGTTTTGGCGGAAGTTTAGACGTAACACCTTGGATGGTTCATGTCTCACTCTGAATTTGTTCGTTCACAGTGAGGAATAATATACAGCTGTGTGAAAGTTGTATGCTTCCCGTTGTATAATCTTAAGTAAATATTACGTAACGCTTTGTTCCTGAAAACTGGGTGTTGCAATTCCCTTGACATAAACTAGCAACTTTCATGAAGCTGTATACTGCGGGATACTAGCGTTGCAGCTGGAGCTGCTCTGCAAAAGGCCTAAAATCTAAAATTTTATCTGCTGAACTAGACAAAAGCCACCTCCATATATGGTGAAATCACACAACTCCCAGCTCAATGGATTTCAAAGCATTTATGAAACAGTGAGTCATTTTTTTTGGTGCTGCTAAAAATAGAGCAGTGGAAGTGCAGTACTCTGGGAGAGCACACACGAAGAGTCACGCTGTCTTTGGACCTGCAGGAAAAATGAGACAGAAAATAATCACCCACACTAGAATTTGTACCAAATGACAGCTCTGTATTCCGAAAAAATGCTTGTATTCTTACTGAAATTGTATGGTCAGGCTCTCAGTGTAACATCAATCATTCGAGGGTATCGCAATATCCCCACTATTAAGATGTAGTTGATTCAGAAGGAAACCAGCTACCTACTGTGAGTCAGTATGCACAATTTCTCCTTGGATCTGTTCCATACAAGCACATAGAGACTTGTACAGGCTGATACAAGAGGTTTAGGGAGATGGTATGGCTGCGGGCTTATGAAAGAATTATTTTATCAAAAAAGGTTGAATGAGTGATTTAGAAATTTAAGACAGCCATTGTTTAAGCTACCAATATACTGATTACTTTCTCCACTTTTTTCTTCATTTACCGAATTTTTATATGCTTACTAAGCAGTTTCCATATTTTTATAGGCAGTATTTATAAGTTGTATGCAAGTTTCTTCATTCTTCCCCATTTCTAATTTAAAATACTACATTGTCTTCATAGATAAGTACTCGTGCAGACTAGAATTGTAAATTAGTATAAATGTACAACATGGAACATACCAGTAAGATTAGATGTGATTAAGACGGTCCTATATGTTTTGATGCAAAGGGCTTTAGATGTAAATCTCTGGCTTGGACATATTTCTTTTGATATGCTTTAGTAACAGGTTTGAGCTATTTAATTTTCTAGATTAGTTACGTAAGTAAAAAACTTCAAGAATTTATGCCT
The DNA here is from genome assembly GCA_013397055.1 of Pachycephala philippinensis. Taxonomy (NCBI): domain Eukaryota; kingdom Metazoa; phylum Chordata; class Aves; order Passeriformes; genus Pachycephala; species Pachycephala philippinensis. The sequence continues at coordinate 196,897 of VWZT01000383.1, forward strand.
CCTAAAATACTACGAACTTGTCTTTTATGCTTTAAATTCAAAATTAGATCAGGATGAGTGAACTCAATTTCTGTATATTATAGTGTCACTGGCTTCATTTGTTACATGTTGGTGTTGCTTTCATTATCATTTTTAAAAGGCTCAGTCACTAAGGGAAGTGACTTATTTTCCATGTGTTTCCTTCTCCATTGGAATAACAGTGAAAGGATTATCTGACTTTCAGATTTTCAGATTTCTACTTGGCCTACAGCTGAAGACAGAGAATGTATAGAACATCTGTAAAATCAGTTCCCTGTCATACATGTAAAACACTTTGGATGAATCTTCAAATGTTTTGATACCCATGATGGTATCAGTAAATTTAATTAGAAGACAAGCATGGGTCCTGAGTACATTCTTTGTAAAACCCCTGGAAGCAAATATTCCTGACTTCAATTGACCACATGTAGGAAATATATTTGCACTGATGTAGAAGGTCTAGCTAATAAAAGCTGATCTGGCAAAGATCTAATTGCAGGATAGAAGCTTGTATTTTTAAAATTTTTTTATGCAGGTTTTCAGGAGATTTCAAGGCAGACTAATAACACAACCAAGGTTATAGTCTACTATTTAAACTACAGGTGCCTCATGTAATGAGAACAGTTATTCTATTATGCTCAAATTTAGGAACTTCAGAGTTAGCCAATTTATACTACAATGTAGTCACTATTGTATTGGAATTATTTAGCTGCTAAACTTCTCTGTAACACAAAACTTTGGAAGATTATATTAATCATGTAAATATCATAGGTAGAATAATCAAAAACAATAGATAAATCACAAATTATCTTCCCAAGGGAGCAAAAATAGCTCCTTGACTACTGATGGAGATGGGATTTCCACCTGCATTTCAGAAAATGAAGCATCATCACTTTTATTTTTCAGACCTTATGATACAAAAAGGGCTTCCTGACTCTGGTATTACAATCATGTATGTTCCTCACCTGCCACTGCTGTTTGTGACCCTGGGTTTTCCACTGTAAAATATCTATGCTGGTAGAAAGGCTGTTTTAATATAAGGACAGACATTGCTATGGTTACAGTGAAGACACATTTGGTACTATTATTTTAATACACAGGAAATACTCCATCCCCAGGCAGGATTGGTATTATTATACCTATGAAAGAAAAATCTTTATGAGTATTGTATGTGTAACAATGATGAGACATATTCTACAATATTGGCAAAATATGTTCATCATAAATTAAAGACAGTTATTTAGGGCAGTGGCTGCCATCTGGCTATTAAACCACTGAATGATACCATCTTAATTCACAAATGCATAAATTTTACCAAAACTAGTCAAGTCTAACTGAATATGCCTGACGTATTTGCCATATCAGTGAAGTGGCAGGCTTATGACATCTAAAAAGACTAATTCTAGTGCATGTAATTAACATTAGTAACATAGTAACAATTATTAACATAGTAATGATTAACTCTCTTTAATTGTTTCCCTGAACAACCTTCTGAAATTCTGTACTCTTAGTCTTGGAACCAGATAGAAAACAAGCAGTGAGTACCAGCCTTTGAAAATGTGTATTCTGGGTAAGACTGCCTAAGGGACAATAGAAATATTTTGTGCAAGAGACCTTGGTTTGTTTTTCAGGGAATGATGCAACTGGATAGGAATGTTTGAGAAAAGGATTAGGCAGGAGAAGTTTAGTAAAATGAATGTTTGCACTATGAACAGTGCCTTGAGCAATGTCATACAAAGATGACAGACTCCACTGAACAGTACATCTGCACTCACACAGTAACAGATGTTGTTTATTGGCTCTAAAAATAAAGCTCTATTATAATCTCACTCAGGAAGATTGTGTGTGAATATATATGTTTGAAAAAAAGAAAGATATTTTAGCCATGTTTTGGTAGGACCTCCAACTTTTTTGTAAACCTGCAATTTGTGACAGAATTATTTAAAAATTTCAATTTCTTCCCCATGGAAGTACACTATGTAATTGTTTAGTGGCATTTACAGTTTCTCACTCGCTTGTCTAATTTTGCTTTTCTTTTTAGTGACAAGATATCCTGTTGTTTGGATTAAAAAACTATATAATATATCCTCCTTTATCCTCCTTACTTTGTTACTAATGGCATAACAAAATTTACAGTAGGATATTCAGAGAATTATAATTCCTAATACTGCAGAGCACATATAATGCCCACAGGTCCTTTTCTGCTATATTCTTCAATTCAGGCATTCTTATAGCACTCCAGAAGCTGCTAAGATAATTTAAAGAAAACCAGGACATTTAAAACAAATTACTAAAGAGACTAAATCTAAAAACAAATAAATCTGTAAATACACCAGAACAAAGGAAAAAACTGTTCTCTTTTTTCACATTACAGTCAAGTATGTTGGAAGTAATTTTAGGATAAGGTACAGTTATTGCTGAGTATTTTATTCTACTTTACTAAGCAAAGGTGGCAGCAATGTAATTTTTGATGTCTGGATATTAAACATTATTCTGGTGCATAGTGTCTGCCAAGCTCATTACCTGTTCAATAGGGTTAAGTATAAACTTTTTATTTTCATATGCTTTCAGGCAGTCTGGGGCAGTTTTTAAAGCTTTAAGGTAGTATTTATTTTTATTTAGAGACATAAGAGTGAACAGTAACAAACACTTCTAAGAAGTGACAAGTCATTCATTACCACTTACTGGGAAATAATAGTTCTTAAACCTGTAATAATTATGGTACAAATTTTCTCTTAAAAGCAACACACTTCTCAGTTTCATTTAACAGAATGTTGGCAGGGCTTGAAAAGAGCTGTTCTGATAGTTTATCTTCTCTTTACCGGATGGTACAGCAAACCCAAGAGTCATCTTGGGTTGAGTGCTTTCCCCAGATCGAAGCCAGTTAAATTGCTCTGGCCATGTTTCTTGATCCTTCCACAAACGTATAATAACATCAAAGAAACATGAGTTTGCCTGTGATAGACTTTAATATGCATATTATAAGTACAGAGTGAGCAGCAGGCATATGTATGCTTCAGTTTATGATTAGTAAGTATTAAGTTGTCACATTTGATCTTCAGTGATGGCCTCCATTCTTCTTTGGAGGAAATAGTGCATATTCAATGCCCAGAGCTATGACGAAAGCTGCAGCTCCCCACTTGAGCCCCCTAGTAAAGATTTCTGTTATGGTGATAGGTCTTGCAAAGCCACCCATGTATCTCCAGACTTCATTACTAGAAGGAAAATGAAACCAAAGGAAAAAAGATCAGCGGAGCCACTGTGATATACATTAACAGGAATATATATATAAAAGAATGATGAAGGTATTTTAATTAGATAGACATAGAGGCATGTTCTGTCATTTAAGTATCAGGAGTTACTACAAGTAAAGTTCATGATAGGAACTCTAACCCTTACACATCTAACTTGAGACACAAGTATTGCCAGCAAACAACACAATTACCTCCCTGAAATCATGTAATTGTAGTCTTCTGTTTTTCACTCTGCAACAAATCAGAGCCCACTAGCACTTGCACGGGTTGGACTAAATAAAAAGGGTAGTTACTGTACTAGACAGTATCTAGCATAGCTAAATCTTACCAGGAAAGTTTTTCTAGACATAGCTAGCCCATCTTAGTGTGCAGGCAATTTCTGTTTCACAATACAACACTTAGCTATACTAGAGTCAGATGATTTTAAAAAGAAAGACTGAAAAGATGGTGTTTAGCTTGAGTTACAGAATATGTACAAACTTCTCACTGTTTTGCCTTATTGTTTTCAACCTACATTGTTATTGACACATTAGTCACTGCTCTAACTGACTACAAATATTTATTTGTAGCACAACCAGTGTAATCTATGGAGATGGGTGTAGTTTGTCTCTTGTAAGGACTCAAAAGTCCTTAAGAAAAGGAAAAAGAACCAAGCAACAAAATAAGAACTGTCATTTTGGGAGAAGATAACGGGGGTTTAAAACAAGGGGGACAGATACTTATTCACAGATAATCCTCTTGTGCAGATGGATTTTGTGACACGTGATGAAAGCATATTGGCATGGAAGAGTATCTTCTAGGTGCCAGTAAAGGGTCTAATTGATACAGACAAAGTTTCCAAATACTAAATACAAAATAAGCTTTGCGAAAGATGTCATATGTACATTAATGTGCATTTGCCATACATGTTGAAAGCAGATTCCCTGTTAAAATGAACTCAGCATACCAAAGGGGAGGGATCTCTAAAGAGGGTTACTTTTTTCAAGACTTATGGTGCAAGACATTAAGAACACAATCTTCTTGCAGACTACTGAAGCAAGTAACATGATACTTTAATTTCTCATTTGTTAAGGAAGATTGGCATGATACTTGTACTGTCCTATGGAATTGAAATACTACTTTACATAAAATTTTAAAAGTTCAGAAGGAATCATCTCATGCTTTGGGTTTGACTGTTCCTTATTTGAACCCCTGATTGGTTCAACCCCCTTCTTTTACCAGAGAAACAACAGTTTTATTTTATCTTGTAGGGGCAACAAATATTACAGGCTCTTTTCCAGTGTGTTGTTTTGCAGCACTTCCTGAAAATGGAAGTATAGGCACTAACGGTCAGGTTAATTTACACTAAACTTACAATATTAAACTGTATCTTTCTTTTTTCTTTTTTAAATGGGAATAAGCCTATTGCTTGCTGAAAACAATTTTGTGTGAACCAAAGGGAAAAAATCTTATGCTGCTTGCACTCCACAGAAATAGAGGCAAGATAAATGTGACACAGGCCTGGAAAGTTCATTAAGGGCTGATATTTCAAATGATTCCCATCATCATTAAAAGTATGTTTTACTTTATGCTTACCTCTTTAAACTATTCCAAAGAAAAGAAAGAAGTGCTGTCAACCTCAAAGCCCTCCACAGGTTATAGAATGAAACAACTTTTAAACAGATCACCTATTTGCTCTTCCATTTTTCTTGTAGTGATAGAGAAGTAAAGCCTTTTCTATGAAGGCTCCTGGAACAGTTTGCTCATGCAACCTTTCCATTACAGAAGGATCAGACTATTCAGCACAAGACATTTGGTATTTTTATTCCCCAAGATGAAAGGGTGGTTGAACAAAGTGTTGCATAATTCATGATGTGGGAGAAATACATTAAGCCTTGTTTCAACAGCTGCCTAAATATCTAAAAAGGAGGAAATATTCATCGTAGAGTGGTAACCTGAGAAGTAAAAAGCTGATTCTCCATTATGTCATTCACAGTTGAATCCTGTATACGTGAACATTTCTTCTTTTCAAATAAAGGCCTCCTGTTGTATATGAGGAATGCTATTCCCACTCAGAATGTCAGTGCAAGTTCTATCATCTTCATCATGATCTGAGGCACACAATCTCTTTGCAGAGAAGGATAGGCTTACTCACATGTGCAGAGCTAATACTATTTAGGTGTTTTGATAAATGAGGTCATTGTGCCTGATCTGTGTCAGCATGAAACGTCTCAAACTGCAAGGCTGCCTCGCAAGATGTGGAGACTGGTCAAGGTGAGGCAAGATGTGACCTTTACACAAAAAGTAAATAAAGACTTAACTGAAATTCTGACTAATTTTCACTGTTTTCACTGAAGAAAGAATTATCTACAGTGACAAGGTCTGGTTGATGCTACAAGATGATACATCAAGATGATTTTTGAGGCTCTTGCACTTACCGAGCCCACGGATCCCTCAGACCCCGTTTAGCCAGCCTTCTCTGCACCTCCTCTAGCGGAGTTCCCTCAACCTTCCACTGCCTGTAGTCGGGGAGTTCCACTTTGTCATGGCCGTGGCCATGGCCGTGTTCACTTCCATGTCCCATACCTACAGGAAAAGGTCAGTTTGTTACTTTGCACAGAGCATCATCTTATTTTTATACGCTTGCAAAGAACAATCCCCTGTGCAGGAAAAACAGGGAGGCAACAAGAAGAAACAGAGAACAAAGAACTTTGTTCTGTAAAACGAAGAGCCAAGGGACTTTACGCTGTGTTTCAGAAGATGGTGATTACACAGAGTAAAGCAAACTGTGCAGTAAAGCAAACTTAAGCATTACTGTGTTGTAAGTCACCACCATCACTACGCTCATGGAGCACCTATGTCAACCTTCTATGCCAGAAAAAAGTGTGAGAAAAATCAATGGTTTCCACTGTTTATAAATGTACTTCAGCAACACCAGGCCCCCACAACTTCCAGATTTTCCAGAGTAATAAAAAAGAGTTCAGAATACAAATTTCTGACTTAGGTATGGGAGAGCTATGATTGCTAAGGTCTGAGGAAAAACCCGAGAAAAACAAAGACTTGGCTCCTCAGCTCCTTTTCAGCTGCCTCCAGTTTAGCCAGATATAACTGTGGCAATCAACAGGTCCAGGATGGATGAGTGGACAACGAGATGCACTTTACCAGTTGCTTGATGAAGCTGAAAAATATATGCTTTATTTACATATGCATTGGAGAATGATAAAAATGTTAAGTTTCTCTTTAAAAACAGATGGGAAGGTGAACATTTTCAGCGAGATCATGAAGGACTGGAAGAAAATTATAGCTTTTAAGGCTCCATTTTCACAAAGCACCTGAGTTTTCTTTGAGCCAAGGTTTCCCATTCTGACACATATCAGGTAGCAAAGAACAGATTTACTGTCCTTAACTTATAGAAAATTGACTGGAATGCAGAACACAGCTTCAAAGCCTGTAACTCTTGAAGATGACTCCAGGCCGTGGAGGCAAGCAAAGATTTCGTTGCATGAGGAAACTTGGAGAACAGCATTAGCGCCGTCATTACCCGAAAAGCTCCCCCCAAATTAGACCCCAGGCTCCAGCCTCGTCACAGAAACCCAAGGCCTCTCTCCTACCAATATTCACCGTTTACAAGGGAGGAGGTTATGCCCTGTCACGCACACGCCGCGGCCAGCGGGCTGCGCTGCAGCACCAGCCGGGCGCTCTCTGCCACAAGAACCAGCACAAGCTGTGCCCAGAGGTCGGACCGAGCGGGGCCGGGAGGGCACAGCCCGGAGTGACAGCCACCCCCACCTCCACCCTCGCCACCGCCTGCGCTGCCCGCACACGGATAGCCCGGTGGCAGCAGCACGGCCCGGTGCCGGTGCCGGTGCCAGCCCCGCCCGCGGTACCTGCCCGCTCCGCGACCCTGCTCAGGACGCGGCCGCCACCCGGAACCGGAACCCAGGCGAGGACCAGCCGCTACGGG